>UESW01004756.1:644112-666788 GCA_900491605.1 Calamus simplicifolius | reverse complement strand
CTCCCGAGGGGACGAATTACTGTCAGGCGCTGGAATTCTTTCTTTCTTATGCTTTCCCGAGGCGGCCAGCTTAAAAAAGCTTGGGGAAGTGTTGGGAGCATTTATTAAGGGGGGCCGGCAGATCGGGAGATACCCGTTCCCAAGGGGGTTCCCGAATAGTCCGTCTGCATTACCGATTTCACTCGAGATGGGGCACGACCTTTCGGATTCTGCAGGCGCTAATTAAAGCGATGATACGTGGTGAGTTCTCATAGGTGGTGGTTACGGCCCGACTGATCGAAATACTCGCCTGACAAGTATAAATACGAACGGGGGGTGCTGGTTTTCGCCACCCCTCTGGTTCAGTTTAAAAATAGTTTTCGTCATGGCTTCTCAAGGAGGAGAGCGATCATCTGACGAACTAAGGGCAGCGATTAATGGCCTGCTACATCCGGTGAGGGGTCGTCCCACTATTACAGTCGACGGGCTGGGCCTAGCGTCGACCCTTGCGAGCCTCCAACGGCTCGAGAGGGTTGTTGAAGAATATGTCGATGTTACCACGAGGGAGCTTGAGGCCCTACGCCGGGTGGCGGACCGGCAGAAGGAGGAAATAATGTCACTCCGCCAGCAAGTCGCCGAGCTCTCCCAACGCCTGGAGGACTTGTTGGCTTCCGGGAGTGATAGTGAGCTCTAGCAAGGGCTTCTTCTTCTTTTTCTTTTTCTTTTCTTTTGCCGCCTTTGTCTTTCCCCCCTTTTAAATGAATATAAATTTTTATCAAACTGTTTATTCCGCTATTCTCAGAACATTTGCGAACGTTGGTTGGGGCTTTCCGGCCGCCCAAGTCCGATCCAGGTCTTGTGGGACCACAGTCGGGCCTAATTAGGGCGCGCGAGCCACTCGAATCTAAATGTAGCTTAGGGGGACACTTAGGTCGGTCGGGGCTTATGATCTACCCGATCCTAAACTAGGTTATGCATATTGTTTAGGTCGGCCGGGGCTTATGAGCTGCCCAAATCCAAAACAAGTTTTCCTAGGAGGGTCACTGGTCTCTGTTTGGACCAATGGCGGACCTAGGCGGTTCCTCAGAAGGAGTTCCTTTACTTCTTCCAGAGTATCATGAGGTTTTTGCCTTCGTTTTCATTTTTAGGGTATTCGAGAAGTTACCCTACTTCAAACGACGCCCTGGGGTGCGGCTAAGGCGCGAGAGCTTTGTTCTTTGGTTGACGATTTGGTCGTTGGGCGCGACCAGGGTGCGGGAATATCACTCGGTTGGCCCGAGGAACTTGATAACTAAGTCGCTCCCCGACTTTGGCCGAGGTTTCTAGCGGCAGAATGTAGCCCCTGGCTTTGGCCAAGTTTTACGCACTCCGGTCTCGGCCGGGGCTTTAAAGATCGCAGCCCTGTCTAGGCTCGGGGATTTGTCGCTCGGGCGTGCCAAGATTTTGTTACTCGGCTCAGCCGAGGTTCGAAGATTTTTTACTTGGCCTTGCCAAGGTTTGAAGAATTTGTTGCTCGGCCCAGCCGAGGTTCGAGATTTTTTACTTGGCCCTGCCAAGGTTCGGAGAATTTATTGCTCGGCCCAGCTGAGGTTCGGAGATTTTTTACTTGGCCCTGCCAAGGTTTGGAGAATTTGCTGCTCGGCCCAGCCGAGGTTCGGAGATTTTTTACTTGGCCCTGCCAAGGTTCGAAGAATTTTTTGCTTGGCCCAGTCGAGGTTCGGAGATTTGTTGCTCGGCCCAGCCGAAGTTCGGAGATTTTTTACTTGGCCTGCCAAGGTTCGGAGAATTTGTTGCTCGGCCCAGCCAAGGTTCGGAGAATTTTTACTTGGCCCTGCCAAGGTTCGGAGAATTTGTTGCTCGGCCCAGCCGAGGTTCGGAGATTTGTTGCTCGGCCCAGCCGAGGTTCGGAGATTTTTTACTTGGCCCTGCCAAGGTTCGGAGAATTTGTTGCTTGGCCCAGCCGAGGTTCGGAGATTTTTACTTGGCCCTGCCAAGGTTCGGAGAATTTGTTGCTCGGCCCAGCCGAGGTTCGGAAATTTTTTACTTGGCCCTGCCAAGGTTCGGAGAATTTGTTACTCGGCCCAGCCGAGGTTCGAGAATTTTAGCTCGGCCCAGCCGAGGTTCGAGAATTTGTTGCTCGGCCCAGCCGAGGTTCGAGAATTTTTTACTTGGCCCTGCCAAGGTTTGGAGAATTTATTGCTCGGCCCAACCGAGGTTCGGAGATTTTATAGCTCGGTCCAGCCGAGGTTCAGAGAATTTGTTGCTCGACCCAGCCGAGGTTCGGAGAATTCCTGTTCAGATAGGTAACTCGGTCGTGCCGAGGATTGGTGAGCAGCACCTGTTTCTTTTTTGCAATCTTTGGCAATGTAATGCATGATGATTCACGTTGCAAATTACGAAAATACGTGCCGACAGGAAGGTATAATAAGGTATATCAAAATGGACTTATAGAGGACATACCTATTGATAATACTTACGGAGGTTGTCCGAGTTACGTCCGGGGGACAAGCTTTCCGTTTAGATCTTGCAGCTTGTAGGTTCCCGGTCCAATGATCTCGTTACTTGGTACGGGCCTTCCCAGTTTGGTGCCAGCTTTCTTGTTCTAGCGGTTTGGAAATAGAGGCTTTCCGGAGAACAAGGTCGCCAGACAGGAAGGCTTTCCCTTTGACTCTGGAGGCGTGGTAGCGGGCCACCCTTTGTTGATAGGCAGCCACTCTGATCCGGGCCTTCTCTCTAATCTCCTCTATCAGTCGAGGTTGGTGCGGAGCTGTTCGTCACTAGCTTCCTCTGAGTAGCTTTCCACCCGCAGCGAAGGGAGGCCTATTTCTACAGGGATGACGGCCTCCGTGCCGAAGGCCATCCGAATGGGGTTTTACCTGTGGGGACTCTCGGGGTGGTGCGGTAGGCCCACAGGACATGGTGCAGCTCATCCGCCCACCTGCCTTGGGCTCTGGAAAGGCGAGCTTTGATCCCCTGAAGGAGGGTCCTGTTGGTTACTTCCCTACTCCGTTGGCTTGTGGATGCCCGACCGAGGTGAGGTGGTGACGGATTCCGTGCTCCTCACAGAACTGGCGGAACTTAGAGTTGTCAAATTGCTTGCCGTTATCGGTGATTATAGTGTGCGGGAGGCCGAATCGGCAGATGATGGACCTCCATACAAAGTCTCTGGCCCGTGCCTCGGTTATTTGTGCAACTGCCTCCGCCTCGACCCATTTAGTGAAGTAGTCGATGGTGACGAATAGAAATTTTCGCTGCCCCGTGGCGAGCGGGAATGGGCCGAGGATGTCCATCCCCATTTGGCGAAGGGCCAAGCGGAGGATATAGGAACCAGGTCGGTGGAGGGAGTCTTTGAATGCTTGAGTGCTCTGGCATGGGTCGCAAGCTCGGAAAGATCGTCTGCATCCTTCTGCATAGTCGGCCAGTAATAGCCTTGTCGTAGCACCTTGTGGCATAGGACCGGCTTCCCAGGTGGTTGCCGCAAATCCCTTCATGCACTTCATGGAGAGCATAATCTGCTCGGATGGGCGGAGGCATCTGAGCAGCGGCATGGAGAAGGATCGTTTGTAGAGTTGATCATCGATCAACACGTAGTGGTGGCCTGCAGCTTCAGCTTTCTAGCCTCTCTCGGTCGGGTGGAAGTGACCCTTCTTTGAGGTACTTCAGAATGGGATCGAACCATGATGGTTCGGCTTCAACTTGCATTATTCGATCGGCTTCCGCGATGCTGGCTTCTCCAGGGTCTCCAGGTGAACTTTTGTTCGGCGTCCATTGACTCCGCAGTCGCCAATCGGGACAGTAGGTCGGCGCGGGCATTCTCGGATCTGGGAATCTGAGTGATTTCAAACTAGGAAAAATGGGGAAGCAGGCTCCGCACCTCTTGAAGATATCGGACCATGTTCGGCTCCGAGCCTCAAATTCTCCTCGTACATGGCGGCCACTAGCTGAGAGTCGGTGAAGGCATTAAGCTTCTCCACCTTCAGGTTGCGGGCGATTTGAGACCGGCTAGCAGGCTTCGTACTCAGCTTCGTTGTTGGAGGCCGGGAAAGAAAACCGACGCCGTATTCAAAGGCTGCCCCCTCCGGACTGGTAAGAACCAGGCCGCACCGGAGCGATGAGCGTTAGATGACCCATCGACATGGAGGAGCCACCGGGCTCCAGATTTTGGCTCCTCGGGGGAGTCTGGGGTGGAACCGTCCTCCGGGATGGTACACTCGAGGAGGAAATCGGCTAGCACTTGAGCTTTGATGGCCGGGCGAGGCTGAAAGTGGATGTCATGCTCGCTCAGCTCGATGGCCCACTTGGTCATTCTTCCTGATGTCTCGGGGCAGTGGACCACCGCCTTGATGGGTTGGTCAGTCAGGACCATCACAGAATGTGCCTGAAAGTACGACCGCAGCTTCCGCACTGAGGTGATCAAGGCCAACACCATTTTTCAATCCTGCTATATCTTGTCTCCGCATCGCGGAGCAGCTTGCTGACATAGTAAATCAACTTTTGGACCTTGCTTTCCTCTCTGACTAGCACCGAACAGACGGCACTTCTGAAACAGCCAGGTACAAGAACAGGGTCTCGCCTGGGCTTGGACTGCTGAGGAGTGGAGGCGAGCCGAGGTATTTCTTGAGATCTTGAAATGACTTTTGGCACTCAGGGGTCCACCGGAAGTTCTTAGCCGACCGGAGGGTTTTGAAGAAGGGGAGGCATCTTTCGGCCGAACGTGCCACGAAGCGGTTGAGGGCCGCTATCCTTCCAGTTAGGCGTTGGACCTCTTTAATGGATGCCGGGGCCATTTGTTAGAGAGCTTGAATCTTCTGGGGGTTAGCTTCGATACCTCGCTGGGAGACCATGAAGCCGAGAAACTTCCCGGAGTTAACGCCGAAGGCGTATTTGGTCGGATTGAGCCTCATCCCATACTTGCGCAGTGTTGCAAAGCTCTCTGAGAGGTCCTCGACATGCCGTGATGCTTCTTTACTCTTAACTAGCATGTCGTCCACGTACACCTCCATATTCCGGTCGATTTGATCCTTGAATACTTTGTTAACCAGCCTTTGGTAGGTGGCACCTGCATTTTTAAGACCAAAGGGCATGACGGTAATAGTAAGTACCTCGATCGGTTATGAAGGCGATCTTTTCTTCATCCTTGGGGGCCATCCGGATCTGATTGTAGCCTGAATATGCGTCCATGAATGACAGCATTTGGTGACCTGAGGTGGCGTCCACGAGCTGGTCGATCCGGGGGAGAGGGAAGCTATCCTTCGGGCAGGCTTTGTTGAGGTCGGTGAAGTCGATGCAAATCCTCCACTTGCCGTTCGACTTCTTCACCATGACGACGTTTGATAGCCAGCTTAGATAATTTACCTCCTGGACGAAGTTTGCTTTGATGAGTTTGTCTACTTCTTCTTCAATGGCCTTTTGTCGTTCCGGGGCAAAGCTCCTCTTCTTCTGCTTGACGGGCCTATGCATCTTATCCACATTAAGACGATGGATAAGAACCTCGGGGCTGATCCCTGGCATGTCAGAGGCGGACCAGGCGAAGATGTCAGCATTGCTTCGGAGAAACCTGATCAATCTGTGCCGAGGTTCGCCCTTGAGCAGCGACCCGATTTTTATAGTTCGGTCAGGGCGAGCCTCATCCAACGGCACCTCCTCCAGCTCCTCTGCTGGTTCTCCTCGTTGTTCGGCGAAGTCCTCGAGCGTCTAGCCCGTCAACCTCTGGCACTTTGGACTGAAGGTTAGTAACGAAGCATTGCCGAGCCATGGCCTGACTTCCTCGAACAACTCCAACTCCCTGCTCGGTGGGGAATTTCATGGATAGGTGGGATGGAGACAACTGCCTTGAGGGACATTAGGCCGGGCCTGCCGAATATGCGTTGTATGGGGACCTGAGTTTGGTCACTAGGAAGTCCGTGTAAACAGTGGCCACAAGGGGCCAGGCTCCTGCGCGGACCGTCAGGGTGACGACCCCTTCCGGGATGATGACGTCGCCTGTGAATCCCATTAGGGTGGAATCCACGGCTCGAAGGTTTTCATGAGTAGTCTCATCTTGGCAAATACATCGAGGTACAGAACATTCATCGAACTTCCACTGTCAACAAGGATCCGGCTTGCATCATAGTTATTTAAATTGAGGGATACAACTAATGCGTCATCATGGGGGAACTGTATCCCTTGGAGATCATCGTCGGAGAAAGAGAGCTCGCCGGTCCATGCCTTCTTCGGCGCTGATCCTTCACCATCGTCCCTGGGGTTCGATCCACCGGCCTCTTCGATCATGTTGATGCGGCCGATCACGGGCGGATTTGGTGGAGGAGGAGGTTGTTGAGGTTCAGGCTGGCGGTCACCTCCTTATCCTAGCTTGGGCGCTCTCCTGAACTGATTCAGCCGCCCCCGCTGGATCAGCCTCTCGATCTCATTTTTTAGCTGCCAGCATTCTTCAGTATCGTGGCCGTGCTCCCGGTGGTAGCGGCAGTACTTGGTGGGGTCTCTTCGGGTCGGGTTCCCTGGAGAGGAGCTGGCCGGGGGAGCTGGCGCTCTATTTCCATGAGGATCTGCGCCCAGGGCACGGTCAGGGGAGTGTAGCGATCGAATCACCTGGGTGGCTCTGGGAGCGATTCCTCGGCGGCAGTGGGGGAACTCTTTGGCGGCGAGGTGGACTCGGCCGACGGGCGGGACGGTGCCTATCGGGACCTTTGGGCTCCTTCTTCTTTGCCAGCTCGGCGCGGGCAACTCTCCGTGATTCTTTGACCCTAGCGTATTTGTCCGCCAAGGCCATCATGTTAGAGAGGTTAGGGGGGTAGCTGACTTCCATCGCCAGGTAGAAGTCACTTTCCTTTGAGACTCCCCCCGCCAAGGCGGACATAGCCACCTCATGATTAAGGTGGTCCACCTCCAACATGGCCTTATTAAAGCGGCCAAGATAATTTCTCAAGGACTCCCCCTCTCTCTGCTTGACTTCGGAAGGGAGTCAGATCTTCGTCGGTGGCGGCGGCTGCTGACGAACTGGCTAATAAAAAGATGGCTCAGCTCGTCAAATGAATCAATGGAACCTGGCTTCAAGGCGTTGAACCAGGTTCGGGCAGATCCTCTCAGGGTGGAGGGGAAGGCGCGGCAGAGGATCGCGTCGGATGCTCCGTGGAACATCATTATTGACCGAAAGCTACTGAATGGTCGTCCGGGTCTGAAGAGCCGTGGTAGGGTTCGACGGCTGGTAGTTTAACATGGGAGGAAATCACTTCCTCCATGATCCCTTTGGAGAAAGGGATGCCCTGTTCCGCTTTGGGCTGAGGCGGATGGGCCTGCTTGGCAGCGTCCAGCTCCTGACGCATCTCCTGGATCTGCCGACAGATCTCCTCTTCAGCGGTTAGAGGAGGAGGGTGAGAGGATCGCAGGGACGACGTCGAATCATGATGGGATGACACTGGGGAGAGGGACCGAGCTCGCCGAGATTTGGGAGGATCCTTGTCATAGCCGCCTCGCGGGACTGGTTTGTCCCCTCTGGGTCGATGTGGGGGGTCCGCAGCTTCATACGGACTGGAGGAGGAAGTCGCCGGCGAAGAAGGAATTGCGGCCTCCTTATGAAGGTGCGGAGCGGGAGGAGCTGTGAAGCGCTCTTGGACCAGGTGAGTCAGGGCCTGGACTTGCTGGACCAGTGAGGCGAACTGGTCCTGGGTCATCGGGATGGCTGGCGGCGACGGGGTTTCAATTGGTGGAGGCTGTGGCGCTACACTGCTCACCAGATCAGGCCTCTGGGGAGCAGCCTGGTTTTGGGCTTCAGAGGTTACTCTTCTCCGATTGGCCATTAGAGAGGTTCTACTCCAGATCGAGATCCTTATCTCCTTTCTTCAAGTTTTAACGGGACTTGAGGCCCTTCCTCTAGCGCCAATCTGTTGCCGCCGGGATCCGTCCTCCGACTCGGGCGTAGTCGATCTCCTGGGGCGGACCTGCACAGAAGTTCTCACACAAGAGGCGTTGGGGGTGGCCCTCCACGGAAGACCCTCCGACGCTCAAGTCAGTGGGGGAAATCGGTGATCAATTAGAAAATAGGGAGGTGGATCTCTCCGGGGAGTCTCTCCAGGGGCGGCCGATCGGGAGCTCCAGAGGGGAGAGCACCGATGAGCAGCTGGTGAGAGTGGGAGAGTGAGAGTGAGAGTGAGCGCATACCTGAGGGAATATGGGAGTGTGATATTTATAGGTTGTCACCTGGATCTTGAGCGCCTTCTGGAAGGTTCGAGGGTTGTTAGGATATGGAGATGGATCGAATCAGGCCGTTAGGATCCATATCTTGTTTGTTAAGGGATCGACGGCTAGGAGAGCTCCTTGATGACTTGGGATCAGGTAGGTGTGTAGGTCCCAGGTAGCCGTATTAGGCTCTAGACCACTTTTCAACATGATTCTTTGCCTGAGATGCTGTTACGATTGGCCTAGGCTCTCCTGCACCAGGTTCCGCGGGGGGGGTGAGTATCGGAACATGGATCGCTCGGAAAAGCCGAGCTATGGAAGCTCGGGGGAGCGGAGCTACGGAAGCTCGGAGAAAGCTGAGCTATGGGGAGCTCGGGGGAGCCGAGCTATGGGGGCCCGGAGGAAGCCGAGCTATGGAAGCCTGAAGAAAGCCGAGCTATGGGGGCCCGGAGGAAGCTCCGGAGGAAGCCGAGCTATGGGAGGCTCGGGGGAGCCGAGCTGTGGAAGCTTGGGGGAGCCGAGCTTTGGAAGCTCGGGGAAGACGAGCTATGGAAGCTCGGGGGAGCCGAGCTGTGGAAGCTCGGGGAAGACGAGCTGTGGAAGCTCGGGGGAGCTGCTTTACAAACATAAAACTATAAAACTCTCCCCCTTTTTTGTTATCAACAAAAAGGTAGAGAAGCATAAACATTCATTCAATCAAGATAAGATTTAACAATTTCATTCATTCATTGAAAGAAGGAAATACATTGAGTAATCAACATAGAGAATTCATTCCATCAAAAGGTCTAATACATCAAGATGTTTAATACATTGATTTCAAAGTGTAAACATAACAAAAATTTTCATACATTGCAAGGATTACATTAAAAATGAGTTCTAACTATCCTAGTCAAATGATCTATTATATTCTTAATACCATCTTATTGAATTTTTACATAGTCTTTGAGCCTCTCATCGACAAAGGTGCAAGCAGTCAAAATCTTGTCTTGTAGCTCCGCATTGCACTTTGCATAAGTTTCTCCATTTCCGCATATATCTTTAAGTTCTTCAAATATATTTTTGAGATCTCCACTTAAAGATACCGAAGAAGAGCTGAGAGTAGACTCCATCTTAGTGATACGATCATCCAATGAATATAGAGTCTCCTTCAAATTCATGAACTTATTCTCAAATTCTGATTTAAGTTTTTCAGATTGATCATCAAATAGAACTTTGAGTTGCTTTAGTTGTAGATCTGAGAAACCGGCAGAAGATGATGAAGCTTGATCAAATAATGGAGCGGGGGCTGGAGCAGGGGCAGAAGTAGAAGGGCTCGGAGGTGCAGGTGAAGATTGTCTAACTGATGGACCTGGAGCATCAACATCCGTAGCTCTCTCTATCAGTCCTTTCCTCTCCCATTTTTCATTTTTCTTAATAAAACCCATTCGATGAATGGTGGCCAAGCTATAAAAGTCTGTATGTCTCAGATTCCTCATTGGCTCATTGTCAGAAATCACAACTCCTTGACTCAGAAAAATCTTTGTAAGAATCATACCATAGGGCAGGCTAGCTTTCCTTTTTCCTCCACAGTCTGCAATGTACCAAAGAATCATGCTGGGAAGGTTTATAGGTTTGCCCGTGACAATGGAATCCATCACAAAGATATCTCTTTCTGATACATAATCAAATCTTCCTATCTTTGGAAAGAGTATCCTACTGCAAATGTTATGAAGTAATCTCAGTTCTAATGAAAGTTGGTTGGCAAACACCTCTTCAAATCCGACAACATCCCGGTTTAATAATCTCGATAAAGCGGGGCTGCGGTCTTCAGAAGAAAAGGTGGAAGATCCTGACATAGGTAGCTCCAAAAGTCCAGAAAGAAGCTCAACAGTCACAGAGATCCTATAACCTCTCACATTGCTAACAAGGTCGTTATCACCTCTAGACAAATTTTTGTAGAACTCCTTTACTAGAGAGGGATAAGTGGGACAATCCAGGGAACATATTTTCTCCAACCCATTTCTATTAATTGTCTCCCAAGCAAAAATCCCTCAGCTTCAAAAAGTTCAAAATCTACCTTTCTACCCATTGTTATGATCCTATCTGCTAATCTATCTACCTGAGTAGAAGCAGCAGCTGGAGAAGCATTCGGAGTGAAGAAGAAGATGAAGAATCCGAGCAGGGTGACGGCTCACGCACCGGGCGCCTTACGGTTTTTCTAACGGTTCACTTCCTCTTGACGCCGGCCGCAGCAAGATTGGAACCACGAGTTTTGGGTGCCATTGGTCGATTGGAAGTAATAATCAGTGATTTTGGGAGTTTGGAAGGTCTGGAGATATTGTGGAGAGAGTATTTTGAAAGATTGGAAAGTTTGAAATGAACGGCGAGTCGACTCTGCCCTAGATAAATCAACCTGGGACCACTTCGAGTCGGCTCGCGCAAAGCCAGGGGTCGACTCCGGACAGTCACAGAAAACCATCCCGACTTGGAGTCGACTCGCGCTGAGGAGGGGTCGACCCGAGAGTTTCAGTCGAAACCAGGAGTCGACTCCGATACTCACCGAGTCGGCTCCGAGACCATTTCAGAGCAAAAACATGAAACTTCTGAAATGTGTCCGGAACATGATCATAAAAATTGATAAAATAATCATTGAATATGAATGGATCAATTAGATATGAATTCTAGATAAGATTTCCTTAAAGATCAAGGATTGAAAGAATCTTAGATAAAATCTCCTTAGGGGTTTCAAATTCATTCTAATGGATCACAAATACCTAACTCTCCTCTAAGATAACAGAATCTTTCTTCATTTAAAGGTTTAGTAAATATGTCAGCTAATTGTTCTTCAGTGTTAACATAATCAAGACATATTTCATTATTTGCTACATGTTCTCTTATAAAATGATATCTAATTTCTATGTGTTTGGTTCTTGAATGTTGAATTGGATTCTTTGTTAGATTTATTGCACTTGTGTTATCACATTTTATAGGTGTTCTTATCAAGTGTGATACCATAGTCTTCAAGTTGTCGCTTAATCCATAGGATTTGAGCACAGCAACTTCCAGCCGCTACATATTCAGCTTCAGTAGTTGATAATGCAACTGAATTTTGCTTTTTGCTAAACCATGAGATTAAGTTACTTCCTAAGAATTGGCATGCACCACTTGTGCTTTTTCTATCTAACTTACATCCAGCATAATCAGAATCAGTGTATGCAATCAGATTTAATGTGGAGTCTCTAGAATACCATAAACCTACATTTTTTGTTCCACTTACATATCTTAGTATTCTTTTAACAGCAATTAAATGTGATTCTTTAGGTTCTGACTGAAATCTAGCACATAAGCAAACAGCAAACATATGTCTGGTCTACTTGCAGTTAAATAAAGTAGGGATCCGATTATACCTCGATAATATTTTGGTCAACCTTCTTACCTTCTTCATCTTTGTCCAGCTTGCATGAAGGACTCATTGGTGTTCCGAGGGGTTTAATTGATTCCATACCAAACTTCTTTAGGATTTCTCTTGTGTATTTTGTTTGGTTGATGAAGATTCCCTCTTTGCTTTGTTTGATTTGGAGTCCAAGGAAGAAGTTGAGTTCTCCCATCATGCTCATTTCAAATTCTCCCTGCATCAACTTAGCAAACTCTTGACATAGAGAATTGTTAGTAGCACCGAAAATGATATCATCAACATATATTTGAACTACTAATAAATCTTTACCTTTTCTTTTCAAAAACAAGGTTTTATCAACATTTCCTCTTGTAAAATCATTTTCAATTAAGAATTTACTTAATCTATCATACCAAGCTCTAGGTGCTTGTTTCAAACCATATAAAGCTTTGTGCAATTTAAAAACGTGATTTGAAAATTCGTGATCTTCAAAACCTGGTGGTTGTTCTACATAAACTTCTTCATTTATAAATCCATTTAGAAATGCACTTTTTACATCCATTTGAAATAAGTTAAAATTCATATGACATGCAAATGCAAGTAATAGCCTAATGGCTTCTAATCTAGCTACTGGTGCAAAGGTTTCATCAAAATCAATACCTTCTTCTTGATTATATCCTTTTGCAACAATCTAGCCTTGTTTCTAATTACTATGCCATTTTCATCTAGTTTATTTCTAAATATCCATTTTGATCCTATAACTGAATGATTTTTAGGTCTTTCAACTAAAGTCCATACATTATTTCTTGTAAATTGATTTAATTCTTCTTGCATTGCTAACATCCAATTATTATCTTTTTCAGCTTCTTCAATAGTTTTAGGTTCAATTTGTGAAACAAATGCAAGATGATTACTAATGTTTCTCATGGATGATCTAGTTCTTATTCCTTGAGATGGATCACCTATAATCAATTCCTTAGGATGACTATAAGCATATCTCCAATCCCTAGGTAGATCTACATCATTATGATTAGCGTTAGTATCATCATCCTTAGGTGAATCATTATCTTTGGTCTTGCTCTTGATCTAAAGATACATCAATATTTAATTTTTCAAGATCTTTCTCAATTATGTTTGTATCTTCATCATCATCAAATTTTTCAGAATGAGTTGCTAAAGATTCATCAAAAACTACATGAATTGATTCTTCAACAACTAAAGTTTTCTTGTTAAATACTCTATATGCTTTACTAGTTATTGAGTATCCTAAGAATATTCCTTCATCAGATTTAGCATCAAATTTGCCTAAATTATTTTTACCATTATTGTGAACAAAACATTTACAACCAAATGCATGAAAATATTTTATATTTGGTTTTCTATCATGCCATAATTCATAAGGTGTTTTCTTTAAAATAGGTCTTATTAAGGCTCTATTTAGATGTAACATGCTGTGTTAATAGCTTCCGCCCAAAAGTATTTCGGGAGTTTACTTTCACATAGCATGGTACGGGCCATGTCTTCTAGAGTCCTATTTTTCCTTTCAACTACACCATTTTGTTGTGGGGTCCTAGGTGCTGAAAAATTATGATTAATTCCATTTTCATTGCAAAAACTTTCAAATAAGTGATTTTCAAATTCTGTTCCATGATCACTTCTTAGAGACACTATGGTAGTTTTTCTCATTTGTTACTTTCTTGAAGAATTTCATGAATATCGAGAAAGTCTCATCTTTGTGAGCTAAAAACATTACCCAAGTGAATCTAGAGTAATCATCTACTATCACAAGACCATATTTCTTTCCTCCTAGACTTGTGGTTCTAGTTGGTCCAAAAAGGTCCATGTGAAGTAGCTCTAATGGCCTAGAAGTTGAAACAATGTTTTTAGATTTGAAAGAACTTCTAGTTTGTTTTCCAAACTGACATGCATCACATATTTTGTTATTTTCAAAATCTAATTTAGGTACCTTTTACTAAATCCATTTTAATTAGTTTTGAAATCAAGTGTGTGCTTGCGTGTCCTAATCTTCTATGCCACAACCAACCAATCTCATTCATATTAGCATTATTTGCAACTAAGCAATGATTATTTGTAGACAATTTGTCTAAGTCAATCATATATACATTGCCATTTCTATTCCAATAAAAACAATGCTATTATCAATGGGATTAGCTACAGTGCATAAAGAAGATTCAAAAGATACTTTAAAACCTTTATCACATAATTGACTTATACTAATTAAATTATGTTTTAAACCATCAACATAAAGTACATTCTCAATAAATGTGGAGGGAGTTATTTGAATGTTACCAAACCCCAAGATTTGGCCTTTGCCATTGTCGCCAAATGTAACAACTCCTCCTTTCTTTTCTTCTAGGGTGATGAATTCTTCTTTGTCACCCGTCATATGTCTTGAGCAGCCACTATCAAGATACCACTTTCTCTTTGATCTCTTGGCCACAAGACATTCCTGCAATGAAATCAGACTTTATGTTTAGGTACCCAAGCTTTCTTGGGTCCTTCATGGTTAGTACCAACAAATATTGTTCCTTTCGGAACCCATATTTTCTTTCCTTTAATATTCAGATTTTTACTTGGTTTTAGAATTTTACATTCATATGATTTGTGTCCTGTTTGATTACATTTAAAGCATGTGAAATTACTTTGGCCAGCACTTACAAAAATATTTTTAAGTGATTTTTGTTTCCTTAAAGTGTTATATCCTAATCCGGCTTTGTCAAAAACAGCTTTTTGACTATTTAACAACATGTCTAATTTAATTGAACTTAATGTAAACTTATCAACTATGTTTTTATGTTTTTCAACCTCATTCTTTAGTTTATCTTTTTCATTTGAGATTGATTCCTTTTCATTCATTAAAATTTCATTTTCAGATTTAAGTTTCTTAATTTCATTGTTAAGATTTTCCTTTTCATGAATGAAGGCTAAGTTTTCATTTTTCAAAAACTTGTATTTCTTTTTCAAGATTTTAAAATCACTAACAAGTTCATTAAATGCATCAAAAAGTTCATCAAAGGCAAATTCATCGCAAGGGTTGTCGGAACTTACCTCGTCATTGTCGTCCGCCATAAAGCATACGTTTGCGACTTCCTTTTGTTCTTCTTCTTCGGAAGAAGATTCCTCGCTGTCACTCCATGTCGCCATATAAGCCTTCTTTTTTTTTTGTAGGCTTTCTTCAATCTAGGACATTCATTTCTAAAGTGCCCCGGTTTATTACATTCATAGCACGTCAAGGGGTCTTTCTCTTTTTCCTTGTCCTTGTCCTTAATCTTATCCTTTTCTCCTTCCCACTTAGCTCCAAATTTTTTTTGTGGAAGGGTTTCTTTTCCTCATAAATCTCTTAAATTTCTTTGCCAAGAGAGCAGTCTCTTCATCATATCATCATCATCATCACTGCTGCTCTCTTCTTCTTTTGCAGCTTTGAGGGCAATTACTTCTTTTTCTTTGAATCCTCCTCAACATGCTGCCTCATAGTCAGCTCATGGGTCATAAGGGATCCTAGAAGCTCCTCTAAGGGTAAAGTGTTGAGGTCCTTAGCTTCTTGGATTGCAGTCATTTTTGCTTCCCATGATCTTGGTAATGACCTAAGAATTTTCCGAACAAGTTCAGAGTTAGTATATGTCTTACCAAGACTTTTCAAACCATTTACAATATCAGTGAATCTAGTGTACATGCATGCAATGGTTTCAGATTGTTCCATGCTAAACAATTCATATTTGTGAACAAGAATATTTATTTTGGATTCTTTACTTGGTTGGTACCCTCATGGGTAACCTCTAATCTATCCCAAATCTCCTTTGCGGAATTACATGTGGAGATTCTATTGAATTCATTAGCATCTAAGGAGCAATATAAAACATTCATGGCCTTAGCATTGAGCTGTGCCATTTCCTATCATTATCATTCCAGTCCCTTTCGGGCTTAGGAACAATAGTGCCATCTATAACGTGTGTGGGTGTACTAGGTCCATTTATTATAACACCCCATAGCTCATAATCAGAAGCTTGAATGAATATCCTCATTCTAGCTTTCCAATAAGAATAGTTTGAGCCATTAAAAAGTGGAGGTCTATTCGTAGAATGACCTTCAGCAAATGAACCAACTTGTGTTGCCATTTGGAACTTTAGCTCTTGATCGTGTGATCAAAATCTAATGAGCACTAGCTCTGATACCAATTGTTGGCCCAGATGACAACCCAAGAGGGGGGGGTGAATTGGGTTCTTTAAAAAATTAGCCTTTTTAAATTATTTAGCTTGAGATGAAAGAAGGCAAATGCAAAGTAAAGATAAATTGCAGTGAATAAACAGAGATAGAGATAGAGACAATCAATCACGCAAACACAAAGGATTTTATAGTGGTTCGGTGTATCCAACACCTACGTCCACTCCCAAGATTCACTTGGGTCCACACTATAATCACCCTAGATTACAGCAGAGTTGTTTTACAAGCTTACAACTCGAACTTGTTGTTTTCCCGGGCGCACAACGAACCCAGCTGGTTTTCAAGGGCTCACCAGCACAAAAACCCTTTAACCCAAGCTTAACCAAGCTTGAACTGAGGTAAGACTACCTCCTCTAGTTCAATCCCCAGATTGAACTAGGCACAAAGAATAGAAATATGTTTGTTTAGTTACAATGGCTCCTTAATGAGCAGATTAACAAAAGTAAGAATAGAGTTTAGATAAGCCTGATTTGCAGTTGGTTGGCTTTGAGCTTTTCTTCTTTTCTTCAACTCCTTTGAGGTGTAGAATCGGCCTCAGCACGGATTCTCACGGAATGAGTGTTGGAGTTGATTTGGGCTTTTCTCTTTTCTTTGAGTGGTGGAAATCACTTGAGATGCACTTGGATTTCTTCTGAAGCTTCCTTGGATAGTAGAGCTTGAGCACAGAAGGAGCTTCCTTTGATTTCACACTCTTTCTTTCACTCTATTTTGAATCACGGATTTTTTCAGCTAACGCTCTGTTTTTCCGATTTTTCCTTTCTTTTTCTTTGAAATAAATATCTCTCTATTGTCTCTCTTGATTTGAAAACGGCTTCTCTATTTATAGATTCTGCAAGAATATAGCCGTTAGACACAAAGAAAAATAGCGTTAATCGAAAATCTTACCGTTGAGCTGAGTTGGCATCCGTAAAAATATCGCCCAGATTTGCTGGAGTCGACTCATGCTTTTCCCGAGTCGGCTCGAGCTCGTGATACTAAAAATAGAAATGCTCATAAAGGTTAGGGGTCGACTCACCAAAAGTAAAGTGTCGACTCCTGAAAAGCTGGGGTCGACTCGCGAAGTGCTCAGAAAAACACACCTCTGGTGTCTGAGCGGAGTCGACTCGAACAGTCATGGAGTCGGCTCGACAGAATCAGGGGTCGACTCGATAAATTTCGTGGGTCGACTCGAGACAGATGCACATTTCTGTACACTGTGTGGAGTCGACTCTGAAACTCAAGAGTCGGCTCCGGAACGTATCAAAAATCAGAAACTTTTCTGATTGACATTAAAATCGTTCCAGATTCATTTTAATTCATTGTTTTGACTTGAATTCAATAAAATTGACATTAAGAATTAATTCAAGAACTATTCCAAAAACTCATTGATTAAAACATGAATTATAAAATTTCTTTTTGAAAGTTTAAACATTGAGCTTAAAGTTACTTTCAAAAATGATTAAAGTCAAACTTTAACATTCTCATTGATTGTTCAAAATAAATTCATTGCTTATTTAAATAAACTCATTACATCTTTTAATAAACTCAATGGCTTTTAGTAATCATCAAAATCAAAAGGATTGGGGCATATAATTTTTCAATAATCTTCCAACAATCTCCCCCTTTTTGATGATGACAAAAACATTGAGTTTATGCATGATTGATTAGTGAATTTATTTTGTTTCATAGTTAGGCTTAGGCTCCCCCTGAATGAGGTAGCTCCCCCTATGAAACTTAAATAAATATCCCATTGTTTATCTCATTGATTACTTTGATTTTCTCATATGTTTACAATCATAAAACTATAAAACTCTCCCCCTTTTTTGTTATCAACAAAAAGGTAGAGAAGCATAAACATTCATTCAATCAAGATAAGATTTAACAATTTCATTCATTCATTGAAAGAAGGAAATACATTGAGTAATCAACATAGAGAATTCATTCCATCAAAAGGTCTAATACATCAAGATGTTTAATACATTGATATCAAAGTGTAAACATAACAAAAATTTCCATACATTGCAAGGATTACATTAGAAATGAGTTCTAACTATCCTAGTCAAATGATCTATTATATTCTTAATACCATCTGATTGGATTTTTACATAGTCTTTGAGCCTCTCATCGACAAAGGTGCAAGCAGTCAAAATCTTGTCTTGTAGCTCCGCATTGACTTTGCATAAGTTTCTCCATCTCCGCATATATCTTTAAGTTCTTCAAATATATTTTAAGATCTCCACTTAAGATACCGAAGAAGAGCTGAGAGTAGACTCCATCTTAGTGATACGATCATCCAATGAATATAGAGTCTCCTTCAAATTCATGAACTTATTCTCAAATTCTGATTTAAGTTTTTCAGATTGATCATCAAATAGAACTTTGAGTTGCTTTAGTTGTAGATCTGAGAAACCGGCAGAAGATGATGAAGCTTGATCAAATAATGAGCGGGGGCTGGAGCAGGGGCAGAAGTAGAAGGGCTCGGAGGTGCAGGTGAAGATTGTCTAACTGATGGACCTGGAGCATCAACATCCGTAGCTCTCTCTTCTATCAGTCCTTTCCTCTCCCATTTCCATTTTTCTTAATAAAACCCATTCGATGAATGGTGGCCAAGCTATAAAAGTCTGTATGTCTCAGATTCCTCATTGGCTCATTGTCAGAAATCACAACTCCTTGACTCAGAAAAATCTTTGTAAGAATCATACCATAGGGCAGGCTAGCTTTCCTTTTTCCTCCACAGTCTGCAATGTACCAAAGAATCATGTGGGAAGGTTTATAGGTTTGCCGTGACAATGGCATCCATCACAAAGATATCTCTTTCCGATACATAATCAAATCTTTCTATCTTTGGAAAGAGTATCTACTGCAAATGTTATGAAGTAATCTTAGTTCTAATGAAAGTTGGTTGGCAAACACCTCTTCAAATCCGACAACATCCCGGTTTAATAATCTCGATAAAGCGGGCTGCGGTCTTCAGAAGAAAAGGTGGAAGATCCTGACATAGGTAGCTCCAAAAGTCTAGAAAGAAGCTCAACAGTCACAGAGATCCTATAACCTCTCACATTGCTAACAAGGCCGTTATCACCTCTAGACAAATTTTTGTAGAACTCCTTTACTAGAGAGGGATAAGTGGGACAATCCAGGGAACATATTTTCTCCCAACCATTTCTATTAATTGTCTCCCAAGCAAAATCCCTCAGCTTCAAAAAGTTCAAAATCTACCTTTCTACCCGTTGTTATGATCCTATCTGCTAATCTATCTACCTGAGTAGAAGCAGCAGCTGGAGAAGCATTCGGAGTAGAAGAAGAAGATGAAGAATCCGAGCTTGGTGACGGCTCACGCACCGGGCGCCTTACGGTTTTTCTAACGGTTCGCTTCCTCTTGACGCCGGCCGCAGCAAGATTGGAACCACGAGTTTTGGGTGCCATTGGTTGATTGGAAGTAATAATCAGTGATTTTGGGAGTTTGGAAAGTCTGGAGATATTGTGGAGAGAGTATTTTGAAAGATTGGAAAGTTTGAAATGAACGGCGAGTCGACTCTGCCCTAGATAAATCAACCTGGGACCACTTCGAGTCGGCTCGCGCAAAGCCAGGGGTCGACTCGGACAGTCACAGAAAACCATCCCGACTTGGAGTCGACTCGCGCTGAGGAGGGGTCGACCCGAGAGTTTCAGTCGAAACCAGGAGTCGACTCCGATACTCACCGAGTCGGCTCCGAGACCATTTCAGAGCAAAAACATGAAACTTCTGAAATGTGTCCGGAACATGATCATAAAAATTGATAAAATAATCATTGAATATGAATGGATCAATTAGATATGAATTCTAGATAAGATTTCCTTAAAGATCAAGGATTTGAAAGAATCTTAGATAAAATCTCCTTAGGGGTTTCAAATTCATTCTAATGGATCACAAATACCTAACTCTCCTCTAAGATAACAGAATCTTTCTTCATTTAAAGTTTAGTAAATATGTCAGCTAATTGTTCTTCAGTGTTAACATAATCAAGACATATTTCATTATTTGCTACATGTTCTCTTATAAAATGATATCTAATTTCTATGTGTTTGGTTCTTGAATGTTGAATTGGATTCTTTGTTAGATTATTGCACTTGTGTTATCACATTTTATAGGTGTCTTATTGAGTGTGATACCATAGTCTTCAAGTTGTCGCTTAATCCATAGGATTTGAGCACAGCAACTTCCAGCCGCTACATATTCAGCTTCAGTAGTTGATAATGCAACTGAATTTTGCTTTTTGCTAAACCATGAGATTAAGTTACTTCCTAAGAATTGGCATGCACCACTTGTGCTTTTTCTATCTAACTTACATCCAGCATAATCAGAATCAGTGTAAGCAATCAGATTTAATGTGGAGTCTCTAGAATACCATAAACCTACATTTTTTGTTCCACTTACATATCTTAGTATTCTTTTAACAGCAATTAAATGTGATTCTTTAGGTTCTGACTGAAATCTAGCACATAAGCAAACAGCAAACATAATGTCTGGTCTACTTGCAGTTAAATAAAGTAGGGATCCGATTATACCTCGATAATATTTTGGTCAACCTTCTTACCTTCTTCATCTTTGTCCAGCTTGCATGAAGGACTCATTGGTGTTCCGAGGGGTTTAATTGATTCCATACCAAACTTCTTTAGGATTTCTCTTGTGTATTTTGTTTGGTTGATGAAGATTCCCTCTTTGCTTTGTTTGATTTGGAGTCCAAGGAAGAAGTTGAGTTCTCCCATCATGCTCATTTCAAATTCTCCCTGCATCAACTTAGCAAACTCTTGACATAGAGAATTGTTAGTAGCACCGAAAATGATGTCATCAACATATATTTGAACTACTAATAAATCTTTACCTTTTCTTTTCAAAAACAAGGTTTTATCAACATTTTCTCTTGTAAAATCATTTTCAATTAAGAATTTACTTAATCTATCATACCAAGCTCTAGGTGCTTGTTTCAAACCATATAAAGCTTTGTGCAATTTAAAAACGTGATTTGAAAATTCGTGATCTTCAAAACCTGGTGGTTGTTCTACATAAACTTCTTCATTTATAAATCCATTTAGAAATGCACTTTTACATCCATTTGAAATAAGTTAAAATTCATATGACATGCAAATGCAAGTAATAGCCTAATGGCTTCTAATCTAGCTACTGGCGCAAAGGTTTCATCAAAATCAATACCTTCTTTTTGATTATATCCTTTTGCAACCAATCTAGCCTTGTTTCTAATTACTATGCCATTTTCATCTAGTTTATTTCTAAATATCCATTTTGATCCTATAACTGAATGATTTTTAGGTCTTTCAACTAAAGTCCATACATTATTTCTTGTAAATTGATTTAATTCTTCTTGCATTGCTAACATCCAATTATTATCTTTTTCAGCTTCTTCAATAGTTTTAGGTTCAATTTGTGAAACAAATGCAAGATGATTACTAATGTTTCTCATGGATGATCTAGTTCTTATTCCTTGAGATGGATCACCTATAATCAATTCCTTAGGATGACTATAAGCATATCTCCAATCCCTAGGTAGATCTACATCATTATGATTAGCGTTAGTATCATCATCCTTAGGTGAATCATTTTCTTTGGCTTCTTGCTCTTGATCTAAAGATGCATCAATATTTAATTTTTCAAGATCTTTCTCAATTATGTTTGTATCTTCATCATCATCAAATTTTTCAGAATGAGTTGCTAAAGATTCATCAAAAACTACATGAATTGATTCTTCAACAACTAAAGTTTTCTTGTTAAATACTCTATATGCTTTACTAGTTATTGAGTATCCTAAGAATATTCCTTCATCAGATTTAGCATCAAATTTGCCTAAATTGTTTTTACCATTATTGTGAACAAAACATTTACAACCAAATGCATGAAAATATTTTATATTTGGTTTTCTGTTATACCATAATTCATAAGGTGTTTTCTTTAAAATAGGTCTTATTAAGGCTCTATTTAGAATGTAACATGCTGTGTTAATAGCTTCCGCCCAAAAGTATTTCGGGAGTTTACTTTCACATAGCATGGTACGGGCCATGTCTTCTAGAGTCCTATTTTTTCTTTCAACTACACATTTTGTTGTGGGGTCCTAGGTGCAGAAAAATTATGATTAATTCCATTTTCATTGCAAAAACTTTCAAATAAGTAATTTTTAAATTCTGTTCCATGATCACTTAGAGACACTATGTAGTGTTTTTCTCATTTGTTACTTTCTTGAAGAATTTATGAATATCGAGAAAGTCTCATCTTTGTGAGCTAAAAACATTACCCAAGTGAATCTAGAGTAATCATCTACTATCACAAGACCATATTTCTTTCCTCCTAGACTTGTGGTTCTAGTTGGTCCAAAAAGGTCCATGTGAAGTAGCTCTAATGGCCTAGAAGTTGAAACAATGTTTTTAGATTTGAAGAACTTCTAGTTTGTTTTCCAAACTGATATGCATCACATATTTTGTTATTTTCAAAATCTAATTTAGGTAAGCCTTTACTAAATCCATTTTAATTAGTTTGAAATCAAGTGCGTGCGTGTCCTAATCTTCTATGCCACAACCAACCAATCTCATTCATATTAGCATTATTTGCAACTAAGCAATGATTATTTGTAGACAATTTGTCTAAGTCAATCATATACATTGCCATTTCTATATCCAATAAAAATGCTATTATCAATGGGATTAGCTACAGTGCATAAAGAAGATTCAAAAGATACTTTAAAACCTTTATCACATAATTGACTTATACTAATTAAATTGTGTTTTAAACCATCAACATAAAGTACATTCTCAATAAATGTGGAGGGAGTTATTTGAATGTTACCAAACCCAAGATTTGGCCTTTGCCATTGTCGCCAAATGTAACAACTCCTCCTTTCTTTTCTTCTAGGGTGATGAATTCTTCTTTGTCACCGTC
>UESW01004756.1:616233-636463 GCA_900491605.1 Calamus simplicifolius | reverse complement strand
CTACGATCCATCCGATCGGCGCGATCCGACGGTTGCGATCGATCCAAGCCATGATCCCGATCGGCGATGATCGATCCGACGGTTACGATCCATCGATCCGTGACGATCCGACGGTTGCGATCGATCCAAGCCATGATCCCGATCGGCGATGATCGACGACGGACACTGCCGTGGCCGGCAAGAAAGGGGGGAACCACTTTATTTTTTTGTTATTTTTTTTTGACGGGAGGGGTTGTGGAAAAACCCCCCTTTTTTTTTAATTTTGCTTGCGGCCTGGCGGTGGCCAGGCCACGGCCTTGGTTGCCGACCACAGCCATGAAAAAAAATTATTTTTTTATTATATGCATCGCTAAATTAATGATTTATTTTTTAATTTTCTGGGTTTTTGCGTCGTTATATTAAAAAATTAAATTTTTTTATTTTTTTGGTATATGTGTCGCTATTACGTCGCTAAATAGCGACGCAACCATTGGCGTCGCTATATTAACGAATTTTTTTAATTTTTTTAGGTTTTTGCGTCGCTAATGCGTCGCTATATTGCGACGCAAAATGGCGTCGCAATATAGCGACTCAATGTTGGGTCGCTATATTAAAAATTAATTTTTTTAATTTTTTAGTATTTGCATCGATATTGCGTCGCTAAATAGCGATGCAATCACTGCGTCACTATATTAACGAATTTTTTTTAATTTTTTGGGTTTTAGCGATGCAATAATGCGTCGCTATATTGTGACACAAACAGTTGCGTCGCAATATAGCGACGCATTATTGCGTCGCTATATTGAAAATTAAATTTTTTTATTTTTTTTGTTAAATGTGTCGCTATTGCGTCGCTATCACTGCGTCACTATATTAACGATTTTTTTAAAATTAAAATGGTTATTGCATCGCTAATGCGTCGCTATATTAAAAATTATATATTTTTTTATTTTTTGTTATTTGCATCGCTATTGCGTCGCTAAATAGCAATGCAATCACTGCGTTGCTTTATTAATAATTTTTTTTATTTTTTAGTTTTTGCGTCGCTAATGCGTCGCTATATTGCGACGCACTATTATTGCGTCGCTAATTGAGTCGCTATTTTTTTTTCTCGCTGAGTTGTCACAATTTGGTGACGCAAAAATGCATCGCTAAGTTGACATCGCTATTTCTGATTTTTTTCTGTAGTGTTCAGGATATTCTTCCTGATGACTACTACCAGCAGTATTATCATCATAAGTTCTTTTATTTGAACTTATTTCTAATTTCCTTTTACTTGGAAATATATCTTCAAAGAATGTTGCATTCCTTGATTCCATGATTGTATTTTTCTGTATATCAGTTATATCTGATTTATACACAAGAAAGCGATATGCACTACTATTATGTGCATAACCGATAAATATACAATCAACAGTTTTAGGTCCTATTTTGACCTTTTTGGGGTCCGGAATAGCTACTTTAGCTAGACACCCCCACACTCTTAAGTAATTGTAAGAAGGCTTCTTTCCTTTCCATAACTCATATGGAGTAACTTCCTTCTTCTTAAGAGGTATCTTATTAAGAATATGATTTGCTGAGAGAATTGCTTCTCCCCATAAATTCTGTGGTGTACCAGAATTTATTAACATAGCATTCATCATTTCTTTTAATGTGCGGTTTTTACGTTCCGCAATTCCATTAGATTGAGGCGAATAAGGAGCAGTAGTTTGATGAATAATGCCATGCTCTTGACAGAATTCGTCAAAAGGTGCATCGTATTCACCACCTCTATCACTCCTTATGGCCTTAATCTTTTTGCCAAGTTGATTTTCAACTTCATTCTTATAACATTTAAACATTTCTAAAGCCTCATCTTTAGACTTTAGTAGATACACATAGCAGTATCTTGTTGAATCATCAATAAATGTTATAAAATACTTTTTACCTCCTCTAGTTTGAATTGACTTTAAGTCACATAGATCACTGTGAATTAAGTCAAGAGGTTCAGTATTTCTTTCAACTGATGGAAATGGTGTTTTTGCTAACTTAGCTTCAACACACACTTCACACTTGTAATGTGGATCGATTTCATGATTAGGTAATAATTCTAATTTCATTAATTTTCGTAATGAATTAAAATTCACATGTCCTAATCTATCATGCCATAAACAAGAGAGTCAACCATATAAGCAGAAGAAGAAGCTTTATTTATTTCAAGGTTTCTGTGTACAGTCATTACATTCACCTTGAATAATCCATTATTCAAGTAACCCCTTCCAATAAATATCCCCCCTTAGTGAGTACAAATTTATCAGACTCAAAGACCATCCTAAAGCCATGTTTGCTTAGGAGGGAGCCTGATATAAGATTCTTCCGGATGTCAGGGACATGTAGCACATCATTCAGTAGAAGCTCCTTGCCAGATGTCATCTTCATAACGATGCGGCCAAGTCCTTCTATCTTGGATGTAGCGGAGTTACCCATGACCAAATTTCTACCATTGATAGGAGTATATGATGAGAACATACTCTTATCAGAGCAGACATGTCTGGTAGCTCCAGTGTCGATGTACCACTCATTTGCTTTGTCAACCATGTTTGCTTCAAATACAACAGCTGACAGCATCATCTCGGATACCTCTTGGATAGGGTTTCAGTAACGTTGACTTCTTTCTTTTCTTTATCCTTGAAACGCAGTCCTTGGATTTGTGTCCTTGCTTTCCACAAACAAAGCACTTTCCCTTGAACTTATATTTCTTTGGATTGCCCTTCTTCTGTTTAAAGCCTTCGCCTGGAAACTTGCGTTTCTTCTTCCTTCTATGAGGTTGGCCTTTGGCTCAGCAGGTTGTCCTCCTGTCTTCTTGTCTTGGCTCTTATTGTCCTCCTCGATCCTCAGGCGGACAATTAGGTCTTCAAGTCCCATCTCCTTCCGCTTATGCTTCAGGTAGTTCTTGAAGTCCTTCCATAGTGGTGGTAGCTTCTCTATGATGGCAGCTACCTGGAATGACTCACTGAGAGACATTCTCTCTGCATGTATCTCATGCAGGATGATCTGGAGCTCTTGGACTTGCTCCATAACAGTTTTGTGGTCGACCATTTTGTAGTCTAAGAACCTTCCAACCACAAACTTCTTGTGTCCAGCATCCTCTGTCTTGTACTTTTTGTCCAGGGATGCCCATAACTCCTTGGCAGTAGCAATACTGCTGTACACATTGTACAGGGTATTGTCCAGACCATTCAGGATGTAGTTCTTGCAAAGGAAGTCTGAGTGCTTCCATGCCTCCACGCAGCAATGACTTGCTTGTCGGTCTCCCCTTCCTTCAGGACAGGCGGATCTTCATTCAGCACTCTGACCAGGTTCAGAGTTGTGAGGTAGAACAGCATCTTCTGTTGCCACCTCTTGAAGTCCGTGCCAGAGAATTTCTTCGGTCTCTCGGCTTGAATGGATGTCGTCATAGTAGCCATCTGCAGCAGCACTTCCGTGGTAGCAGGAATTGTCTTAAGATTGTTGTGGGTGTGTTGCAGATGGTGGCTACCTAATTGTCAGACTGAGGCTAGAGTTATACTCTATGTCCTTAAGATAATTTCGTCCCGCAATGGTGCTTACGGTCAGTATGACGATTGTCTCCCAGGATACAACAGTCTCCTTTTGATGAAAGCAGCACTACAATTCACCAAAACTTTCGAACCAAGAATGCTACTCTCTTTTTAATGCACTATTGCTATACTACCCTTAGGAAAGTATGCAAATGCCTAAGAGAGGAGAAGGCTAGAATTGATTCAGATTGAACTCAATTCGGAATGGCTTGGGATAAATGAAATGAGAGGGTCTAGGGTCCTATTTATATGTTTTTAGGTACCCTTGGAAGCAACCCTACGAAATTGAATTTAATTTGAATTTTTTGATTGGATTTGATCAAAGGATGTGAGGGTTAAAGGCTTATCACCCTTGATATGCCCATTAACATCGTGATCTTCAGATCAGGCGATTGGATAAGCCTTTTCATGGCTGTGATCTGAAGATTAGCCGATCAGATAAGCCTATCCTCATCCTGATATGCCTTCTCACCATCGTAATCTGATGATCATGTTATCAGATAGGCAGTTGCACGTCTTTGATATGCCTTTTCATGATCAGACCGTTGACTTAAGATCTTCATTGCACCCCATGTATGGAATATCATGCTTTGACGACATGCAAACATCACTCTAGCCATGGGTGGCATATATGGTGTCGATTGGGTATGATATGAAGCACATGAAGGTGGTGTTTGATCAAGATAGGATTCATCTTCCTTGATAGAAAGGGTTATGTCCCACGGCCACTTGATGGATTAAATTGACTGTTAAATCCTTGCAAGGTTGAGTTGGAATTCGAAATGGTTTCGAAGTTCTAATTCATATGAGTCAATTTTTCTGAGATCAAGTAAACAAAGATCAATTACATGGTTGACACATTCCATACCACTGATTGATCTGGGATATGTGACAAAGGGATTGAATCGTACGGTAATCGTTCATGGACAGGTGTTGATGACCACGTCAACAGACCCTTAACACTTGGGTGGTCATGATGCTTTGCTAGAGGCCACTCATGATCTATAATCATGGATTCTTTGACTTAGTCAAATAGTTGATTTGGTTAAAGAATTGACTTGGACAAGGTGTTTATCAAGTCATCCTTAGGGTTAATATTAGGGACATGATTATTACCAACGTGTCAAGGGAGCTAATGGGTCACACGCATTAAGAAGATTTTGGTGAAGTTAAAATGGGAATTAAGTTGGACTTAATTCAAATTAGATAACCAATTAATTAGGATTGTGTTTGACTCAATCTTAATGAGAGAACATAAAATTGATGAATAGGATTCATCATAGAGAAAAGAATTTTGCGTTCAAGAGAAAGACCTTTTGTACATGAGATATGTTGGTCCAGATAGCAACCCAAGAGGGTGGGGGGTGAATTGGGTTTTTCAAAAATTTAAACTCTTTTAAAAATAAACCCCAGTGGATATAAAACTTAGATTCGCACAGATTAAAACAGAATATGCACAAATAGAGAATTAAAGATAATGAGACAATCACGACAAACACAGGATATTTTATAGTGGTTCGGTGTACCTACACCTACGTCTACTCCCAAGTATCTCTTGGGACCACACTATAATCAATCTGATTACAGCAGAGTTATTTTGCAAGCTCACAACTCAAACTTGTTGTTTTTTCGGGTGCACAACGAACCCAGCTGGTTTTCAAGGCTCACCAGCATAAAACCTTACACCACAAGCAAACTGCTTGCACAAGGCTAACAGCCTAAATGGAATCAATCCTCCGATTGACTCAGCAAATAATAATCGTTTTACAAAAAAAGGCTCCTCCAATGAGCAAATATACAATGATAGAACATGAAATAAAGAGATAGGAATCAAAGCCTGATTTGCAGATCTTGGTGGCTTGCTTCTTCTCTTCTCTTGGATGGATCTTCCTTTAGAATGCTCTTGAAGCTCCGAAGATCAGAAAACTAGGGCTTCCTTCTTTTCTTGAGATTTCTTCAAAATGAAGCTATGAAGGCTTGGAATCTCTCTCTTTTCTTTTGGGGAATCAGTATGATCTTTCCTCTCGAATCTTTCCTCTTTTCTTTTCTGATGGATTTCAAAGATTTGTCTCTATTCTTTTCTTTTTGTCTCTCTTTTTCTATCCCTTTTCTATATTTTTCGGATGCAGCAAACCCTCTTCTTATAGATCAGTTTAATCCATAAATAGTTTAAAACTATCCGTTAGAAACAAGTGTAAGAAGGATTAGATCCATAAATAGCAATAGCCGTTGGGATTAAAAAGATAAAAGTAAAGTTTAGAGTCATTCTGACAGTTCTGGAGTCACGTCTGACATCTAGAGTCGGCTCTAAATCGAAAATCCCCAAATCGCTTGAATTGGAGTCGTCTCTGACTTTTCTGGGTCGACAAAAATCTTCTGGAGTCGACTCTAACAGTCCCAGAGTCGACTCTAAGTCGTGGCAGAAAAACCATCGTTCTATCTTTACTGTTGGAGTCGGCTCTAACAGTCCGGGAGTCGACTCTAAGTCTGTGCCATTTTTCGGAGTTGACTCTGCGATTCCATGTGTTGACTCTAATGTCTGAAATCTTACCTTGACATTAGATTCGAACTAGAACTTGATTTGTCTTATCATTTTGATTAATAAATCATATCATAAACTGAAAAACTTAATCAAAATCATTAGTAACTTCAAATGTTATACTCAAATAGTTTTGTTAATCATCAAAATCAACAATTGGGTCAACAATCTCCCCCTTTTTGATGATGACAAAAACTTTGAGTATATGTATTAAAAATTCATTTGAATTAAGAATTATAGACATTGTTAAAGCTTTAAAACTTCCTAACAGAGAATTTGATGTCAAGTTTCAAAATGAACTTTAGAAACATACTTGAGTTCTATTATAAATAGCAATCAAGATGATTTAACATGAAAATCATTAAGCTCCCCCTGCATTAAATAACTCCCCCTATGCAAGGTATATGTAGATAAACTGAAATAGTTTGATCATTTTTGATACAAATTGATTAGAATTTATAAATCTCAAAATTTCTCTCCCCCTTTTTAGATATTTCTCTCCCCCTTATTAGATATGCCAATTGATTGAAATCTTATATTCCTTTAATCTTATATTCTTTCATTCTTATTTCTTTTATGCATATAATTTTCTCTCCCCCTTTTTTGTTATCAGCAATAAGGTGAATTTAAAAACAATAAAGAAGGTTATCAGAGCGGGGTTGTTGGTTCATTCAATCATAGAGATGGTAATTGTTCTCATAGATAAATTTGCAATAAAAGGATAATTATATTTCAATGCAAGATTCATTACATGTGTCAATTCAAGTACATTATTAGAAAAGTAACATATTCAAGTACATTCACAGTAAAGCAAAATTTCTAGATACAAGCTATCAAAGTAAAAAAAGCTAGAAATCCTAAGATACAAACTAGGATAAGATAGGGTATCAAAATAAAACATGCTTGTAAATAATTTTCTTCAAATGTCCAATCATTTCCATAATTTCATCTTTTTGGTCCTTCTTAAATTTTTCAAGACAAGCTTCAACTTGAGCAACAACAATATCAAGATCTTTCTTTAACTGACCAGTAGCATCTAAATAGACTCTTGATCCATCTACTATCCCTTCTAGTCTTTCAAATTTCTTTTGAAGCTCAGATGAAATGACATTCACTGATTTATCCAAAGTAGAAACTATCATGTCAAGCTTAGCAGATATCAATTTCATTTCACTTCTCATATCCGAATCATGCTCAGTCAGTAGGGCTCTGAGCTGATCAAGCTGCTCCTCTGAAAATCTTCCAGATACCAAGGCTGACTGATGTGGAGGTGAAGGATGAGTGCTCAGTCCAGCCTTTGAAGGTCCAGCAGTAGATGGTCCAGGAATATCCTCTACTCTGGCCTCCTCAGCTCTAACTTCCTCTGCTCTGGTCTCTTGTCCTCTTTTTATCCAAATATTATTCTCTTTTCTGAAGCCCATGCGGTGAATTGTAGAGACACTGTAGTAATCAGTATGCCTTAACTTCCTTAGCGGCTCATTGTCCATTATTAGCACACCTTGGCTTCTAAAAACTAATGTTAGAATCATACCGTATGGTAGTGTTGATCTCTTTTAGTTGCTGCTTCTGCCATGTAGCCAATCATCATACCAGCCAAATTAACAGGCCTTTCGGTAATGATACAGTCCATCAATAAAATATCTCGCTCGAGACATATTCAAACCTTCAATTTTAGGAAACAATATTCTTCCACAAATATTATGAAGTAACCTGAGTTCCAAATTTAGTTGATTAGCCATGATTTCTTCAACTCAGATACTTCTCTCCCTAACATCCTAGATAGGGCACCTCCTCTATCATCATGTTGATACTCAACAAGTCCAATAGAAGGCATCTCCAATAAATTTCCAAGAATCTCGGCTGTGATTATCACTTTGGTTCCTCTTACAAAACTCACTAAGCCTCCCTCTCCTCTATATAAATTATTGTAAAATTCTCTCAAGGGCAGGGTACGTGGGAACATCTAAAGAGCAAACTTTCTCCCATCCCATTTCCTTCAATAACCAACCAATAGCAAAGCCCTCCAAAGCAAATAAATCGAAATCTACTTTTCTTCCAGTTGTAATGGCCTTACCCGCTAATTGATCTACCCGTGGAAAGATGGTGAAGGTGGAGAAGCATCTTGGGCGGCATATGATGAAGATGGTGAGGGTTTCCTACGAATCGTCCTTTTTCTTGTGGGAACGGCCAAACCTCCAACCATCGCACGCCTCTTAGGAGCCATGGGATTCGATTGGAATGAGTTATTGAGAGATTTGAGGGGTTTGGAGGAGTTGGAATCGGTTTGGAATGTTTTAGAAAGGGTTTAGGAGACGATAGGGTCGTTTGGGTGTCAACTCCGCCTTTTTATTTTGACCTAGTTCCTTTTAGAGTCGACTCCCGCAAAGCGAGGTGTCGGCTCCGGACTAAAAAATCTGTCAGCGCCGAATTAGAGTCGGCTCTGTAAAAGCCAGAGTCGGCTCTAATTGCCCAGACAGAACATCAAAATATTAAGGTGTCGACTCCACAAACTGCAGGTGTCGACTCCACAATAGTTTCAGTGAAAAATTTAAATTTCAAGGATCTGAAACTAATCAAATTAATCATCAAACTCTAGATAAATGTTCCTTAATCAATTGGGGAAACAATGAATCAAATTTCTAGATACATTTCCTTATTGGACATAGAGGATTTTCAAGAAATTAATGAAGTCTAGATAGTTGTTGTCCTTAAGAGTTTTAGAAAATCATTCTAAAGGATCACAAACTCCTAATTCTCCTCTAAGATAACAAAATCTTTCCTCACTCAAAGGTTTGGTAAAAATATCAGCTAATTGATCATTAGTATTAATATAATCAAGATAAATATCATTATTAGCTACATGTTCTCTAATAAAGTGATGTCTAATTTCTATGTGTTTAGTTCTTGAATGTTGAATTGGATTTTAGTTAGATTAATGGCACTAGTATTATCACATTTAATAGGAATTTTATCAAGTGTGATACCATAATCTTCAAGTTGTCGCTTAATCCAAAAGGATTTGAGCACAGCAACTTCCAGCTGCAACATACTCTGCCTCAGCAGTGGATAATGCAACCGAATTTTGCTTCTTGCTAAACCAAGAGATTAAGTTGCTTCCTAAAAGTTGGCATGCCCCACTTGTACTCTTTCTATCTAATTTACAACCAGCATAATCAGAATCAGAATAAGCAATCAATTTTAAGGTTGAGTCTCTAGAATACCATAATCCTACATTTTTAGTTCCATTTAAGTATCTAAAGATTCTTTTAACAGCAAATAAATGTGATTTTTTAGGATTAGATTGATATCTTGCACATAGACAAACAGAAACATAATATCTGGCCTACTTGCAGTTAGGTAAAGAAGTGATCCGATCATACCTCTGTAATGCTTCTGATCTACTTTCTTACCTTTTTCATCCTTGTCCAGCTTGCATGAGGGACTCATTGGTGTACCAAGAGGTTTAGCAGATTCCATACCAAACTTCTTGAGTATTTCCTTTGTGTACTTTGTTTGGTTGATAAAAATCCTCGCTTTTCTTGTTTGATTTGAAGTCCAAGAAGAAGTTGAGTTCTCCCATCATGCTCATCTCGAATTCTCCCTGCATTAACTTAGCAAATTCTTGACAAAGAGATTGTTAGTAGCACCAAATATAATGTCATCAATGTCAATTAATAAATCCTTTTCTTTTTTTTTAAAAACAAGGTTTTATCGACGTTTCCTCTTGAAAAATTATTTTTAATTAAAAATTTACTTAATCTATCATACCAAGCTCTAAGTGCTTGCTTTAAACCATAAAGTGCTTTGTGTAGTTTGAAGACGTGGTTTGGAAATTCATGATCTTCAAAACCAGGAGGTTGTTCAACATAAACTTCTCATTTATAAAACCATTTAAAAATGCACTTTTAACATCCATTTGAAATAAGTTGAAATTCATATGACATGCAAATGCAAGTAGTAGCCTAATGGCTTCTAATTTAGCAACAGGTGCAAAGGTTTCATCAAAATCTATACCTTCTTCTTGATTATATCCTTTTGCAACTAATCTAGCCTTATTTCTAATTACCAATCCATTTTCATCCAATTTATTTCTAAAAACCCATTTAGATCCTATTATAGGGTGATTTTTAGGTCTGTCTACTAGGGTCCAAACTTGGTTCCTAGTGAATTGGTTTAACTCTTCCTGCATTGCTAACATCCAATAACTATCTTTCTTAGCTTCCTCTATAGTTTTAGGTTCTATATGAGATACAAATGCAAGATGATTATTGATATTTCTTATTGATGATCTAGTCCTTACACCTTGAGATGGATCACCTATGATTAGGTCCTTAGGATGACCATAAGCATATCTCCAATCTCTAGGTAGATCTTTATCATTATGAGCAGTATCAATACCATCATCCTTAGGTGAGTCATCATCCTTAGCTTCAGGTTTTTAATCTAAAGATACATTTAATTTTTCAATACCTCTTTCAATCAAAGATGTATCTTCCTCATCATCAATTTTATCCGAACTTGATGCTAAAGACTCATCAAACACTATATGAATGGATTCTTCTACAACCAAGCTTCTCTTATTAAATACTCTATATGCCTTGCTAGATGTAGAATATCCTAGGAAAATACCTTCATCAGACTTTGCATCAAACTTCCCAAGATTATCCTTACCATTGTTATGAATAAAGCATTTACAACCAAATGCATGAAAATAACCTAAATTTGGTTTCCTATTATGCCATAGTTCATAGGGAGTCTTCTTAAGGATAGGTCTAATCAGGGCTCTATTTAGGATGTAACATGCTGTGTTTATAGCTTCCGCCCAAAAATATTTTGGAAAGTTGGCTTTCACATAGCATGGTATGGGCATGTCTTCTAAAGTCCTATTCTTTCTTTCTACAACTCCATTTTGTTGAGGTGTCCTAGGTGCTGAAAAGTTATGATGTATGCCTTTTTCAAAACAGAATTTTTCAAATAAGTGATTTTTAAATTCAGTTCCATGATCACTTCTAATAGATACTATGGTAGTGTTTTTCTCATTTGTGACTTTCTTAACAAATTTCAGAATATTGAGAAAGTCTCATCTTTGTGAGCCAAAAACATTACCCAAGTGAATCTAGAGTAATCATCTACTATCACTAGACCATATTTCTTTCCTCCTAGACTTGTGGTTCTAGTAGGTCCAAAAAGGTCCATGTGTAGTAGCTCTAGTGGCCTAGTAGTTGAAACAGTATTCTTAGATTTGAAAGAGTTTTTGTTTGTTTTCAAATTGACATGCATCACAGATTCGATTATTTTCAAAATTTAAGCTAGGAATACCTTTAACTAGATCCATTTTCAATAGTTTAGAAATTAGGTGTGTGCTTGCATGACCTAATCTACGGTGCCATAGCCAACCAATCTCATTCATCTTAGCATTATTAGCAACTAAGCAATGATTACTTGGAGATAAATTACTCAAATCAATTAAGTACACATTGCCATAACGTTTACCAACAAGAATAATGCTATTATCAATGGGATTAGTAACAGTGCAAACAGAAGCTTCAAAGGAAACTTTGAAACCTTTGTCACACAGTTGGCTAATACTTATCAATTATGTTTAAGTCCATACATATAAAACATTATCAATATGAGTAGATGGAGTAATTTGAATCTTACCAATACCCATGATATGGCCTTGACCATTATCACCAAAAGTAACTACTCCACCTCTTTTTGATTCAAGGGTGATGAATTGATCTTTGTCACCCGTCATGTGTCTTGAGCAACCACTATCCAGGTACCATTTTCTTTTCAGTCTGATGGCTGCAAGACACTCCTGCAAAACATTCATATCTTAATTTTAGGTACCCAAGCCTTCTTGGGTCCTTCATGGTTAGATGCATTAAATATTGTTCCTTTGGAAACCAAATCATCTTTCTTTTATTATGTGGAGATTTACACATATAAGATTTATGTCCTTTATTTCCACATTTAAAACAAGTAATATTTGATGATTTTTTAGCATGTACAAAAATATTTTTCAAAGATTTTTGCGTTTTAAGTGGATTATATCCTAATCCAGCTTTATCAAAACAGCTTTTTGATTATCCAAAATCATATTAAGTTTGATAGAGCTCAAAGTAAATTTATCAACTATAGGTTTAAGTCTATCAACTTCATTTTTTAAACTTTTATTTTTTTTTTATCAAAACTTCCTTTTCTACAACATGCTTTTCATTTTCTAAGGATAGTTTTTGCATTTGATTTTTCAGATCTTTGTTCTTTGAACTTAAATTTGCAAAATCATCCATTAATTCATAAAAAGCACTATGCAATTCATCGAAAGTAAAATCATCAAGAAAACTCGGACTTACCTCATCATTGTTCGCCATGAAGCATAGATTGGCCATTTCACTCTTTTCTTCCTCTTCGGAACTTGAGCTTTTCGAATCACTCCATGTGGCCATCATTGCCTTCTTTTTGAATTTCGGGTGCCTTTCTTTAGTTGTGGGCATTCAGATTTAAAATGACCCGGCTTCTTACATTCAAAACAAATAACTTCTTTTTCTTTGCCCTTGTCCTCATCTTTTCTTGCAAGGGCTTTTTCTTTTCAAACTTTTTCTTCTTCATGAATTTTTTAAATTTCCTTGTGATGAGTGCCATGTCCTCATCATCACTTTCATCTTCAGATTCATGAGGCTCTTCCATATATTCAGAAATCTTAAGAGCCATAGTCCTCTTCTTCTTTGACTCATCATCATCAATGTGTTGCTTAATTTGAAGCTCATGAGTCATCAAGGATCCCAATAATTCTTCTAGGGGTAGGGTACTTAGATCTTTTGCCTCTTGTATTGCAGTCACTTTAGCTTCCCAAGTCCTAGGCAAAGAACGTAAAACCTTCCTCACAAGATCAGAATTATCATAAGATTTACCAAGGCTTTTTAAACCATTAACTATATCAGTAAATCTTGTAAACATATCAGTAATAGATTCACATGCATCCATCTTAAACAATTCATACTTATGAACTAGCATGTTAATCTTGGATTCCTTGACTTGATTTGTTCCCTCATGGGTAACCTCAAGTCTATCCCAGATTTTCTTAGCAGAAATGCAAATAGATATACGATTGAATTCATTTGCATCTAATGAGCAGTATAAAACATTCATTGCTTTGGCATTAAGTTGTGCCAATTTTTATCATGTTTATCCCATTCCGTTTCCGGTTTAGGAATCTCCATGCCATTTACTCTAGCAGTGGGTGTGTGTGGTCCATTGACTATAATGCTCCATAGATCATAGTCAAGTGCTTGAATGAAATTTTCATTCTAGCCTTCCAATAACCATAGTTTAAACCATTAAACAAGGTGGTCTATTTGTAGATTGGCCTTCGAAAAAGATGAACCAGCTTGAGTTGCCATGTGGATCTTTGACTCTTGATCGTTAGATCAAATCAAATGAGCACTAGCTCTGATACCAATTGTTGGTCCAGATAGCAACCCAAGAGGGGGGGGGGTGAATTGGGTTTTTCAAAAATTTAAACTCTTTTGAAAATAAACCCAGCGGAAATAAAACTTAGATTCGCACAGATTAAATAGAATATGCACAAATAGAGAATTAAAGATAATGAGACAATCACAGCAAACACATGATATTTTATAGTGGTTCGGTGTACCTACACCTACGTCCACTCCCAAGTATCTCTTGGGTCCACACTATAATCAATCTGATTACAGCAGAGTTGTTTTGCAAGCTCACAACTCGAACTTTTTTTTCCGGGTGCACAACGAACCCAGCTGGTTTTAAGGCTCACCAGCACAAAACCTTATACCACAAGCAAACTGCTTGCACAAGGCTAACAGCCTCAATGGAATCAATCCTCCGATTGACCCAGCAAATAATAATCATTTTACAAAACAAAGGCTCCTCCAATGAGCAAATATACAATGATAGAACATGAAATAAAGAGATAGGAATCAAAGCCTGATTTGCAGATCTTGGTGGCTTGCTTCTTCTCTTCTCTTGGATGGATCTTCCTTTAGAATGCTCTTGAAGCTCCGAAGATCAGAAAACTAGGGCTTCCTTCTTTTCTTGAGAATGAAGCTATGAAGGCTTGGAATCTCTCTCTTTTCTTTGGGGAATCAGTATGATCTTTCCTCTCAAATCTTCCTTCTTTTCTTTTCTGATGGATTTCAAAGATTTGTCTCTATTATTTTCTTTTTGTCTCTCTTTTTCTATCCCTTTTCTATATGTTTTTCAGATGCAGCAAACCCTCTTCTTATAGATCAGTTTAATCCATAAATAGTTTAAAACTATCCGTTAGAAACAAGTGTAAGAAGGATTAGATCCATAAATAGCAATAGTCGTTGGGATTAAAAAGATAAAAGTAAAGTTTAGAGTCGTTCTGACAGTTCTGGAGTCGCGTCTGACATTCTGGAGTCGGCTCTAACTTTTCTGGAGTTGGCTCTAAATCGAAAATCCCCAAATCACTTGAACTGGAGTCATCTCTGACTTTTCTGGGGTCGACACAAAAATCTTCTGGAGTCGACTCTAACAGTCCCGGAGTCGACTCTAAGTTGTGGCCAGAAAAACAATCGTTCTGTCTTTCTGTTGGAGTCGGCTCTAACAGTCCGGGAGTCGACTCTAAGTCTGTGCCATTTTCCGGAGTCGACTCTGTGATTCCATGTGTCAACTCTAATGTCTGAAATCTTACCTTGACATTAGATTCGAACTAGAACTTGGTTTGTCTTATCATTTTGATTAATAAATCATATCATAAACTGAAAAACTTAATCAAAATCATTAGTAACTTCAAATGTTATACTCAAATAGTTTTGTTAATTATCAAAATCAACAATTGGGTCAACAAGATATACATATGAAATCCATTAATTAGGCTTGATCCATATGATGGATGGCTTAGATTAATTGAGATTAATAATATGGTATTTAATTGGGTCCATATGATGGCATGATTTGATTTGTGAAAATCCAATTAAATCGAGGGCTGAGATCGTGCCACATGGAGGATGGATCCATGCCCATGTGATGGAAATGACCCATCTCCACGTTATGGAGGAGGGAACCCCATGATTTGGGGCATCCTCATAAAGCCAAATTCAAGGTTGCGACGTTGGTTTCATGAGATAACCAATTTCCTAATTTTTAGGGATGTGGTTAGGTGGTTGTAACCCTAACATTATCATGATAACAAATATCCTAAATTTGTTAGGATAATTTAACAAATTATCCTAAATTTGTTAGGATAATTTGTTATCAACTTGATATGGTTGAATGGTTGGGTGGTTGAAATAAAATTCCTTTTTTTTATGGAACCTACAACCTCCTCCTCATGTATAAAAGGAAAAGAGATACCACCCCCTTCGAGAGATATGCATGACTCCTTTTTCTCTTTTTTGGATGCCTAACATCCACTTTCTCTCTCTAAAACATCCTTTCTCTCTCTAGAACATCCCTCTCTCTCTTGAAGGGTTGAAAGCTCCTCTCAATCTCACGTCCCTCTTTCTGGATTGTTGAAGGAAGGCTTTCTCTCTCTTCTTGGTTGATCAAGATTTGATCTTGATCAAGAAATCTTTTCTTTCTTGATTGATCAAGATTTGATCTTGATCAAGAAATTATTTTTTTTGATAAATCAAGCTTTGATCTTGATCAAGAAATATTTTCTCTCTTGATTGATCAAGATTTGATCTTGATCAAGAAATCTTTCTTGATTTGGGAAATCAATTGAAAAGAAAAGAGGCGCTAGCATCCCTCGCAAGAAGGTTATCATCCAATCATGAGAGGACATCATCCAAAGATCTTCACGTGGATCACCATTAGGGGCCGGACATGTGGACGGCTAGTGGTAAATCATTTACCGGCTTCATCAGGCTTCATCCCCAATACAGAACACATGTATGATCTATTATTAAATCATATATTATTTCTTGTTAACTGAATCTGTTCCCTGAGGATCTTGGGCTTTGGGAATTAAATTTCGTATTTATTTTTATCTTCCGCTGCGTGTTATATGAATTTGATTCATATAAAACATACGAAATTCCCTTACAGGTCCCAACTCAGAAGTAATCCCGGGCCTTATTTATTTCCAAGATTAACTTCAGCTTCCCAAGTAAGCCTCCACTTCTGACAAGGCAAGGCCCACTAGTTATCTCTGATCCATATATGTCTAATAAGACAAACTCTATCGGTTCTATCACAAGCTTAAGAAGTCATAATCCAACATGAAGCATTAATGACTCTGACCAGATGAACCCCAAAAAGTCATCATCCATCATAAAGCTTTAATTACTTTGGCTAGATGAATCCCAAAAGGTGATCACCTGCTATGAAGTACCAATCACCCAATTCAGATGGGATAAATTCCAATAATTTTGATATTTCATTCACAAAAGTCGTGTTCATCATGAGATATCAAAGCTTCCGAAGCAAGTAACATAGACCCCAAGCATCAATAAAATAGGTAAGAGGGATCTCTCACCGAGGTATGACTCTCAAGCACTCAAAAAAGTATCTATCTTCATCTCTAACTCTCTCTCGAGATTCTTCAAGCTCACAGCTGTGATTCTGATCATTAACTTGAGCATCGAAGGGTCCCCTCCGGAATATCGGATCCCTGAGACTTCTTGCAAATTTTGGCACCGAGGTGAAGCTTCTTTAGCAAATTTATGACACTTCCACTAACGCTCAAGAACGTCAGCTCAAGGTAATCAGGCATCACCAGATTGACGCGCCAGATAGGGATGGCTGTAGAAGGATAGCTCTGTAACTCTGAGGTACAAGCTCGCCCTCTCTTGAACAACAATGGTGGTGACACATATTTAGGAGGCTTCTGCTAGTTATATTGGGGGCCATTCCTATCATGCTAAGAACCGAGGCTAATTCCTCTGCCCTTTTTTTGCCGCCAGTTTTGTCTACTCTACATGAGCAATTGCCACTCTTACCCAGCAAGTCCAACCTCTTTAGGGGCAGTCTGTGAGTTGCAAGGGCAACAACCAGCGGCTATTCAACAGCTACCACTACAAGGGGAAAAAAATATTGCGATGCCCAAATGCGTCGCAATTGCGTCGCTAAACATACTATTGCGACGCAATAGCGACGCAATGACGCGTCGCTCAGATGTCCGTCGCAATCTTTTGTCGCAATTGCGTCGCAATATTGCGACTCTCTGCGACGCAACAATGCGTCGCAATATTGCGACGCATCCAAATGCGTCGCTAAATTTAAAACTAATTTTTAATATTTTAAAATTATTATTAAATATTGCGATGCATTCAATTGCATCGCAATATTGCGACGCATTTAGTTGCATCGCAATATTTAATAATAATATTTTGGATATAATAGCGACGCAATTTGAGTCGCTAATGCGTCGCTAAAAATTTTTTTTAAAATATTGCGACGCAAGGTCATTGCGTCGCAATATTTATTAAAAATATTTTAGAGATAATAGCGACTCAATTTGAGTCGCTAATGCATCGCTATTAAATTTTTTTTAAATTATTGCGATGCCAGGTCATTGCGTCGCAATATTTAATAATAATATTTTAAAAATATTAGCGATGCAATTTCAGTCGCTAATGCATCGCAAATTAAATTTTTTTAAAAAAAATATTAAAAATTAAAACGGTTAATACAATTTCGTTAATTTAAATATTGATAGAAACATTCTTCACTCATATTGATCCAAACAATAATCAATTTCAAAAATAATTATATATTAAAATTTTGAAGTTTTCATGTACAACAAAAAAAGAAAAAAAATACATCAAGAATCTGAGCGATCACGTGGAGGCTGGAGACCCTGCGACAAGCGGCTAACCATATCCGCAAATGATGCATCTCATCTCGCATGTCTGCAAGCTCCTGATCCCGGCCTGCATACGCTCCTCGAATCTGCTCGACCTCCTGGCGAACCTCCTCTGCAATAGATCTCCGAATGTCGTCTAAACGCTCGGCAGGAATATCACCAGAAAATCGCGAGCTGGAGGCCTGATGGGGAAAATATGTAGAAGCTCTAGTGCCCAGACCATAGACCCTGCGGTCTCGCGGCTGGGCACCAACAGCCTCCAAAAACACACGCCGACTCTCCTCTGCTGAGAGTTCGACGGGCGTCTCCCCATCAGTGGAGTCGACCTGCGATGCCTGGGAGCGAAGCTCCTCGACTCGTGTCTTTGAATTATGAAATCAACAATAAATGAGTTAATAAATTTCTCGAAATAAAATTTTAGAAATTAAACAGATACTAAATCTAATTTCTTACCGCAACCTCCCGTGATCGCGTGTCGACCCAGGAACCGTCCCTCCTGGTGTGTGTCGCCCTGAATAGACGAAACTCACCAGGATCTCCGCCCTCCTGCTCAGACTATAACAATAAAAAAATTGATATTAATACAAATATTTGTAAATAACTAAATAGTAATTAAAATATTTATGTTTTCTTACCATACGCCGTCTGTGCTCCTGAATCGAAATGGAGCCCGAAGTATGGCGGGAGAGACCCGTGCCAGGACCGCCCTTCTCGGATCGGCGGTTCGTGCTGGCTGATGCGGACCTCCTGCGCCAGCCATCGGACTGCCAGGCCTGCTGCCACTCGTGCCAAATACCCTCTGGCACATGCGCAGGACGCTGACCCGATGACCTCCAACGATGAAGCATGTCGGAGTATCGGCGTCCCGTCAGAGCCTCCCATGCTGCCCTAATGGCATCATGGCTGGCAGGGTCCCACGTAAACTTTTTCTGCATTAAAATAAACAGTTAGTTTCAGAATTTATTAAGATTAAGAAATTTTATATCAGTGATAAATTGTATTTAATAAGTTTACCTGAAACTCAGAAAAATAAAACTCCCTCGTGGCTGGAGATACGTGGCGCCAATCGTAGCCACTGGGATCTGCACGCCTCTGAAATACGGCGCTGATGTGGCTGGATACATGATGCTGCTCAATAAATCTGTTAAAAAAATGCATGTTTATAAGTAATTGACTTAAAAATATAAACATATATTTTTAATTAGTATATACTTACAGCCCATGAGCATCAAGTCGAAGTACGGTGCGGCCGATGGTGGAAGAACTCTCGGAGGTATGTGCCGATCGGCTGGATGGTAATACCAATGCAGGATCACCGCCGACTGCTGGAGAGATCGAAGGCTGTGCGATGTGTGGAGATCCGAACTCTCCATCTCCAAAGCTCATGTGATCTGATGCAGCAGGGCTACGTCCCTGCTCACTCCGTATGTCGTCGGTAGATCTACCTCTGCCCGTCATACTGAAAATACTAAAGATTCATGCAATTAAATTACGATTAATGATTGACTATGTAAAAATTTAACACTTATAAAATAAAGTTGAATTTAAAAAAACCTCTATGTTTAATCGGTGTCATTTGTTTCGTGAAATGTTGGTTCAACATCCGATGCCGTATCGGACTGCGATTCAGTTTCATTATCATCGGAAGGAAACCGAACATTTGCATCCGCAATTTCTTGGACATCACCATTTGGATCTCTAAGTGATGTTTCAGGAGCCCTTGTGTCATCCTCAATTGCATGCATTTCCATCTCATCCTCTTGAAATGCAGGGCACTCGGCTGATTGACTTGATGAACTCTCCTCTAATAAGATTGTTGAACGTGGGACGATTTTAGAAACAGCCCACCAATCTCGCTTGTCGTTGCGCAAACTTGGATATCCGCAGTAAAACACTTGCTGAGCTTGGGATGCAAGGATGAATGGGTCATATTTCTGCAATCTTCGTCGATGGTTCACTTCAACCAAATTGTAGTCGTTATGAACCCTTTTGCCCACAGGAACTGTCGGATCGAACCAATCGCAACGAAACAATACGGTTCGTTTCATAGGCCAACCGGGATATTCAACTTCAACCACCTCTACTAACTTTCCGTAATAATCCTGCATATTTGCTCCAACACTTTCTCCTTTAACACACACGCCCCAGTTCTGCGTGCCTCTTGAAGCTGCTAATCGTTCAATCTGAAATTTGTACCCATTAACAAAATAGCCAGTAGAGGTTGTTACGGTCTTCAATGGCCATTGCGATAGACATTTAATGAAAATATTGTCGGTTGGGGACCATGGACCGTTTACCTATAAATTAATAAGCTATTCA
>UESW01004756.1:263955-612119 GCA_900491605.1 Calamus simplicifolius | reverse complement strand
TCCGATCGTCAACGATCCGACGGTTGCGATCGATCCAAGCCCTGATCTCGATCGGCCATGACCGATCCCGAACAGTTGCGATCGGTCCAAGATCGCTGACGATCCGACGGTTGCGATCGATCCATGCCCTGATCCCGATCGGCCATGACCGATCCCGGACCATGGCGATCGGTCCGATCGACGATGATCCGACGGTTGCGATCGATCGAAGCCCTGATCCCGATCGGCCACGACCGATCCCGGACCGTTGCAATCAGTCCGAGATCATTGATGATCCGACGGTTGCGATCGATCCAAGCCTTGATCCCGATCGGCCATGACCGATCTCGAACCGTTGCAATCGGTCCGATCGTCAACGATCCGATGGTTGCGATCGATCCAAGCCCTGATCTCGATCGGCCATGACCGATCCCGAACAGTTACGATCGGTCCAAGATCGCTGACGATCCGACGGTTGCGATCGATCCAAGCCCTGATCCCGATCGGCCACGATCGATCCTGGACCGTTGCGATCGGTCCGAGATCGTGGACTATCCGATGGTTGCGATCGATCCAATCCCTGATCCCGATCAGCCATGTCCGATCTCGGACAGTGCGATCGGTCCGATCACCGATGATCCGACGGTTGCGATCGATCCAAGCCCTGATCCCGATCGGCCATGATCGATCTCAGACTATTGCAATCGATCCGATAGGCGACGATCCGATGGTTGCGATCGATCCAAGCCGTGATCCTGATCGGCCACGACCGATCTCGGACTGTTGCAATCCGTCCGAGATCAGCGACGATCCAACAGTTGCGATCGATCAAAGCCGTTATCCCGATCGGCCACGACCGATTTGGACCATTGCAATCGGTCCGATCAGCGATGATCCGGCGATTGCGATCGATCTAAGCCCTGATCCCGATCGGCCACGACCGATCCTGGACTATTGCGATCGATCTGAGATCGCTGACGATCCGACGGTTGCGATCGAACCATGCCCTGATCTCGATCGGCCACGACCGATCCCGGACCGTGGCGATCGATCCGATTGGCGATGATCCGACGGTTGCGATCGATCCAAGCCATGATCCCGATCGGCCATGACCGATCCCGGACCGTTTCGATCGGTCTGAGATTGCTGACGATCCGACGGTTGCGATCGATCGAAGCCCTGATCCCGATCGGCCACGACCGATCCGGACCGTTGCGATCGGTCCGAGATCGCGGACGATCCGACGGTTGTGATCGATCCAATCCCTGATCCCGATCGGCCACGACCGATCCCGGACCGTTGCAATCGGTCCGAGATCGCGGATGATCCGATGGTTGTGATCGATCCAATCCCTGATCCCGATCGGCCATGATCGATCTCGGACAGTGGCGATCGGTTCGATCACCGATGATCCGACGGTTGCGATCGATCCAAGCCTTAATCCCGATTGGTCACGACCGATCTCGGTCCGTTGCAATCGATCCGATCGTCAACGATCCGACGGTTGCGATCGATCCAAGCCCTAATCTCGATCGGTCATGACCGATCCCGAACAGTTGCGATCGGTCCAAGATCGCTGACGATCCAACGGTTGTGATCGATCCAAGCCCTGATCTCGATCGGCCACGACCGATCCTGGACCATGGCAATCGGTCCGATCGGCGATGATCCGACGGTTGCGATCGATCCAAGCCCTAATCCCGATCGGCCACGATCGATCCCGGACCGTTGCAATCGGTCCGAGATCGCTGATGATCCGACGGTTGCGATCGATCCAAGCCCTGATACCAATCGGCCACGACCAATCCTGGACCATGGCGATCAGTCTGATCGGTGATGATCCGACGGTTGGGATCGATCCAATCCCTGATCCCGATCGACCACGATCGATCTCGGACCGTTGCGATCGGTCTGAGATCACTGACGATTCGACGGTTGCGATCGATCCAAGCCCTGATCCCGATCGACCACGACCGATCCTGGACCGTTGCGATCGGTCCGAGATCGTGGATGATCCGACGGTTGTGATCGATCCAATCCCTGATCCCGATCGGCCACGACCGATCTCGGACAGTGACGATCGGTCCGATCACCGATGATCCGACGGTTGCGATCGATCCAATCCCTGATCTTGATCGGCCACGACCGATCTCAGACAGTGACGATCAGTCCGATCACCGATGATCCAACGGTTGCGATCGATCCAAGCCCTGATCCCGATCGCCACGATCGATCTCGGACCGTTGCGATCGGTCCGATCGCTGATGATCCGACGGTTGCGATCGATCCAAGCCCTGATCCCAATCGGCAACGATTGATCTCGGACCGATCGCTATTTAACATAATTAAATTTTTAAAAATATTGCGACACAAAGGGTTGCATCGTAATTTTTTAATATTATAATTATATTATATAAAAATTAATTTTATTTAAAATATTTGCAACATAACAAGTGCATCGCTAAATTAAAACATAAATTTTCTAATTTTTTGGTTTATTGCGTCACTAATGCATCGATATTTAACATAATTAATTTTTTTAAAAATATTACGACGCACTTAATTGCATCGAAATATTTTTTTCTCATAATTATACTTTATAAAATTATTTTATTTAAAATAATTGCGACGCATATATTACGTCGCTAAATTAAAAATTATTTTTCTAATTTTTTGGTTAATACATCGCTAATGCATCGCTATTTAATATAATTAATTTTTTTAAAAACATTGCGACTCACTGTGTTGCGTCGCAATTATTTTTTCTCATATTTATAGTTTATAAAAATTAATTTTATTTAAAATAATTGTGACGCATTTATTGCATCGCTATATTAAAAATAATTTTTTTAATTTTTTGGTTTATTGCGTCACTATTTAACATATTTAATTTTTTAAAAAACATTGCGATGAACTGAGTTACGTCGCAATATTTTTCTTAATATTTATATTTTATAAAAATTAATTTTATTTAAATTATTTGCGATGCAATTGGTGCATCACTAAATTAAAAATATATTTTTTAATTTTTGGGTTATTGCGTCGCTATTGCGTCGCTATTTAACATATTTAATTTTTTTAAAAACATTGCGACGCACTGAGTTGCATCGCAATTTTTTTTCCATATTTATATTTTATAAAAAATTAATTTAAAAATATTACGATGCATTATTTTCATCGCTAAAAAAAAAATACTTTTTTTATATTCTGGTTTAATGAGTCGCTAATGCGTCGCTAATTGCGTCGCAATGTTTGTTGTCACGGAGGCGTCGTAAAGTGGTCGCAATTTAGTGACGCAATGATGCGTCGCTAAATTTACGTCGCTATTTCAGTATTTTCTTGTAGTGACAGCATACTCGTGGGTAAGGCCCACCAACATCTCCTTTCCTTTAGCAATGAGGAGGGCCTTGCCTTTGTCTTTATTGGACTTGGAAACCACTCGCTGAGAGTTAGACTTTGACAGGTCGGGCTCGCTTCGATGGACCCAAAGTCGAGTCCATGCAAGACTTCGAGCACCCAGACTCAACCCCCGACCCCAGAGTAGAGAAGGGGTTAAGGACCCTAGTTTCATTCAGCATTGGTACAGGCAGCTAAAACTCAGCCTGGGTTTCAGTTGCTGAAACTGGCACAATGACTTTGGATCGGCACACAATCCCTGCATCACCCTTGCCTTGATTCGACAAAGTCAATGAGGAAGAGGAAGAGTGGCCACCAGGGGGAAGACGACTCCCCAGGCACGAGCAACCTTCTTGGGGATCTGCCACTCCTCCACCGCAGCAGGGGATGTCATCACAGTCACCTGATCCAACCTCCTGGAAGCAGAAGACGACACCTAGGGGAACCTCCTTCGCCGGATTGCAGCTTTCCACGGACTGAAGCTGGGACCATCCGTGGAAGGGCCATGCTCCGACACCATGATGCGGCTTCTGGTGAAATGTAGAGCACCACAGGCTTCACATATGCCTTCAATGTTTCATAGGAAAACTGCTGTCAGAAGGGAGCTTTGCTTCCCCGTACTCTCACCCCCGGCCTGAGGGGTTTGTCCACATTGACACAGACACAGGCACAGGCAAACCCCCCTCGATTTTTCAATTTTGTTGCAACATCAGAGAATCTAAACTCTCCAGCCACCGACAGAATAGTGGACAAGATATCCTCCATCCAGAACTCCAGGGGAAGCAGGGGAAGACGGATCCAAAGCAGAGCATTGAGGAGAGTGTCTACAGTCGAGACAAACTCAGAATACCACTCCACAACAACAATCGGTTGTTCGTTCACCACCCATGGCATCCCAAGAACAAAATCTTTGGCTTGAGAATCAGCAAAACGGAAGATATAATGTCGGTGAGCCAGAGAGACAGCTTCAACTTCTCCGATAACCCCAGCCTTGTGAAACTCCTGGACAATCGCCTCCGACAGCACCTAGTGGGCTAGGCTCTGGGCAATGATTGCCTTACTGACCCAAGCAATGGCTTCATCCTCTAATGATTGAGCAGAGACCTGGATGACATCAGGAACAATCGCTCAAGCTCGGCAACCACCACTGGAGAGGGAGATGGAGCAATCCATTCAAACGGCCAGTAGAAGCTCATTTCCAAGCCAATCTAGCCTTCATTGACCCATCGGACACAACTAGAAAAGGAACAGTCGAGGCAGCCATCAGACACCCAAGGATTATCAAAAACGGTGATAGGATCACTAGAAATCAAAAGAGAAGAAGTCCGGTGGCACTAATCTTAAAGCAGTCAAACCCTTGACGAAGAGTGCTTTAAGAATCGGGCGCGCTAAAAACATTATTAACTATGTTTTTCAATACACGTATTCGAAAGTAACAGGTCAGCAGACACTGTTCTCTGTCAAAGTTTTTGCTAACAGCCATTTTTGTCAAGCTTACTATTCTGTCCAAAAATTTAGACTGTTGGGTTGTCGAGCAACAATATAATATATATATATAAAGATCGCCAAAGTCATTAGCACTGATCAGATTATCCAGACAGCAGAATCCTTTTTCTCCAATGGTTCAAGATTTCGAGATAAGTTTAATTTAAAACTCAGTCGTATACGTAGGACAGTTGGAGCTAACGCAATTCAAGGCCCACCACAATCTAAGCTATGCTGACAAGTAACAGAAAATTTTAGCTTCTAGATGATACAGTTGTTGAGTGGGGATTCACACTTGGAATGGAGGGGATTTTCGTGAAACAGTCCTAACAGATTTCTGGCTCATAAGCAAGTAAAGCATCCTACAGTTTGCCGACTTGACATGGGCACTAGGCCAGGTAGCCCATGGCCCGGCCCAGGTCAGTACAAATCGGGCCCTGCCATGGGCAGCCCGGCCCAAGCCGGTAATAACCGGATCGTATCTGGCATGGCCCGATTGCTACAGTACCAGACCATACTCATAAAAGGGACCATGCCAGGCTCGGATATCTTGACCCATGGCCAAACCCAGCACGGCCCATTAGTGTCGGGGCTGACACGGCCCAAGCGGGCCAGGCACAGCATGGCCCACATGCCAGCCCAGGCATGAATGGGCCCATAAGCTCCTAGTCCGTGCCGGCCCACAAAGGCCTGATTTTCTTAAAAAAAGTTATGTAAAAAAAAATATATTAATAAATTAAAAAATTATTGAAAACAAATGATTTATTAATATAAAGCCACCTTAATAATGGAGGGTTTGGCATATACTCCTACCAGTTTATTAATTTAAAATCAAATGGTACATTAAGGGAGGGGGTAGGCCTGACCTCCAGAATACAATAAGAAAAAAAAAATAGATATGACTCACTTTAATAATTAAAAAAAATAAAAATATACAATTATAAAATTAGAAATGACTCACTCATCAGTAGTATTTGTATCATTATCATCTTCGCTAGATAAGTCATGTCCACTTTTATCTTGAAGTCTCGTCTCAGCATCCAACCAGTCTTTGAAAAGAGAAGCATCTCAACAGTGTCGCCAGTCATCCTACTTTTTTTTCATTCAGAACACGTCGACCTGCAGTAAAAGCAGATTCCGATGCTACTGTGGACATCAGCATAGCTAAAATATCGGATGCAATGGTAGACATAATGGGATATTGATTTTTTACACTCTTCCACCAAGCTAATATATGTAGATTATCTATTTGATTTTCATCATATGCAGACTGAAGATCATTTCATAAATAAAATTCTAATTCACTACTTAAAGATGAAGAAGATGAAGATGAAGATGAACTTGAAGAATGTGTATGTTTTTTTGCGAAATGAATAAAAAATAGATGATGAACGAGAACTAGAAGAAAAAATAGAGCCTTGAGCAGGTATTCTAGATCCATAAATTTTTTCATCATATAAAGCATAAATATCATGAAGAAGTTGTGTTACCTCATTTTTAGCAGGTTTAGGATCTTTAACCATATTTTCACAATATGCATCAATTAAAATTAGTACGCCACTTAATTTAACTCTAGGATAAAAAATAGCAGTTAAGTTAAGCAAAGAACATATTCTGTCCCAATATTCATTTCATTTAGTTTCCATTTGATGTATAATAGGCATTAAAACATCATCATATCTATGCTCATTAATTTTTTCACTAATTATATATGCTTGTTGTAAAAGTGAACAAGAAGTTGGATAATAAATATCAGAAAAAACATTTGTAGCATTATAAAAACTAACCTAAAAATTTTCAAAATTTTACCTTTACTTCAATTAGTTTCAGTCAATGTAAATCCTAATCCATGATCATTATTAATATATGCACTTAATAAGTTTTTATATGGATATACATCATGTATCATGCTATAGGTGCTATTTCAATGAGTAATCATATCAAGTTTAAAATTTTTAAAATGTTTATCATGATCTATACATAATTGTTTAAATTCTTGAAGTCTTGCTCTTAAAGCATGAATAAAAGAAACCACATTTCTAATTTTTGAAATAACATCTTGAATCATGCCGATGCCATATTGAACAAAGATTTAATATATGACATACACATCTAATATGCAATAATTATTTATTTAAAATGAAATGCAATGAGTCATATAATAATAATGCAATAGCAGAATTATTATTAGACACATTATCAAAAGTAATAGACATTATTTTATCATTAATATTACATGAACATGTAGTTTGATAAATAGCATTTAAAATTTATTGCCTCGAATGCGAAAAATCAAAAGCATGAAAAGTAAGAATTCGTTTATTTAGTTATCAATCATTATCAATATAATGAGCAGTAATAGCAATAAAATAATTACTACTTACAGATACTGACCAAATATCAGAAGTTAAAAAAACTCTTGCTTTAAAATAGAGAGCATTTTTATTAAACTTTGTCTCATTGCTAAAAAGTTTGTCATAGCTACTCTTCTAAATATTCGCCTACTAGTTCTTCTATAAGCAGGTTGTAGAGCTAATTGAACATATTCTCGAAAATTAAAAGATTCATATAAACTAAAAGGTAATTCATCCTTAACTATCCATCTTACAAGTAATTTTCTCTGATTTTTATGATTATATGCAAAAGTACATGCAAGTGATTCCTATTGTATATTAAGTGTACTTTGTAGACAAGAATCATGCCTCCTATGAGTCTCTTCATGTCTTTTTAAATGACTTGTTCCCCTACTACTACTATAACTATAAAGTTTTGCACATTTTTTTTATTTTGTTTTCAAGACTCCATCAATCATAATCTTATCAATATCATTCCAAACATCACTAGTCCTCTTACAAGAAGAGGTTTGACCTTCACTTGGTTTACTGATTCTAGAGGAAACTTGGGGATTAGTTTTCTTTCCCTCAGAAACAAGGGGCATACCAAAATGACTTTCATCATAAGATGTCATATCTAAAATTCTAAATTGATGAATGCAAAAAAATTAAAACTAACCATAAGGAGGAATTGAGAAGAGGACCAGAGGTGGAGGTATGGAGCCGATATTTGTTAGCTTCCTCTTGTGCTCTCGCCTCTCAACAAGAAGTGGCTTTCTTTCTCTTATACTTCTAACTTCCCAACAAGAAGCTCTTCTTGTGTAACACTTGAACACTTGCTAGAGCACTTACTAGAACACTTGCAAACTACAAATTAAATTGCTAGAGCACTTGCTAGAAGAGAGAAATAGGTAGCAGAGAAGGAGAGAAGAGTTGGTTTGGTGTGGTGAGAATAAGGAAGGAATGTGGTATTTATAGGACTCCCAAATTTTTTTTTCAAAATACCCCTCCATATAGCCATTTTATGGTTGTTGGGGGGTTAAAAGGATAAAAAATCCTAATTTTTTCCAAAGTACCTGTGGCGGGCCGTGCGTGCCAAGCATAGTTTGTTCCAAGCCGTGACAGGCACAGCCCAGGGCTTATCGTGCCTATCACGGCAAGTACAAAATGGGTCATGGCCTATGCCGGGCACCAAAATTTTTTTAACGGACCGTGCTGGGGCACGGTCTGTTTAATAACAGGTCATGCCAGGCATGGCCCTTTTATTTGGGAGTTCGAAAGGCCTGGGCCGGGCCATGTCAGGCACGGCCTAATGCCCACATCTATTGCTGGCACGGTCAGTGCCCACCTCTATCGCTGACATTCAAAATATAAGCCATACCTTTAGGGCCGGTTGATGGATAGCGCTTTATCTATGATTAAAGTATTTTTTTATATTTGATTTCTAGTATTTTGAGGCTTGGCCTTCCTCCTTCAAAGAAGTGAAACAGACATGAAGATGCTTTATAAAATAAAATTTGAATGCACATCAAATTATCTTACTCTGGTTGAATGAAGCCAGTTCAAGAGATCGAAGATGCAACTGTTAATCCATTCCGACACCGACAAAGAAAAATGAAAGCATGCAGTTTGGAAAGCTGGCCTGGTCCACACGTTATGGTTGTTGACATTAATGCATTCTATGGTAGTACCAAATGAAGTCGGAGGAAAAAATAATTACAAAGGTCTTGAGAACGTAAACATCTAGAAAGTTATTGCATTGAAAAATAGTTAGAGAATAAATGGGCTAGTCGGGGATAGATGTGCACTTCGTTCATCTGTAAATAGTTCGTCCTTGTGACCACTGAAAACCAAAAGAAAATAGGAGGTGCTCCATGCTCGATTCTCGCAGCCAATGTGAAAATAAAGCAAATTATATTGGCTTATATGTTTGAAATGCAAAACACCAAAAAAAAAAAAACAGAGAGTTAAAGGTAAGTTTTAGAATATGCAAAAAAAAAAAAAAAAAAGTAAATTAAGTCAATAAATTCATATGGGGGTTGAAACCATGTGAATAACTTCTAGAAAGTTATATTGGCTTATATTCACTTGTTTGAAACCATGAATGCATTAAAATATAGAGCTATCCTTCACTTAAATTTTTTTTACTATTAAGCCATATCACTAGCCAGCTTTGTCCAACCTAGCTTTGAAATCGTCCCCTTTAACAAATGGCACAAATAATGTGGCATGAGATCAAGAGTATCTCCAAATGAAAAGCAGAGACGAATCAACTAGATTAGTAATTCTCAATGCTAATATTTATTTCCCTTCAAGGCCATACTAGAGATGCATGGGAAAATACAACCAATTTACCATTAAACAAAAATTAAGGTACGTAGAGGAAGGAGGTACATAACATGTATGGTGGTAATTATAATAAGTTGGCAACCCATAGCCTCCCATAATATGATTGCTTCGTTTACTTAATGAATGGATGGTTTATCATCATTTACATTATTTTTTTTCAAAAAAAAAAAAAATACTATCGTTCCTCATTTCTACACTTGGAATGAACTAATGTAGCATTGTAGATTTATCATGTGAACTCTAGCTTCCAAGTCCAGAAATACAAGACTAATTGTTTGGCTGTTTTGACATTAGTGCTCATAAAGAAGACTATCTCTCTTTCCAACTGAGTTGGAAAGCCTCTCTAAACCTTGTAAGAGGACCGAGGTGGGAATACAATGTCTTCTTCTTCACTTCTAGTAGCTCTAATTAACTGTCCCTTTTACATTATCTCAAGCTCAGCTGAGTTCCACCTTATAAGATAGCACATGCTCAAATATATCAGCCATTGTATGTATAGTGATGTCCAGCAGGCCCCACCTCTCATCCTCGGGGCATGCAAGCCTCATTAGACACTATTTCCATGATTGCTTCGTCATTGTAACTTTTAGTTTTCTTATGATTTCTCCTATCTTTTAGGTTGTGTTTGGTGCATGACCAAATAATCTGGAATGGTAATATGGATTACCTACAAGATAGATTATCACTTGATAGATTACTAGTAATATTGATTATTGTGTTTGGTATACACAAATAATGCTACAATAATATTGATTACTGTGTTTGGTATGACAAACAAATTACTAGTCATATAACATTAAATTCCTAAAATACTTCTAAATTTAAAAAAATATATTTATAAATGATAATGTTTAAAAAAATTTATATTTATAAATAATATTTGAAACGGTCGATAAGGATGCGGGGCCATCGATCTAAAGAAGTTTTGCGGCATCTAGAGATGGCCGTGGAGCCGCTGGGTGGCAGAGATCTGCAATCCGACCACTACAAGAAAGAGTGGTATTTGTGGCGAACCTATTATGGCGAAATTTTTTCGTCGTTATAGGTTGATTTATAACGGCGAAATAAAAATTAAATTCGTTATAAAAATTATTTATTACGGCGAAATACAATTTCGCCGTAATAAATAGACTTATTACGACGAGTTTAAAAGTCGTCGTAATAAGTCCACATTTTATTTTACGATTTTAATTTTTTAATTTTTCTTACTTTTTATTACGGCGAAATACAATTTCACCGTAATAAATAGACTTATTACGATGAGTTTAAAAATTCATCGTAATAAGTCCACATTTTATTTTACGATTTTAATTTTTTTAATTTTTCTTACTTTTTATTACGGCGAAATAAAATTTCACCATAATTAATAGACTTATTACGACGAATTTTTAAACTCGTCGTAATAAGTCCACATTTTATTTTATAATTTTAATTTTTTAAATTTTCTTTCTTTTTATTACGGTGAAATACAATTTCGTCGTAATAAATAGACTTATTACGACGAGTGTAAAAATTCATCGTAATAAGTCCACATTTTATTTTACAATTTTAATTTTTTTAATTTTTCTTTCTTTTTATTACGGTGAAATACAATTTCGCCGTAATTAATAGACTTATTACGATGAGTTTAAAAATTCGTCGTAATAAGTCCATATTTTATTTTATGATTTTAATTTTTTTAATTTTTCTTACTTTTTATTACGGCGAAATACAATTTCACCGTAATAAATAGACTTATTACGACGAGTTTAAAAATTCGTCATCATATGTCCACATTTTATTTTACAATTTTAATTTTTTTAATTTTTCTTACTTTTTATTACGGTGAAATACAATTTCGCCGTAATTAATAGACTTATTACAATGATTTTAAAAATTCATCGTAATATCATGAAAAATATCTTTCATACGAGACCTTATTACGATGAAAGTTAATTTCGTCGTAATAAGGTCCCCTTAATACTCTCTAACCCTCGCGCGATTTTTTTTCTGTGAAACCCTCCTCCCACCGTCTTCCCCCCGAGCTCGTCTCCGCCGTCTTCCCCCTGAGCTCGTCTCCGTCGTCAGCCTCCGAGCTCCTCTTCGCCTGCGGACGCCGAGCTCCTTTCTGTCAGCCTTCGGAAGAGGTGAGTAGAAGGGCTTTATAAAACCCTTGGATTTTTTTTTTTGATTTCTTTTGTTTTCTGATGATTTGGGGAGGGGGCGGGGAGAGAGAGACCGCCGGGGGGATTTAGGGCAGGCCAACAGAGAGAAGGGGGGGCGGGGAATTGAGGGCAGACCAACAGAGAGAAGGGGGGGGCGGAGGAATTGAGGGCAGGGGGAACGGGGAACCGACTCCCCTGTTTCACAGTTAAATTGGGAGTGAGAGAAGTGGAAGAGAGGGAAGGAGAAAGAGAGGGAGGGAGAGAGACAGGGCGGGAAGGAGGGCGGCGGCGGCTGCGATGTTTGTTGTTCCGCGTTTTCTTCCGTACGTTTTCTTCCCTAGTTCCATGTTTGTTGTTCCGCGTCGACTTCTGTGCTTGATGACCGGCTGAGAGCTTGGGTGTTGTGGTTGCATCAAGTACCTCTTCTTGACACAAACTCTTGTTCTTATTAATAATATTATTGTTCTCTACTGCTCTCTTACCTTTCTTTTATTTGGTAAGCATGTTATTCTCAGCCCTAGTTCATCTGCTGCATAGATTTGTTGAATTATGGCTCGCTAAGGAGTGAGAATATTTGCTTTTCTGCAACGTTGATGAGAAATGGACTGATTTTTTACCAGCTTTGTAGGTGAGAATACCTAAAAATTCCCAAAAATCTGAGATTTAGGGTTCGTAATTGTTTATGGACTTGATAGTCATCCCGCCGTTTCGTCTTCGTTTCTTTGCCCATAGCAGACGGCCCGGTGAAAGGTTTAGTCAGCTGTTAGTCTAGTCAATGGTGGGGTTTTGTTATGATTAAGCTCCCCTACAAAAGATGCCAAATCGAGCTGATAAGATTACGATAAGACATCCTTTCGTCTTTTTGGCTAATGCTAGGATCAGGATTGTCCGGTCTGAGAGTCAGGCCCTTATAAAGTCAAGCAATATGTTTAGGTGATCCGGCCCTTTCCATATCAGGTCAGTTACAGGTGATCCGGCCCTTTCCATATCAAACAATCACCTGCAGGAACTGCAGGTGTAGTTTTCAATGGAATCATCCCCTTATTCCTTGTATCAATCCATACTATGTTATTTCCGGGTTTGCAATCTACTGATTGATCATAAAAATTAGTGGCCTCTGTACAATTTTTTTGGGCCTCCGTGGTTTTGTAATGACTGCTTCTTTGTTTCATTTCAAATGAACTTTGACAATCCTGGTGATGGCTTTGGAGATGTATTCAGGATTCAAAGAGCTGATATTAACTAGTTTCACCGAGTGAAAAAGTATTATTGAGTTCTAGGATTCTGTAGAAAAGACATGCTCTGGTTCTTCAATGGTTTCTCTTGATTCGTATATATATATATATATATATATAATGTTTGTTTCTGTTGTTTGGTCTTGGTGCTTGTATTATTATTGTCCTTCTTTAAATCATGAATTTCATGGCTTAGTAAATAGGCACTAGGAGTCTGGGAGGTTGGGTTTCATTATCTTTTATACCATAAGTTTGAACAATTAACATTTATTAATTTTGTTTAAATAAATTCTCTTTTTATTGAATCTTAAGTAAGGGGTAAGTAAATTGCAGCTGCAAGGGTTGGCTATGTGACTTTCTCTGTTACCCTATGTTGGTTAAGTAATTATTTCTTGTGTCAGACATTGACTTACAACCATGAGTTTGATGCTGTGCAGGGAGGCTTTGTGAATTACTGCCGAGGAATCTGGAGGTTGCAAGGCTGCCTAGCTGTATCAAGGGGAATTGGAGATTCGCATCTTAAATTCTCATGGTAAATTCAAGAAAAAATGAATTTAGTTAAATTACACTGTATATGAACTTCATTGGTCTATTGATCTGTTGAATGAATTAAATTGCTGTATATGTGTGTGTTGTTATTCTTAATCGTTGTTGCCTTTTTCATGCTTGCCGTTTCTGCATAGATTTGGTCTCTTTTCTTTATGACTTCTATGCATCATGTGGTAATTATATTTTCTTTCACAAAATCATTCCAGAGTTCCAAATCTGTACTATTTTCCACTGTTTCTCTAATTTTCAGTAGGAGGGTGGTTTAAAACCGTTGTTCAGCTCTCTTGTGCTCCCATAATGACGGGATTAAAACCATCAGCTTAGCGAATTGCCCTCACATTGTAGGGCTTTTCAATGAGAGTAAGCAGGGAATAAATGTAGGAAGGAGGGGATTTGTTAAATTGCTATGTTACATCGAGGCGAGATGATTCTCCTTACATTCCAGCTCTGACAGAGGGGTCATCTGTCGGCGCATCAGGTAATAACTCTATTTTAAACTTATATTATTTGGCTATGTTTCTTTATGTTATTTTGCACTAATTTAGTTCATTATGTTTTGCAGCTACATCATCAAAGAAGAAGGACCGAGGTCCTGCTCGCGGATACAAGTCCGCACATCTGATTGATATGCGTCGTGGACAGAAGTTGCCTATTCTTCTGCCACCTGAGGTTGGACGACCATTGGGTGAGTTTCGCTCTGAGTTTCTGACCGAGATAGGAGTGGTTGTACGTGACATGACACCACTTGCGGTCAGGAAGTGGAGTGAGATCACTGATGCACAGAAAGCACCTATGATCGATCGACTTCAGGTCAGTATAATTGTATTAGATTACTTTAGATTACGTTTAATGTACTTAATATACCTTATAACTTTTATAATTTATATATATATATACTTGCAGGAGAAGTTCGATCTTGATATGAATTTAGATCATATTAAAAAAGGTATTGAGTTTCAAATGAATAAAGTTTATCGAGAATTTAGATATCGGCTTCATATCCATTTCATTAGTCACGGTGGGGACACAAGTGTGAGATTAGCAAAACAAAATAAGCCATCTCGTGTCTCGCAGAGTGACTGGGACTTTCTATGTGATTACTTTTATTCAGATGAGTATAAGGTAAATACATTCATACAAATATTTTAATAGTTTATTTATTTTTATAAACTCATGTAACCATTTTCATTAATTCTTTGATGTAGAAAAAATCAGAAACAAATAAATCTAATCGGGAATTGCAGCCATATGCTGCTCTCACTGGATCGAAGTCTATACCGGCTCACTCTTATGATATGGTAAGGAATACTGTGAATCTAGTGCTTTTATATTCTAAGCATGAACCTAGGTATTTGATGCATGGGTCTAGTTGGTCTGAATTTGTCATCGTGTTGTAATGCCTGCATATCTTATTGATTGAGAATGGTTGTTTTATGTTGGTTGTAGGTTTGTTTCTTTATGTTTGAATATGCCATGAATTGGTTTAGATTACGTGGAAATTTTATTTTTGTATTATAGAAGGCAATGCAAGCAATCCAGTTATAAAACAATTTATGGGAAAGAAATGTTTAGATTAATCTGAATATAGGTTACGGATGAATATTGGATAAAATTTCAGACAGTGATAATGTGAATAATCTGGTTGCTATGACCTGTAATAAGCTCCAAGTGTGGTCATGATGCATGTATGGTAATCAGCATGCATGCTTCAAACATAGCACGCATCCAAAACTATTGCAGCTGTCTTGGCTCTTGAGTCTATTTCAATTGTCCTCCAGTCATGGCCGGACCTTCCCCCCTCTCCTTTTAAGTTCGCATTATTAAAATTGTTAGATGTGTTGGTTATTTTCTTGGAGAATTTCTGTTAGTAAGCAAAAGGACAAAAAAAAAAGGGAAACCTGCGCCGCGTTGGCCTTCACCTATCTGGGTGTATCCAAGTCTCTTCTTTGGATCCTGATGGCAAGCCAAACACTGTTAGTAGACAGAATGGCATTGTCTTACTTAAAAAAGCTAGGAGATCTGTTGTAGCTCCCTAGCAGTTATGGATGATTACCTGTGTGTTGTTGTTAGTTTTAATCGAGGTAAGCATAAAGACTTCTCATTGTTCATCTTCTTGCAATCCATAGATTGCAGACTTGCATACATCTGGTGTTTGTGTTGATCTTTGAACTACCAGCATGTTCTTCATTTAAACAATCAAAACTCTGTTAAAATAGAAGCAAAGAGGTGCCTTTAGATACAAAATTTTTCAGCTGTTCCTCTTTTGTGGTAATTGCTACGAGAGCTAATAGGAAAGGCCAGCTGCAATTTTCTTGTCTATGATGGTGTTGAGTGAGAGAGAGAGAGAGAGAGTACTGGGATCTTTTCAGATTAATTCAACCAAAATAGGGCCCTTTGAAGTGAACTAATCTTTGCTGGGGATGACTATAAGATGGGCCGAAAGGACTGAAAGTGGGTGGCAACGGCTTGCATATGTTTCAGGGGTTAATATGGGTTTGCCCAATAGAAAATTGAGAAGTTTGGGTTAGGATGTATGTTTTAGACTTTTGCTTGGAACATGGAACTTTGAACTATCATCTGGATAGGTTATATAGAATTGTCTATAATGCTTTGATGACAATGTCTAGTGATCATTTATTAGATGTGTTTATGACCTCTCTCTCTCTCTCTCTCTCTCTCTCTTGCATGTTCAAAGAGCAGGAACTATGTAGAAAATGTTGTGAAAGATCAAGAAATTGTCTCCTGTTATATCTCAACTTAAATCCTCCAAAGCATATCCCTGCTTTTGACCCCATTTGTCCACTGGTACTTCCAAGGATTAAAGGCATATGAGCATCTAATATTTGATTGTGATTTTCCTTGAGCTGTTTGGCTTTCTTCTCCTCTCATTCTTTGCAGTCCATGATCATGCAGTGCATTTAAAGATTGGGTGGTCTCACGGTTAGATCCACCTGATTTTAAGGATAAGACTGATCACTCTCAAAGTCATATTTGCTGCTACCACTTCATGACGTTTTTCAAAGGCATCTGAACTGGTACCTTGGAAAGTTTATTATTCCTTGCTATAAGTTCAAAATCCTTGCATTCATTTGAACGCCAGAAATCTAGGAATGAAAAAGTGGCAATATTGCAATTGTGATGTTAAAATCAGGACTAAGCCCCAATCAGAAATGCATAGTTTCACTGTGCAAATTTAGACAATAATCCACTTACCCAAATTAAGAGCCTTTGAATATTTAAGTGCTCATGTTGATTAAAGGACTATAAAAATGTAGCTTATGATTGAATAAAAACTTGGATATAAACCTTTAATTTAATGATTATTTGTTAACAATTGATAATTGTATTAGATTATTCCATTGATACATTGATAATTGTATTAGATTATTGTCTTAAATTATTGTTTTAAATTATTATTGTTTCTTTTCAGAGAGATCCTGTTACTGGAGAGGAGCCATCAAGACTTCATCTGTGGAATACTCTTCATTTTGATAAAAAGAATAATCAATGGATAAATGAAAAAGCTGAAGAAACCCATGTAAGTTTTATCAATTAAAAATACAATATTATTGAATGTAATGTTTTATACTAAACATATTGAATTTGTTTTCTTTTCATTGCAGGCACAGTTAATAGAGCGACTTTCCTCACAGGACTCTACAGTAGAACCAATCAATGAGGATGTCATTTTGGAGGAGGTTTTAGGCTCTAGATCTGGTTATAAAAGAGGATGGGGTCCATTACCGAAGGGTACATCGAGAATTAGAGGTAGTTCTTCATCTTCTGAAAGCTCACAATTAAAGGGTGAATTACAAGAGTGCCGAGAGCTCATCGCTCAGCAAGAGAATAAGCTCGCTCAGCAAGAGAAGACTATCCAGGATCTACAGGCGACAACTGCTGAGCTCGCTGCTTTCATGCGATAGTTTGTGCCTGGATATCATCCTAGTGGATCCCAGCAGACTTCACCTCCATAGTACATTTTTTTTTTAAATTATGTATTTTTTGAAACATTGTATATGATGATTTTATTGAAATGAATGAAAACTTTTATTAAATTATTTTGTGAAACTTTTATATTAGAAAATTATTTCTAGTATCGTTGCTTTAATATTATATTATTGTAACAGGTGCAATACAAAAAAAATATTAAAATAAAATTTTAATATTTTTAAAATTTAATTAAAATTTTATTACGGCGACTTATTTTCACCGTAATATCAACTTATTACGGTGAAAATAAACCTATTACGGCAAAAATACATTGCCGTAATAAAATTTTAATATTTATAAAATTTAATTAAAAACCTATTACGGTGACTTATTTGCACCGTAATATCAACCTATTATGAAAAAAATAAGTCACCGTAATAGATATTTAATTAAATTTATAAAATTTAATTAAAAACCTATTACGGTGACTTATTTTCACCGTAATATGTTGATATTACGGTGAAAATAAGTCGCCGTAATAGGTTTTTAATTAATATTACGACGAAAATAAGTCGCCGTAATAGGTTTTTAATTAAATTTTATAAATTTAATTAAATACCTATTACGGCGACTTATTTTCGCCGTAATAGGTTGATATTACGGAGCAAATAAGTCACCGTAATAGGTATTTAATATTTTTAAAATTTAATTAAAAATCTATTACGGTGACATGTTTTCGCCGTAATAGGTTGATATTACGACGAAAATAAGTTACCGTAATAGGTTATTATGACAATATATTACTACGACGATTTGTAATGTATTACGATGAATTTTTTATCATCGTAATAATTTATTACGATGACTTTTGTACCTATTACGATGAATTAATTCGCCATAATAAGCCATTTTTTTTATAGTGGACTCTGCGCGAAGGAGGGTGTGGCTCGGAACCTTCGACACGGAGATTCCAACGAGATCGGTATAAGAGGATGCGAGTAGAGAGCGATCAAAGGAAGAAAGGGCAATCTTATTAAAAAAAATAATTTATGAGATTACGATATCTCTGGTAATGTGAATAATCATCCCTTTCTATGGTAATCCAGATTACCACTACAAGATAGATTGCCATTCAAAATGTACCAAATATAATCATTTGATGGCCCCCTTTAAATTACCGATAATCTTGATAGATTACCTACTATCAAATGCCTCCTTAGAATTATTTTACAGCTTCAAATTAAATAACTTACCAGACCCATGTAGATACTTTCTTTTGATTATATTTGCCTGCAGTAGGGCATGCTTGCTCTTGTTGGGGTTGTGGTTGAGGAATAATTTTAAGGCATTGAAGCACATAATATCACTTTCTTTAAGGTCATATTTACCTCTGCTTGAAATTCATTCACTACAAAAATTTTTAAAATTAACAATGCTATTTTGGCATCGCTAAACCCCAAAAATTTTATCGCTAATCCAATTAGCGATGCAACAGTGATGCCAAAAATTTCGTCACTAAAATGATTGTCGCAGCAGAAATTAGTGATGCAGAGAATTTTTGTCACTAATTAGAGACTAATTAGCGATGCCATTCGCTAATTAGCTATGCTAGTAATAGCGTCGCTAATTAGCTATGCCACTAGTGGTGTTGCTAATCTCTAATTTTTTTAAAAATTTATAAAATTTATTTTATTGATTTTAATTAACCTGCTTAAATAATATTCAATAGGAGACACATTCATAAACAGAATATTTCATTGAAAATAGCAATAAAATATTAAAAATTAATATATTAATAATAAAAACTAGTACCATAGAAATACAAAAAAGGTATTACATCATAAAATACAATATAATGTTAAAATATAAGCATCGATCAACTGAAGAGAGGGTCATCTAGAGCTGGAGGTGGAGTGGGAAACTATATCGACTACAACATACGCATTACCAATTGCCACATCTCATCTAACTGTTGCTCATAACGAATGCACTCCTCTCGGTGTTCCTAGCGGATGTTGGCGATCTACGTCATCATCTCCGATCTCACACGTTCCAAAATGGAACGCTCAATTTGATCATAGAAGGTGATTTTTCAAAAACCTTTCTGCTTTACATTGTGTACAAAAATTCCTAGAGGATTTATAAAGACCCTAAGAAAGAAGAAAAAACATGCATAAGAACAACAAACTAGACCAGAGAAAATTGAAGATCTTGTTACAGCGATAAAAATCAACAATGCTTGATGTAGGTTGATATGCATGTCTTTCAAGAAATGCAAGGTATTTACCATTTTGACACCCTTACTATATGCATAACATTATTAAATATGAAGAGATCCTAAATTTTGCTACATGTGCAAATCACTTTATTGATGTTACCATGGCTGCCACCATTTGATGGATGTAGTGAAGTCATCAAGGCATAAGAAGAAGGTAAGGAAAATGAGTTGATGTTGCTTTGAACTTGTCCACATCAAATGGGTAAGTTGTTTCTCCAACATATAACAGCAAATATACATGAAAGATATATAAGTGGAAACAAATACATGATATATATCACATAACCTATTAGTATAGGGACAACCAAAGTTGGAAGTAAATTTCCTAGCCACTCCATGGCCCTCAACATACATCTACAATCTCTTTCTTATGTTTGAACTAATCTAGGGCAACATATAGGTCAATATTAATACTATATGTGTTTCGATTTCAAAACAATTAATTGACCTGGCACACTACACTGCCACTGATAAATCCTGAAAATTTTAAAGATGCATGTTGCCTAGCATTGCTAAAAAACCATTTGCTGAAAGTAACCACACACTTACCCTTGTTCATTATGTGTACCTTACAAATCTGATGCACAAAATCATGAAGGGCATTAGTTCGAGAGCACATGTATTCAAATTTAACTTTGATGGATTTACATTTTTTTAAATAAAGTGCCAAATTAAAATTCTAGTACGAAAAGATGTGGATTTGAATTCTACTCTCAACATAACCAGTGGTGCTTCGGATTCAATAGTAGGATCCCTTGCACTAACCGGAATGATGGAAATGATGAGTTAGGGATAAGAGAGATAATGCAGCTAGAGAAGAAGGCTCAGTAAATTCAATGGGACGCTTGGCTGTTAGGACATGAAGAGGGGTCACTAAAGTTGTGCTGGTACCCAAACATTTCTTCCTTTTAAAAGGTTTCCAAATCAGGTGATCGGATTGTACTTATTGTCTGGTTCCTAATCATGTCCTATGCTATGATAGGCTTGTTGGAAAAAATGGTTTCCCACAAGTGTAGATCAATGAAGAGAACAATAAGCAAAAAAGCAAGAACACAAGATTTTTACGTGGTTCCCTCAATTGAGGTACATCCATAGGACTGATGTCCAATTTAACTAATTTTGTAGGTGTTTACAAGAGACATATATCTCACAAATTGATAAAGAATTCTTAGGCTGAAATGAAGCTTTTTTTTTTTTTTTTACAAGGAAGAAGCTGTACGAAAGCTCCAAAATAATAGAAATTGAAAGGTTGCTTAGTCAAGAGAGAGTCCTCGTCATCAACTCTCCAAGCAGCTATAAATTCCGGCACACTACTTCAATTCAGCCCTTTGGAATCCCAAAAATCGAGCTTCCAATGAAGCACCAACTAGCTTCCAATGAAGCACCAACTTTCCACAATTTTGTCTTTAAACAAGTAGTCAAAGAAACATTTATTACCCAAGCAAACGCTAAATAACCAAGTGTCTTCCCAATAAATTTGAAGACAACACATTTCACAACTTCCAAGCATAATTAAATGCATAAGGAGGGATGCCCAACAATTCTCCCCCTCCCGACTTATGATGAGAAATCAACCATTCCTACCAAAGCTCTGCACTTCTCATGCTTGTCTTTAGATAAGACTTCATTCATCATATCTGAACTATTATCATCAGTGTGAATCTTCTCAAGTTGCAATGCCTTTGAATTCAACACATCATGAATCCAATGATATCTAATATCAATATGTTTTGACCTTGAATGGAAAGTAGCATTCTTGCTCAAATGAATAGCACTTTGACTATCACAAAAGAGAACATACTTCTCTTGCTTCAAACCCAATTCTTATAAAACTTGTTTTAACCAAAGTACCTCCTTGCATGCTTCCATAATGGCAATGAGTTCAGCCTCTGTAGTTGATAAAGCAACACATTTTTGTAATTTAGATTGCCACGAAATAGCTCCCACTATAAAAGTCATCAAATAACCTGAAGTGGACTTCCTAGAATCAATGTCACCCACCATGTCAACATCCGTGAACCCATCAAGTATTGGTTTGCCCTTTCCATAACATAAACATACATTGGAAGTCCCTATGAGATATCTTAGAATCTACTTAACCACTGCCCAATGTTCCTTTCTGGGGTTAGAAAGAAATCGACTGACAACTCCAACATCATGTGCTATGTCTGGCCTGGTACAAACTATAATATACATTAATGAACCAACAGCTGAAGAAAAAGGAATTTTCATCATCTTTCTGTCGTCTTCTTCATTAGAAGAACATTGCTTTGAGCTAAGCTTGAAGTGTGCAGCAAGTGGACATCCAACGGGTTTTGCACTGTCTATATTGAACATTTCAAGCACCTTCTTGGCATAATTTTCGTGAGATGACCAAATCAGCCCTTGTTTGCGATCACGAATGATTTTCATTCCAAGAATGTGTTTTGCAAGTTCCAAATCTTTCATAGCAAAAGACTTACCCAAGTCCTTCTTCAAGTGGTTAATTTGAAGGAATCTTGACCTACAATTAACATGTCATCAACATAGAGTAAGAGAATAATGAAGTTTCCATCCGATTTTTTTTTTACAAATACACAATGGTCTGAAGTTGTTCTTGAGTAACCATGCTTCACCATAAAAGAATCAAACTTCTTGTACCATTGCCTTGAAGCTTGCTTTAAACCATTCAAACTTTTCTTCAATTTGCAAACCAAATTCTCTTTACCCTTATCCTTAAAACCTTCATGTTGCTCCATGTATAATTCCTCTTCCAAATCGCCATGAAGAAATGCTGTTTTCACATCTAGTTGCTCAACTTCTAGATTCATACTTGCAGCCATTCCAAATACAAAATGAATATATGACATCTTCACAATGGATGAGAAAATTTCATCAAAATCAATACCCTTTTTCTATCCAAAACCTTTAACAATTAGCCGTGCCTTGTACCTTGGGATTTTGTCATCATTTTTCAGTCGAAAAACCCATTTATTCTTCAATATTTTCTTTTCATTTGGTGTCTTTACTAACTCATAGGTCGTGTTCTCAAGTAAAGATGTCATTTCTTCTTGCATTGCCTTTAACGAAGCATCTTTGTTTGCATCTTCAATGGCTTCTTGATAGCTTTCGGGCTCACCTTGATCATTAACCATAACATATTCATTAGTGGAATATCTTTTGAAAGATTTTCGTTCTCTAGCTGACCTTCTCAAAGTGGGTAGTGTTGGAATTTCTTGACTTGATGGCTCCCCCACATCAACATCATTTGTATCCTCATTACCGACCTCGTTGTCATGGACTTCATCATGAGGTTGCTGCAAATCTTCCACACTTTCACTATGCATCGGAGATGGAGGAATAGTCTCCAAGTCCACAAGATCATTGATACTTGACTTGTGTTGCACATCTTTGTCAAAATCTTCCATGGTTTGATCTTCAAGTAAGACAACATCATGACTTCTAATAATTTTCTTGTCCATTAGATCCCACAATCTATAGCCAAAATCATCATGCCCGTAGCTAAGAAAAATGCATTGCTTTGACTTGTTGTCAAGCTTAGATCTTTCATCCTTGGGGATGTGCACAAAAGCCCTACAACCAAAAACTTTCAAGTGAGCATAAGAAGCATCTTTACCACTCCAAATTATTTTAGGGACATCACCAAGCAAAGGATACGAAGGAGACATATTGATCAAGTCCACTGCTGTTCGCAAAGCTTCTCCCCAAAATGGTTGAGGTAGCTTTGCATGCGAAAGCATACACCTAATACGTTCAACAATGGTGCGGTTCATCCTCTCAACGATGCCATTTTGTTGAGGAGTTTTCTTCACTGTCTTTTGATGTTTAATACCTTGAGCACTACAATAAGCATCAAATGGCCCAAGATATTCACCTCCATTGTCTGTCCGAATGCACTTTAATTTTCTTCCCATCTCTCTTTCAACCTTGGCCTGAAAATGCTTAAACACATCTAAAACTTGATCTTTAGTTTTAAGTGTATAAGCCCAAATTTTCTTAAATAATCATCAATAAAAGTAACAAAGTAAAATGCACCACCATATGATTTAGTTTTCAAAGGGCCACAAACATTTGAATGTACTAGATCCAACACATGTTCTTTTTCTAGAAATCAAGTTTCTTTGAAATGAAACTCTACGTTGCTTGACATTTAAACAATGAACACAAGTCTTTAGAGACACATCTTTCAAGTTGGGTAGGAGCTCTTTCTTAGCCAGAACTTGTAGTCCTTTTTTACTCATGTGGCCAAGTCTTTTATGCTACAATTCGATGGAAGAATCATTTTCAAGAGTGTTGACAACACCTAGACAGATTTTACCTTGCATCCAATAAAGAGTTGAAACCTTTTTTCCTCTAGCCACAACTAGAGAACTCTTGGACAACTTCCATTTACCATCACCAAATTGGTTGTTGTAGCCTTCATCATCTAATTTTTCAGTAGAAATTAGATTAAGATGAATATCTGGTACATGTCTCATATCTTTGAGCAATAATTTGCAACCAACATTTGTTTTCAAGCAGATATTACCCATTCCAACAATTTAAGAAACACCTTCATTACCCATCCGAACATGGCCAAAATCACCTTTGATGTAGGAATTAAAGAAATCAGCACGTGAAGTAACATGGAATGAGGCACCAAAGTTAACCACCCAATCAGAGTCTTGACAAGTCAAGTTAACACAATTGTCATCACACACAACCAGCATCTCATCGCCAGAAGTCACCACCGTGATGTTTTCTTTCCTTTTTTCTTCACCTTTCTTTCTTCATATGCCCTTTTTTGTGATAATAGTGGCACTTAATACCATTCTTCGATTTCAAATCTCTCTTGGAGCTATCACAACTTTGATCTCAAATGTGAGGCATTCTACTTCTATCTCTCCCACGCCTATTAATAACAAGTGCCTATGAGTTGGAAGAATTGAATGATTTTCTTCTAACCTCTTCATTAAGCAAACTACTAGCCACTTGGCTCATAATGAATTTGTCATCGAGCGTTGAGTTACTAATTGTCACAACCAAGGTCTCCCAACTTTTAGGCAACAAACTAAGCAGCAACAAAGCTTGAAGTTCATTATCAAATGAGATACTCATGGTGGCAAACTGATTCACAATGTCTTTCATCTAATTCAAGTGCTCTGCAATAGATCCACTTTCTTTATACTTCAAGTTCACCAATTTTTGAAATAAGAAAGCTTTGTTAGTTCCTGTTTTTCTTTCATACAAGCCTTGAAGCTTCGTCTAAAGATCATGAACCGAAGTCTCGGTAGAGACATGGTGGAAGATACTATCATCAATCCATTGGTGCATGACACCAACAGCTTTTCTGTTAAGCTTAGTCCACTCCTCATCTTTCATCTCTTTTGGCTTCTTCTCATCACCTTCAACAGGTCTATACAAATCTTTGCAAAAGAGAAGATCCTCCATCTTGATTTTCCAAGTTGACCAATTACTTCCATTGAAGCTAACCATGCGACCCATGTTGCTCTCCATGATTTACACAACCTCTCTAAATCTGGCTCTGATGCCAGTTGTTGAAAAAAATGGTTTCCCATAAGTGTAGATCAATGAAGAGAACAATAAGCAAAAAAGCAAGAACACAAAATATTTTACGTGGTTCCCTCAATTGAGGTACGTCCATGGGACTGATGTCCAATTTCACTAATTTTGTAGGTGTTTACAAGAGACACATATGTCTCACAAATTAACAAGAAATTCGTAGGCTGAAATGAAGGTTTTTTTTTTTTTTTGACAAGTGAGGAAGAAGCTGCACGAAAGCTCCAAAACAATAGAAATTGAAAGGTTGCTTAGTCAAGAGAGAGTCCTCGTCATCAACTCTCTAAGCAGCTATAAATTCCAGCACACTACTTCAATTCAGCCCTTTGGAATTTAAAAAATCCAGCTTCCAATGAAGCACCAACTAGCTTCCAATGAAGCATCAACTTTCCACAATTTTGCCTTGAAACAAGTAGTCAAAGAAACATTGATTACCTCAGCAAACACTAAATAACTAAGTGTCTTCCCAATAAATTTGAAGACAACACATTTCACAACTTCCAAGCATAATTAAATGCATATGGAGGGATGCCCACAAGGCTCGATCTATTGATGGGATGGGATGATACAGACAGCCATGAACAATTCTCCTATGAGTAATTGGTGGCTTTTCTAGTTAAGCAGATGATGTGCCTACGTCATCTTTCAATAGCGCATCTCTATTTAATATGTAAGCTATGTTTCCGAATTATCTTATCTATCATCTCATAGATGACAATTGAGAAGGGATGGCTCACTGCATTCTGCTTAACTATAGGCTAGTAGAATTTGGCCTCATTGTATGCCCTATACTCCTGAGATCGAGGTAAACTATTGGCCTCATTGTATGCCCTATACTCCCGAGATCAAGGTAAAATATTCGAGTGAGGAAGTAATCTTCCTTAAGCATCAGTTCGATCAAAATGTGATGACCTTTTTATGGTTGAAGTGGACCCTTGGGTCTCTTTTTGAGGGGCAATTGACTATTTAGGGCCTTCTTGCATCATCATGAAGGGACTCTATGTGAGAGAAGGTTATTATGAGTTGTTAGACCTCTACTTGGTTTCTTGTGTTAAGAGGGGTTGATACTCATATTACTTTTGGCAAGTAGAAAGGTCGGCTGTAGAGATACTTGGACGGTGAGGTGGAATTTCAAGATGCTTTTCCTTTTGCTAAACATCAAGCCTCTTTTTAAGGGCCATGTGTGGTGGTGGGCATAACGGAAATGTCTATTGTTTTCTATTCGTAATGATTTTGATGATCACACATTCTTGAATACGTGGAACATGCGTCGCTCTTTAGGATGCTTGGGATGATCTAACCTCAATGTGCCTTTTTGTTGTCCCATGGAAGCTTGATACATATGACGGCCATTGGTTTGATCCGTAACTATTACCTTGTTGAGCTTTTTGTGCAAGGTAGGTGATATAGATTTTTTCTTTACCTTTACACCTTTTTATAGCATCTTCTTTTGGTTTGAATTCCTTCTAACCTTTGGTTCTTTCTTCATTGGGCATCTTCTCCCTTTCTAACGATGTTCATTCCTTCTTCTTAGTTCTTATCCACTATGGATCCCTCTCACCATGTCTTAGTAACTGATGAGAGCTAAAATCGTTATTACATTATTGACCGCTCACATTGGCGATGGGATCGCGCCCAATCCAAATGCCCTGCTTGCCAGCTAGCTACGACATTCTAGCAATAAGCGTCTTGTCATAATGAAGAAAGAGAATAAAAGGAAAAATGGTCACGTTATGTGCGTGGGTTCTCCCAAGGGCCACCTCATTAATATTCGGCAGTCAAGTCAATAGGCTGGAGCATTTAATGGTATAGAAACGGTCATAATGACTTGGCCAGCATTTAATGGAATAAAAAGAAAGGAGAAAGCATGCCTCGGCCAGCTTCAGCATAGCTCGGCCAACATAGCTTGGCCAACCTCAGCCTCGGCCGGCTTTAGCATATCTCGGCCAACTCAGCCTCGGCCAGCTTTAGCATAGCTCGGCCAACATAGCTCGACCAGCCTCAGCCTCAGCCAGCTTCAGCATAGCTCGGCCAACTCAGCCTCGGTCAGCTTCAGCATAGCTCGGCCAACATAGCTCGGCCAGCCTCAGCCTCGGCCAACATACCTCAGCCTCCGAAACCACGCTATGTCTCTTGCATCAAGGCATTTATGGCCTCATAAAGGCCACGTGCATCCACCTGCTTTAAGGCATTTATGGCTACCACGTTGGCCCCTTGGCACCTACCTCCACGGAACCATGATGACCGAACCACAACGTTCAAAATACCTCTGCGGAATCTAGCGCATAAGAATTCGAATCAACTAAATAAGATTCCAGGCGGCGAATCATGCCCAGAGGTGGCCTAGGACCCGTAAGAGTGGCCTAGGTCCATGTGATCATTAAACCTTATGGCATTAACTAGCTCTCCCAGCCGTCAATCCTCTAACTGACAAGATACGGATCCCGCTGGCATCATAACAAACTCGATTCAGATCTCAACGGCTTTTAGACCCACGATGCCTCCAAGCAGTCAGGTGACCCTCTATAAATACGACCATCTTCCTGCTTCTAAGGTAGGCGCCATCATGCGCACTTGCTCACTGGCACACTCTCCTTCTGCCCTTGCTTCCCCCATCTTCCGTTATTAGCGCTCTGCTCAGAGCTCTCGGGAGGCCACCCTGGAGAGACTCTTCAACGAGAGCCTTCTAACCATTTTTGTTGATTGCTGATCTCCACTAACTTGAGCGTCGAAGGGTCTTCCGCAGAGGGCCACCCCCAACACCTCTCGCGTGAGGACTATTTTGCAGGTCCACCCAGGTGGGAGCCCGCGCTGCAGCCCGATCATGCCCGAGTCGGAGGACAGATCTCAGCAGTAACAAATTGGTGCTAAAGGAAGGGCCCTCAAGTCCCATAAACTTGTGATCCAGGAGATAAGGGTTTCGATCTTGAAGAGAACCCCTCCAATGGCCAATCGAAGAAAGGCTACTTCCGAAGCCCGGAACCAGGTTGTCTCCCAAATATCTGATCCAGTGAGCAGTGTGGTGCCGCCACCACCACCAGTTGAGATCCATCGCCACCAGCAGCCCCAGTGACCTAGGACCAGTTTGTCACACTGGTCCAGCAGGTCCAAGCACTGACCCATTTGATTCAGGGATGCCATGAAGCTCCCCGTCCAGCTGCTCCTGCTCTGCATCTTCCTGAGGGAGCCGCAGACCCCCCTCGTCGTCCTAAGGGAGCTAGGCCAGCCCTGCAAGTGGTCTGCAGCAAGGATCTTCTTAGATCTTGGCAGGCTCGATCCCTCTCTCCGGTGTCCTCTTGCCACGACTCGATGCCGTCTCCGCCTTCTCCCCGCCTCGGCACTATAGCTCTGCTTTCGTAGCCACGCTATGTGCACCAAGGCATTTATGGCCTCATAAAGGCCATGTGCATCTACCTGCTTTAAGGCATTTAATGCCTTATCTCCTTCCATCATTAAAGCATTTATGGCTGCCACATTGGCCCCCTCACCTTTTGCATGAGGGAGGATGGCGTCATGAAGCCAAGACAAGGAGTTCTTGACTCCATGCTTCACAGAGGTCCAAAGTCCAACTTCAGCCTCGGCCAGTGGGTCTACCGTACCACCCAAAGAGTTCCCACAGGCGAGACCCCATTCCGGATGGCCTTTGGCACAAAAGTTGTCATCCCCGTGGAGATAGGACTCCCCTCTCCACTGGTGGAGAGCTACTCGGAGGAGGCTAACGACGAGCAGCTCCGCACCAACCTCAACTTGGTGGAGGAAATCAGGGAAAAAGCCCGAATCAAAGTAGCTGCATACCAGCAAAGAGTAGCTCGTTACCACGCCTCTAGAGTCAAAGGAAAATCTTTCTCGCTTGGTGATCTCATCCTCCGGAAGGCGTCCATTTCCAAACCACTAAAGCAAGGAAAGCTCTCTCCAAACTAGGAAGGCCCCTATCAAGTAGCGGAAGTCATCGGACCTGGCACCTATAAGCTCCAGGACCTGAATGAAAAATCTGTTCCCCGGACGTGGAATTAGACAACCTCCGCATACATCATCAGTAGGTTACACCTTCTATAGGTCAGCTCCGTTAACTATTATGACATATTGCTTCTATGATTCATGGCATGGTTGCTACAATCACTTCTCCAAAAAATCATAATGAAAAGTAGATGTCACTTGCTAATCCTCGGCACGACCGAGCTGTCTCCTTAAACAAAAAATCTCCGTACATCGGCTGGGCCGAGTCCTATTCATCAAAACTCGGTATGGCCGAGCAACCCCAGTACGGCTGGGAGCCAAGTGATCTCCAAAACCCCATTTGGATTTGGGCAGCTTACAAGCCCCGACCGGACCAGGTAACGTCCAAAATTTCATCCGAATTCGGGCAGCTTACAAGCCCCGACCGGACCAAAGGACAAAGAAACCTTGGTTGGATTCGGGCAGCTTACAAGCCTCGGCCAAACCGAATGATCTCCAAACAGTCTCCGTACCTTGGCCGCGCCAAGTAAAATATAATCTTTTAAATCCTCGGCCGAGCCGAGCGATCTCCGTACCTTGGCCGCGCCAAGTAAAATATAATCTTTTAAATCCTCGACTAGGCCGAGCGATCTCCGTACCTTGGCAGCGCCAAGTAAAATATAATCATGAAGGCTCAGTAACACTGAGTAATTTATTATTTGAAAGCCTCGGTTATAACCGAGAAGCATGAAGGCTCGGCAACACCGAGTAATTTATTATTTGGAAGACTCGGCAACACCGAGTAAATTAATATTTGGAAGCCTCGGTTACAACCGAGAAGCATGAAGGCTCAGCAACACCGAGTAATTTATTATTTGGAAGACTCGGCAACATCGAGTAAATTAATATTTAGAAGATTCGGTTACAACCGAGTAGCATCTTGGGAAGGCTCAGCAACACCGAGTGATTTATTATCTGAAGCATCGGCAACACCGAGTAATTTATTATTTGAAAGCCTCGGTTACAACCGAGAAGCATGAAGGCTCAGCAACACCGATAATTTATTATTTGGAAGACTCAGCAACACCAAGTAAATTAATATTTGCTCGGTTATAACCGAGAAGCATGAAGGCTAGGCAACACCGAGTAATTTATTATTTGGGAGATTCGACAACACCGAGTAAATTAATATTTGGAAGCCTCGTTACAACCGAGTAGCATCTTGGGAAGGCTCGGTAACACCGAGTAATTTATTATGTGAAGGCTTGGCAACATCGAGTAAATTAATATTTGGAAGCCTCGGTACAACCGAGTAGCATCTTGGGAAGGCTCGGCAACACCGAGTAAATTAATATTTGGAAGCTTCGGTAATAACTGAGTAGCATCTTGGGAAGGCACGACAACACCAAATAATTTATTATTTGAAGGATGAAAAATTTGTTTCCCGGATGTGGAATTCAGACAACCTCCGTATATCATCAATAGAGTACTCTCTCTATAGACTTGCCCCATTTATAGCTTTGGTATCTTATTTCTATTATCCGCGGCACGACCGCTACGGTCATTTTTTCGAAAAGTCGTAATAGAAAACAGATGTTGTTTACGCATCCATTCTCGGCACAACCGAGCTATCTCCTTGAGCCAAATCTCTGTACCTCACCTAGGCCGAGCTCTGAGCCAGAGCTACATATATTGACAAGGCCAAATTACATTCCGTAAAGGCTCTGTACGGCCGAGCGCTCCCGGCACAGCTGGGAGCCGTGTAATCTCTAAAGCATCGTTCGGATTTGGGCAGCTTACAAGCTCCGGTCGAACCAAACGTCAAAGATACTTTGTTCGGATTTGGGCAGCTTACAATTCCCGGCCGAACCAAATGTCAAAGATACTTCATTCGGATTTGGGTAGCTTACAAGCCCCGGCCAAACAAAACATCAAAGATACTTCGTTCGGATTTGGGCAGCTTACAAGCCTCGGCCGACCAAACATCAAAGATACTCCGTTCGGATTCGGGCAGCTTACAAGCCCCGACCGAACCAAACGTCAAAGATACTTCATTCGGGTTCGGGCAGCTTACAAGCCCCGGCCGGACCAAGTGACCTCCAAAATTTCATCCGGATTCGGGCAGCTTACAAGCCCCGGCCAAACCGAATGATCTCCAAATAGTCTCTGTACCTTGGCCGCGCCAAGTAAAATATAATCTTTTAAATCCTTGGCCGGGCTGAGCGATCTCCGTACCTTGGCAGCGCCAAGTAAAATATAATCATGAAGGCTCGGCAACACCGAGTAATTTATTATTTGGAAGCCTCGGTTACAACCGAGTAGCATCTTGGGAAGGCTCGGCAACACCGAATAATTTATTATTTGGAAGCCTCGGTTACAACCGAGTAGCATCTTGGGAAGGCTCGGCAACACCGAGTAAATTAATTTGGAAGCCTCGGTTACAACCGAGTAGCATCTTGGGAAGGCTCGGCAACATCGAGTAATTCATTATTTGGAAGTCTCGGTTACAACAGAGTAGCATGAAGGCTCGGCAACACCGAGTAATTTATTATTTGGAAGGCTCGGCAACAACCTAGTAATAAATTTTTTGAAGGCTCGACAATAACCGAGTAATATATTTCTGAAGACTCGGCAACAACCGAGTAATAAATTTTCTAAAAAAGTACGCCCTTACTAAACTCATTCTTGTTCATTGAATTAAATTTAGCTTTTGAAGGCCTGCAAAATTCTTATAACTCTCCTTGAAAGCTACAATGAGAAGCAGGTCATATAAATCCTTGGCCGGGCCGAGCGATCTCCGTACCTTGGCAGCGCCAAGTAAAATATAATCTTGAAGGCTCAGCTATAACAGAGTAATGATCTCCGTACCTTGGCAGCGCCAAGTAAAATATAATATTGAAGGCTCGGCAACAACTGATTAATAAATTTCTTGAAGGCTCGGCAACAATCGAATAACAAATTTCTTGAAGGCTCGGCAACACCGAGTAATTTATTATTTGAAGGCTCGGCAACAACCGAGTGATATATTATTTGGAGCCTCGGCCAACCCGAGTGGCGATCTCCGTGCCTTGGCAACGCCAAGTAAAATATAATCTTTATAATCCTCGGTTGGGCCGAGCGATCTCCATACCTTGGCAGCGCCAAGTAAAATATAATGTTGAAGGCTCGGCAATACCGAGTAATTTATTATTTGAAGGCTCGGCAACACCGAGTAATTTATTACCTGAGGCCTCGGCAACACCGAGTGATTTATTATCTAAAGCCTCGGCAACACCGAGTGATGCATTTCTGGAAGCCTCGGGCTAAACGAGCAATCTATCAAATACTCCGACGCGACTAAGACGTCCTATTATGCTTCGGCGGAGGTTGGTAACTTTTCTTCGCTTAACAGTAAGGCTATGCAACTTATTTCTTTTCAAAGAAATACGTACATCATTCCTTAAATAGGATCATGTCTACTACATAAGTCCGTAGGCCACCCAGGCCTTCCTCTAACCTACACAGAGATAAACACTTCCTCCACAGAGGATCGAATGAAGTGACCCCCAAATAAGATTGCTTCAGAATTCTACTCCCTATATCCGAAGTTACACTTCGGACTAAAGAGTGGGGGGCATGTGATGAGGGGTAAAATCGTTATTACATTATTGACCGCTCACATTGGCTCGCGCCCAATCCAAATGCCCTGCTTGCTAGCTGGCTAGCCAGCGCGGCATTCTAGCAACAAGCGTCTCGTCATAATGAAGAAAGAGAACAAGGGGAAAAAGGGCCACGTTATGTGCATGGGTTCTCCCAAGGGCCACCTCATTAATATCTGGAAGTCAAGTCAATAGGCTGGAGCATCTGAAGTCAAGTCAATAGGCTGGAGCATTTAATGGTATAGAAACGGTATAATGACTTGGCCAGCATTTAATGGAATAAAAAGAAAGGAGAAAGCATGCCTCGGCCAGCTTCAGCATAGCTCGGCCAACATAGCTCGGCCAGCCTCAGCCTCGGCCAGCTTCAACATAGCGGTCAGCCTCAGCCTCGGCCAGCTTCAGCATAGCTCGGCCAACTCAGCCTCGGCTAGCTTCAACATAGCTCGGCCAACATAACTGAGCCTCAGCCTTGGCCAACATACCTCGGCCTCCGAAACCACGCTATGTCTCTTGCATCAAGGCATTATGGCCTCATAAAGGCCACGTGCATCCACTTGCTTTAAGGCATTTATGGCTGCCACGTTGGCCCGTTGGCACCTACCTCCAAGGAACCATGATGACCGAGCCACAGCGTTCAAAATACCTCTGCGGAATCCAGCGCGTAAAAATTCGAATCAACTATAACTGAATAAGATTCCAGACGGCGAATCATGCCCAAAGATGGCCTAGGACCCGCAAGAGTGGCCTAGGTCCATGTGATCATTAAACCTCATGGCATCAACTAGCTCTCCCAGCCGTCGATCCTCTAGCTGACAAGATACGGATCCCGCTGGCATCATAACAAACTCGATTCGGATCTCAACGGCTTTTAGACCCACGATGCCTCCAAGCAGTCAGGTGACCCTCTATAAATACGACCGTCTTTCTACTTCTAAGGTAGGTGCCATCATGCGCACTTGCTCACTAGCACACTCTCCTTCTGCCCTTGCTTCTCCCATCTTCCACCATTAGCGCTCTGCTCAGAGCTCTCGGGAGGCCACCCTGGAGAGACTCTTCAGTGAGAGCCTTCTCCCCATTTTTGTTGATTGCTGATCTCCACTGACTTGAGCGTTGGAGGGTCTTCCGTAGAGGGCCACCCCCAACGCCTCTCGCGTGAGGACTGTTTTGCAGGTCCACCCATGTGGGAGCCCATGCTACAGCCCGATCGTGCCCGAGTCGGAGGATAAATCTCAACAGCAGTAGTAACTATGGAGGAAGCTTTATTAAACTTTAAGTCCTATCTTGAAATCTTAGGTCCCAATATCAGATTCCACTGGAAGTAAGCTTTAGAACAACTTCATCAAGTCCCATTTTGAAAATCTTAGGTCCCAATATCATATTCAATCTTGAAATAGGCTTTAGGCAACTTTCATTAAAGACACCACTTAGTGCTCCTCCCTTCGACTGATAGATTGTTTAGAGATGAATGCGTTAGCCATCAGACTTAAACTTCTATCAATCTTTCTATTTTGGGTGCATGCTGGGAGCTAAGAATACCACAAAGTGCTTAGCCTTCATAGGGCCTTTGATGTTTTGTTAATAATAGCTTATAAATTTGATCTTGGGTCTTAGAAATTAGATTTTTTTCCACCTGATTTAGTGATGATTGCCTTCAGATGGCTGACTAATTGCTTCTTCATTTGGATGCCAAGGATTAGAAAGTATAATTATATGATAACTATATCATTATGGTTGTAAGTAAACTAAGCTAAGATGTTATCTTTTATATCTATATTGCTTGAATGTGAAATATTGTATGCAGAATGGTTTTACATACGTTGTAGTATGATAGCTAATTAATTGAAGAGTGGGCTTTACATAATGATAAGATTGCTTTATTATAGCATAGAGATCATAGTTTTGCTCCATGGGAATAGTCTTTTAGCATGCAAGCGTAAAGTTATCTATATTTATATGGCAATTGAATTATTGTATTGTTTTCACTACGTGCAATTTATCGGATGAGAGTGTTGTTGTAGAAATTTGAATGAAAGATATTGTATTTGATTCAATGGCTACAGCATAAGGTGATATAGGTTGGGGGCTAAGCTCACCCCTCCATTTTAATTATGATATGATATTCCCACTTATATGATCAACCAAGTTGATGATCTCTAATTGCAGCCTATGATAAAACTAGTTATTGCAAATGAGCTCATGGAATTCAAACATGAAATTTATAACTTCAAGTCCAGTTGTTCCACCTTCGTGCAACCAGAGCTCGAGTTGATCCAAATAATAATCCCAAATCTCATAGATACACGTGCCACGCACGCAATCCGTTCGACTTGAAATAGGTAGAGCCATTCATTGCCCATAGGTTTTTGAACCGCCTAAAATCTCCCCGCCATGGCGACCGCCCCCTTCTCCTCCTCCGCCACCGCCGCCGCCCTGGATCCCGTCACCGACCCTCCCCCCACCCCCTCTCATCCCCCTCCCAAACCCTTCCTCTCCTCCCTCCTCCCCCCTCAAACCACCACCCTCTTCACCCCCCCGTCCCAACCTCTCCTCGGCAAACCCCTCCACCCTCCCCTCCCCCGCTGCCTCCTCAGGGTGTCCTCTTCTCCTCCGCCCACCGCGCCTTCCCCCCTCGCGCCGCCCCCACCACCCGCCCGACGGCCACCGATCAGACCGTGACCGTCGCCAACCCCGCCGGGTATATCAGGAATGCGAACCCTACGGCGGTCATGACATTCGCCACCCAGGCCAGGCCCTTCGTGTTCGGCGCCGCCGCCGATCATGCCGCCCAGATCCCGCCGCCCCACGCGATGAGGCCGCCCCAGGCACTGCCTGTTCCACAGCCCTTCGTAGTCCCGAGGCCGGCAGGGGCTGCAGCCAGTGGTGTGGCTGGTACTCCGAGGAGTGTTACTCCAGCCGCTACTCACCCTAAGGTTTCTTCTTTCATAATCTCTCTCTCTCTCTCAGTCTCTCTTCCTCGCTCTTTATGCAGTTGCTGTTTGATGGATTCAATTTTTTGTGCAAAGATCTTTTTTTAAGGGCATATGTTTCATGAGTTAGTATAACAGCATTGTTCTTTCAAAACTGCCAAATAATTACTCCTCATCAATCATTTTGAGGGCACTTTCAAGCAACGTGTCATAACTTTTCTTGACCTACTCATTCTCAGACCTTTCCCAACTGACTGTTGAACAGATATTGGCTAGAGTGGGCTTCTGTATTGAGTGATCTCCTGGATTAGTATAGGATAAGCAGTTTAAATCTCCGCAGGCCATATTGACTACCTGTGCTACTGATTGTAGCCTGGATGCTGTTTGGCTTAATCAATATGTTTTCTAGTTCCGTTACAGGTCTTTTAAAGATATAAACTAGTTCCCAACTATCCCAACACTAAACCGTTCTCACCTCATCCAAATGATGCTTATTACTTCGCAGCATACTCATTCAATGCTACAGTACAATAACAACAGGTGTATAGGGCATACATAAGGTGTATTTGCCTTAGGAAGCTAATTTTTAATTTCAATTGGTCTTATTAGTTATATTTCTCTTTTCATCATCGTAATGTTTCTTAACTTTCTTTGCAAAATGGCAATATGCCGTTATTTGATTTTATATTTTGCATCTCATTTAACATTGTGCTCTTTTGTCCTATTTTGCTTAGGTTACTCCACTCCCAGTGCAATCTTCAACATGTGAGTATAACAACAGTAAGGAGAGGTAACATGCAATACTTGTTTTGGATTTAGTTATATTTTGTCACATGCAAGCAGTGTGTCATATCTAATTAATTTCAGGGACAAGAGTAGAGAGGATACCATTGTGATGATTAATGACCGTAAAGTAAGCAAACCACCCAAGTCTGCATTCCTCCCTAAACCTCCTCTTCCTGCAGGATTTTAATTTCTGCAATTTTTTTTTTCAGAACTGCTTTCTGTATGTCAACTGCACATCTCTGAATTAGTGGAAGGATTATTTCAAAATAATGATGCCTTAAATTCTTGATCACCATCTTATAAATGATAAGACACACATTGTCTTTAAAAGAATTTGGATATTCTGGCAATATAGGACGCAACTGCAGACTGTAAAAAGGTTGTTTGCTAATGAATTTGTCATGATGTAGGAAAAATGCAATGCCAAGTGTTATATGGAAAAATATGTGCAAGATTTATGGTTATAGTATGTGATTGTATGTTGGAGGCATAGCATTAAAGAATTGGTGGTGGAAAAGGCTGTTGTTTATATCTGGGGGTATGCCTAATTTACAGCTGAAAGCTGATTCTTATGGCTTGAAAGAGGTATACATTTCATAAAGGAAGACAAAGTTGGATGTATGATATTGCTAACGTGCATATATTAGATCAAATAATTTTCTTGAACGTTGTTTCTAATATGTTAGAGAAAATAATATTGGGCTAGAAAAAAAAAGGACAGAAGACTATGATTGGAAGCACATAAACTCAACTCATCAAAGCCTTTTCCCAACTACGTCGGCTACATGAATATGCTTCCTCCACTCTGCTCTATTTAGGACTAAATCGACATTCAAATTATAAATAGTTATATATTTTTTAATTATTTTTGTTCATGTTAGTTTAGGTCTACTTCTATCTCTATCCTTACCATGGATTGTTAAAAGATTACTCTTTCTAGCTAGAGCATATAAAGGTCTTCGTTGTATATGTCCAAATCATCGTAATTGATTTTCTCTTATTTTTTCTTCAATTGGGGCTACTCCTATCATTTCTCTTATATGTTTATTTCTGATTCTATCTTTTAAAGTTTTACCACATATCCATCTTAACATCCGCATTTCTGTTATACTTAATTTATTCACATGCTATTTCAGTATTACCCAACACTCTGTTTTATATAACATAGCTGGCCTAATAGCGGTTTTATAGAATTTTTCTTTCAATTTTAATGGGATACATCGATCATACAATACTCTCGAAGCACTCCTCCACTTAATCCATCTTGCTTTAACTCTATGATTCACATCTTCACCTATTTCACCTTCTTGCTGAATAATTGATCCGAAATACCTAAATTTTTCACTCCTTGATATTTTTTGGCTTGCAATCTTCACTGTTTCTTCATTTGTATTTCTACTTTCACTAAAATTACATTTCATGTATTCAGTCTTAGTTCTACTAATCTTAAAACCTTTAGATTCTAAAGCACATAAAGCTGCAAAATTTGAAAAAAAGCATTCAAGGCAAGACTATATGTGGAAATCTAGTCATGCTTCTCCAAAAGTAATCTAACTAAGCACCATGAACAAACATAACTGATGAAATTGTGATGTTTGTCTAGCTTGCATTTTCACTATGTCTTATAGTGTAAAGAAGTGGAGACAGGTGCGAGGTGAGACCAAGATAGATAGGTGAGTGGTGATAGATGAGAGGTGTAGAGTGCAAAGAGTTTTTTATGCTAATGGTTAAAATATGATATTTCAACTTTTGTTCAAAACCCCCAAATAACGTACTTGTTATGATAAGCATTTTTTCGATTTTCTCCCATATGATTTTTGCATTGCATGCACATCTTTGAGCTTTTAGATGTCATTGGATATATTGCAAGTCAAGGTCAAAAACTATAGCATTTTGTAGCATTTTAATCGGTAATTCAAGTTTCGGTGGGATGAAGGCCATCTTGGTTGTCCCGTCTTATTGTAGAGAGATTCTGGAACCAATCTCAATCATTCTGTTCCATTCTGTCTCAGCCATAATACATTATAATTTAATTTTAAATATATTTAATTTATTATAAAATATAATTTTTAAAATTCAAATATGTTTAAAAATTAAATAAAATATTAAAGCTTTACAAATATTTTTTTTAAAAAAAGCATCCCAAGCAAGTATTGGGATGACTGGGTCAAGGATCAGGATTGAATGGGATGCGGGGCATCTCATTCCATAGAAATTTCAGGGCACCTCTGTTTTGTGAGATTTTAAACCTTGATTTTAATATTTCTTATAAATATCTCATTGCATGGTGAGGTACCTATTCAAAACTGCTTTATAAGAAAATAGTCACTTTGATTTGCAGATCTCCTACAGCATTCATAGCTATTATCTTATACCAACTATTATTTATCCATCCAAAGATTAGATGTGCATGTTGATTGCAAATTTAGAATTTAATTGAGACATGTAGATTAGTTCGATTGGTACAAACATTTCAACTGCTGCAGAGCTTGGCTTATTTGTATGAATGAACACACACCTAAATTGAGAGCACATGCTATGGTCTTTTTATATTGTCCCATAATCGTTCAGTATGCATCTTCAAGTTGTTTTGGTCTGATCATGATGTTTCTTTGGTGTATAAAAGGATATATCCTTGTTGTCCCAATGGATTAGAGAGCTTGCTTTGCTTCAGCAACTTGCTCTTTGATATTATGAAGTTAGAAGTCACTATCAAAAAATAATTAATTAGTTATGAATGAAACAATGATGGAAAATTTAAACTTTGAGACATTGAGTTCTAACTCATGACTGTTATAGTGTATCTGACGAAGTATTGTTCTTCACTAATGTTATTGACCTGCTTCCATTGTTTGTTTGAAGGTTAGACCATATGATGGTGGATCAGGCTCTTTATATGCTCTTTGTCGATCTTGGGTTCGAAATGGTTTGCCTCATGAAAGTCAGGTTTGAGCATAAATTTGTTGTTTCATATGAGTTTTCTGGATACCATGTTAAGTAGACCAAAAACTTTGTTGTTCTTTATGTTATACCAGATTGCTGAACAAGGTTCACTAATGTTCATCCAGCTTCTCTTTTTTAATTTTTTAAATTGCATGTTCATGATTACTTCTTTTCACTTGTATCCTCAATGATGATTGGCATTCAGTTTTATTGGCTTTCAAGATTAAAATTCAGCTGTGTAGAAATTGACACAGAATTTGCCTTAGTTATCACCAGTGTGATATACATTTGCTTTCACAATATAGCTTAGTCCTGAATATGTGCCAACAATTATATGAATATTTCTCCTGAATGTCAGCATAGGCCCTCCCCTCTACCACCATCAATATAGATTCTAAGAGATTACTGATTGATGTCAATTATTGGGTAAACGTGCATATTCTTTTGGAGGGCCGGCTATACATTTTGTTTTGAATGTATTTTTTTGTCGTAAGAAGAAACGAAAGAAGTCATGTCATAAAATTGACTTTTAAGTTTCATGCATTTGGTTGAGCAAAAATGTTCACAGAAGCACCCAGTTTATGCCTCAATTTTGCAAATAGGAGTTGAAGGGACTCTGACTTATGGCATTCTGAAGTCACTTTTGGTGACTTACAGCCTTCACTTTGAACCAACAATGGTGAACCAAGCATGCCCTTTGTATTGTCTCTATTTTGTTCCTGGATATGCAGTTTGTCGCTTACGCAGTCATCTGCATGACACTTTACTTTAGAAATGAGTGCTGACAACTAATGGTTATGTAGTTCTGTTAAGGCATGCACATAAACATACTAGTATAGCTCATTAATGGTACCATGTCTTCATTGGCTAAAAATGTATTGGGAAAAACTGTACATGCACTTATGCAACAGCTCATCCTTTACTAGAAGTGCGTATAAAATGATTAAATGATATTTGTCTGATGAATGTGCCAATTTGATTAACATAAGGCAATAGTTCTGCACAATAATCATCATTTGTCGTGTGAATTCGATAGAGAAACAGGTACTATCAATTTATTGCTTGTCTAGTTGCAAGAATTTCTTTTTTCATTGGCTTCCCACCATTTCAACTGGTCAGTAATTTTGCTTTCACACCATTTATTGTATTTTTCAAGTTTTTGTGTTCTTTGTATTTTAATGATTTTTTATGGCATTTGATGACATTTCTATGGCCCTCCATAAAGTTTTTACATCCTGGCTATTTCTGGCAGCCGAATTTTGGGGATGGTGTGAAGTTGCTACCAAGACCTTTGCCTCCATCTATGGTTGACACTCAAATGTTGAAAAAGAGTGAAGACCATAATGAAACTGAAGATTCTATCAAGGAAGAGGTCTGTTTTTCCAAAATACTTTTCTCTTTTTCCGAACGAGACATTAAACATTTTGTTGTACTTTTTTTCCTTTGCATTTATGTGCTATTGAAAGCATAACAGAACATGTTTGGGCACAAGTAAGCATAATCTCAAAGGAGGTTCTTAAGCTTAAGGTTGCATTTTGTATGGCATATGATCTTTCTGGCTTACATTTGTAAATTAGATTGCATATGATCTTTAATGAGTTAACAAGTTTGCTTTGGGTTATGGTCAGTGAATATGGACTTAAGCTACTCCATAAATCCTTCGATCCCAGAATTGCTCTTAAATCTTATGTTATGTATGAATTTTTTCAATAGAATGAAAAAGTTGATCATGACAGCTGAGCCAACTTTGAACATGTTTTGTTCTTATCTGATCTTTGGCTCTTCATGAACTCTTGAAAGGTGGCAACAAATAAGACACATTGACTTGACGCAGAATTTGTATAAGTGCATTAATAACAAAAGATATTTTGGCGCAAACTAGTCAGGTTAGGGTCAATGTTGACCTGACTTGATTAGTTGAGTCCCTAGCATCTGTAATTGCCACACTTCACTCTCTAGCCACTGATCAAGTTGTTGGAAATGATAACTCATATGATGTGTGCAGCCCTGGAACCATTACTAGATAGTACTGGAGACACTACATTGAAAATGAGATGATAGTGAGAAAGCACTCGAGGAACATGGTTGCTCAAGGTTTTAAATGCCTGTGGGATTGTGGGGCATGCTACTATCCCGAGTGTTGTTGGGATTGGATGAGTGGGAATGTGCAAGTGGGTTCTTTAGGCCTTATACTATTATTGGATGACATTAGATACATTGTGGCAGTGTTGTCCATGTCACCTCACCCTTGTTCAGGGGTGTAAATGAGCTAGCCCTATTTGAACTCATTGCATATCTTTTACTGACATATACAGAGATTTTGAAGTAGCCCCTTTTTCAATTTCTTTTTTCCACTGTCATAATATTTTTTCTAGTGAACATTTCATTGAATTGTGAGTCATTAAACTATTTAATCAATACTATAAAATATTCATCAATAAGCTGATATTCTTGTATTTAGACTATTGTATACTGTTGGAGAACAGAAGATGAAATGCTTACACCCATTAAAGCCCAAGATTATGAAGTCCAGAGAAGGAAATAAAATTTGCATTTTCTTGTTGACACCTGATTCCTTTTTTCTTGGGGACTTTTACTTGGAAAGATCTCTAGCAATGGTAATCCCTCCATAGCCTTGGAAGGTAGCAACATATGCCTGGTGGTTAGCGGTTTGAGTGTAGGAACTTGAGGGGCCATGGAGGTTTATGAGCTGTTGCAGAACACCAAAACTTTTGTGTTGGATACGAGGTGGATTGCATTGGTAGAAGTCAGATGTCATAAAGAAGAATAGAAAATATGTTTGACCATATTATGTAAGATATGTATAAGAAGCTAGTTTGTTCCAGGCCACTGGTATTGTCATGATTTATAGTGGCATGAGTCAACAAGAGCTTGGTGTCTGCTCAGGATTCCTTTTTTTTGCATCATTTTGTGGTCTAAGGGAAGGTTGGATGATGTTACATTGAGTGAGCTAGAGAAGTCTTTCAATTTACTTCGACTGTTATGCCAAGAATCATTTATTTTGTTATTTCTTTAATTCTGAGTGAGCATAGCATACGGCCATGTTCTGAATTTATTAAAATTTGATTATGACAATTATTGGCTTATATGTTAGAAAGCTTATAACATAAATCATGACCAAGTTATATCACATAGACCTGAATTTTCTCTATCATTGTTTTTGCTATGATAGGCCACATTATGGGACCATGAGAGAGGGTGGTGATGTAAGGGTTAGCATGAAGTAATGGTTTAGAATGAGGTGCATATGGCCACGTATGCAGATAATGGTCTCTGAGTGTGCTGCATTTGCGATATACAGTCACTATATGCATTCATACTGCATGTGAATTGGAAAAGCAGCCTACAAAACATTCTTTAGCTGCATATATGATCTACTTAGCATTTTGGGGCTATATATACAAACCACTCTTATGTGGACCTGTGCAAATGGATCAGATTCAACCTGATGGATAGCTGAAATGTGGGTTTAGACAGCTTTGATATGGGTGTTAAGAATGTTAATATGTTAATTATGTTATAACTATTATTATCTGGTATTCAATATGAAATAATGAGAACTAGTTATTAGTTCTTATTGCTATGTTATTATTTTATGGTATTCAATATATCTTGTGCATTTTAAATAGTTAAAAAATGTTAACTGTATATGTACCTGCATATGTGGCCTGCATACTGCAAATGCTCTGTGCAGTCCCTTGACTACCTGTATACTGCAAAAGCCTTTTAAAACACTTGCATGAAGATTGAGAACTGATACTATCTTAACTGTACTCTTGGTTTTGGTCTGAATTATTTGATGGTGCTTTATTTTACAATAAGGGAGTGTTTGGTATGGCTGGCTCCATCTAGAATCACCGGTGATCCTTGGAATGGTGATGGGATCACCCTGTTCAGTTATGGTGATCCTACACAGTGGTGATCCAAGATCGCCCCCACCTCATGGATCACCTTCCAAGGAGGTGATTCTATCACCATTCTCAAAGGCGATAATCCAAAATTAGCCCTTGTTGTGATCTTGGATTAAAATATATAGCAGAAATACTCATTATTTATAATATATATATTATAATAGCAATAGTTGGGAAAAGGCTTAGATGAGTTGAGTTGAGTATATTATAATAGCAATAATTTATGTATAACATGATATATAAAAAAATAATATATTATATTTTCATACTATAATATAATATAATGCATTATATTATGTTATTATATAATATTATGTATTATATATTATATTGTAATAATATAATATTAGTTTATATATTATATTATATAATTTAATTTAATATTTAATATTATATGATATGATATTATATATGTTATAGTAATATAATATAGCTATAATGAGGGTAATTTTCATATTTTATGGTTAGTAATTTTGGATTCCTATAGCATACAACTATGGTGGTGTTAGATCACCAGTCAAGGTGATCCCAAAATGATCAACAAACGCACCCCAAGTGTTTTAGCTGTGTTCTTAGAAGTACCATTGATTTCTTGTTTGTTTTACAAAATTGAGCCCATGCATGAATGAGATATTATGTGTTAGAGATGAGAATGAATTTTAACTTGAAGTCTTTTGCAGGATGTTTGTTCTGTTGAGCAGCTGTCTGCACGTGATCTATTAGAGGGACATATAAAGCGTGCCAAAAGGGTTCGGGCACAGTAAGTTTTCTGTGCTCTTTTGGATATTATTATTTGTTCTTCTTAGACCTATTACACTTTTCAGAGCTGAATTTACTTCAGTTTTTTCATTTACTTTTGGCATCATGCTTGATGTCACTATAATGTTAAATATTTTGCATCTGTTTGGACGCCTGATTGCCATGTCCCTAGATAACCCTTACTAAGGATTCTGGGAAGGAAAAACACTGGTGGAAAAAAAGGTTTGTGAGGATAAGGGAGGCTACTAAATCTCTAGAATTTCAATATTTTTGGGACACTGAGAGTCATCGTTTCAGATAGAATTCCATTTTTTTAAAGCACAGATGCCAATACCTTTTTGGATTTAAGGGTTTGTTTGGATGGAAAATGTGGAACAACATAGTTCTGGTAATGAATGTGGCACCATCATGTTGGATACAGTGTTAGACATTTGGATCATGGATCATGTGTATATGAAGTGAATAGTTTGTTTTTTCCTATGTATTAAGCGCAAATGCTTACATGTGGGAATGTAGAGAATATATAATGAACTTCCAAGTTGTAGGTACCCTGCTTATCAAAGTTGACATGAAGAAAGTTGAATCAATCACAATCTCTTCGCTGAACTCCATTTTTCCATGGTATCCAGTTTGACAATCATAGTTGTACCTTAGGTTGACAGTGATCATTTGGTATTGAACTCCTTACTCATAGCTGGCTCTCATTTTTCATAAATTGCTTTTTTCCTTTATTACCTTGGCATTACCTGTGCTTACCCATATCAATTAAAGAAATGTTTCATTCCCTGAGCTTGTTCCTTGTCTGTCTTGTTTGTTGACACTCCACTCATCTGAGTGTGTTAAAATTACAATGTAGTGTGTGTGTGCTTGCGTGCATGTGCTGGCTGCTATGATGCATTAGCTTGTGCATTTGTGCATATATGATTGTTAGCGATATTACTGTGCAAGGGGCATAAGTTTCCTGTATCAATCACAACACATGCAGATGCTACTGCAAGTTGCCTATTACAAAGCATGAACAGGTTGTCAGTTTATTGGTAACCGTGTGCTGCACCGCCATAACTAGATTGTGCATGAACAATGATGCCTCAAATCAGCTTCAGATTTCATTGCGATATATCTGGTGGTGGAGCTTTTGGCCATCTCTTTATGCATAGCAGACACCAAAGGCTGGTGAAGCAGAAAGTTTTTAATCTTGTTATGTTCATCTGCCATAGGTTGAGAAAAGAGCGCCTGCTGCGGATTGAACGATATAAACAAAGACTTGCCCTTCTCCTTCCGCCACCAAGCGAAGTAGGGAGGAATGATACTGCTCCCGGAAACTGATGCACAACCAGGTGACCTTGCATAAACACATTAACTCCCTGTCATCCCCTTGCTGCATCAACTGTGCATTTGTGGTGTTCACCCAGACAATGAAGTTGTATACCATTCCAAATAACTCTTAGTTGTTCAAGAATGGTTTAGTTTGCTCTAGAATATCAATAGGGCAAAAGAGAAAAGTACACAATTGCACCTGTAAATCTAGTTCTTATTTGTTGCTTTGTGCCTTTGGGGTTGTCCCTGTACTGCTTTCCTGATAACATAATCCCTAAGTGAGTTGTTAAGCTGGAATCTTTTGTATAACAAACCATAAATATTTGGAGTGCTTTATCCAAGTCAAGGCTTTAGCTGAATAATTAGTTCTACAATGTTCTTGTGATAGATAAGATGTTACAATTTTGACGGGGTGCATTTATGGGATGCATCTGTTTTCAAATCTACAGGATCTTGTATCGTGTAATATATGAGACGTTTGTGTAGAAGTTACATGGCGGGAACCCTTATTTCTTGTTGTGCCACGTTGTGTTGGGATGTTGATCCAGGAAGCCATAAAGAGATGTGTTGGTGAACTTAGCCAAAAATTTGCACCTGAAGTATATCAGATCTTGGTACTCTGTGTTTATTTCATTACATTTCCGCTTAGCGGTTCATATGATTAATTTTCTTTATCAATCACCAACTTGATTTCGTTGCAATTTCCTTGCTAGAAATAGTCTTCTTCGAGGTATGCAACTTTCAAAGCCCCGTGTCACATTCTTGAGCTCATGACATCCAGCAATTATTCCCTACCGAAGGTAATCTAATTCGTCTGGTCAGATGTGGACGCGTTGGGTATGTTGGTTATATTGAAGAGTATATTAAAGAGTATTTGGAGATGGTTGATGTTTATTGTGGTACGAGTCCACAAGCCCTCCCCCTTCTCCTCCCTAGCTTGTAGAATCTTTAGGCTTGATATCACTCCATGAGGAATCTTCTCAGGTTTCCTTGTGCCGTCCAACTCCAAGTACTTTAGATTACCAATCATCTCAACTAGTTAGGCAGAAACTGCGGTTTAATCAAGGAACCGATCTCTGCCTGGAGAACTTGGTTATTAATTCTGAGATAGGTTCAAATATTCCAGTGCTGGCATGCATAGAAAAACACCATTTCGTTGGAGATAAACACACGCTGGATGATTTGATAAAGCTTCAGGTGGAGGAATTGACTTAGGAGGAAGAAAACCAGGCGCCTCATACAATAAATACACGCATGCAATGAATAGCAAAGTACATAGACAAAGCTCGAAAGGAGATTAGAAGGATTTGCCGTGGCAAGGAATGGTGGGAAGGTCTTCAATGGAGCAATGATGGTATTAAGATGGATTTTCTTCTTCCATTTTTCAAGGAAGTACTTTGAGTACCTGATGCAAGTCATGCATGGGATGATTTACCTGATAGGGTTTTGTTGCTGTTGGAACCCGTTCTCTGGCTTGGGCACGGCCTGCATTTGGATTTGGTTTGCAATCACCCATCCGAGCGAACCTGCAAGATAGTCCTCGCACAGGAAGCGTTGGGGGTGGCCCCTATGGAAGATCCTTCGACGCCCAAATCAGTGGAGATTCACAACAAATAGATGCAAGGAGAATGCTCTTGCAGAAGAGTCCCTTAAGAATAGTCTCTCGAGGATTGAAAACTCTATTTGAGCTCTCTTAGTTTTAAGTGAGCGTACCTGAGGAAGCCTTAGGACCAGGTATTATAGGCTGCTCGAATGTTGGTGGGCTATTACCTGAATTCTCGAGCATGTCTTGGGAAGTTGAAAACTGGTATGATTTGAATCTGATTCGAATCAAATTAGTTACAAGGCTGATAGGATTCGGATCCTATTTGTTATGAGGATTGACGGCTAAGGAAGCTGATTGGTGCTTCAAGATTTAGTTATTTGGTTATTTATGGGCAATATGCTATATTTGGTTTTATTTCCTTCTTGGGGGGCGCTAGGAACCGATGTGATTAGAATGCTGCCAAATAATCAGGGATTTAAATTTCTGTTGATCATGGTCGGAGGGCCATATTGGGCCATTTGGGCTCTTAATTCCCATTTCAAGAAAATTGCCCTTGGTGTTGCCGAGGTATGGAGATGGCTCGGTTCTGCCGAGGTATGGAGATGGCTCGGTTCTGCAGAGGAATGAGAATAATCCAGTCTTGCCAAGGCTCGATCATGGCAAGGTATGAGAATGGTTCGGTCTTGTTGAGGCATGATAATTTGTCTTTTTCCAAATGTGATATTTGGTAGGTAGAAATCAAAAATGACCCTAACCTTTTTGCCATATGTGCAGATATTGATGCAATGACAACTTTACCTCGCATCATATGCCCCGCACTCCCTAGTCTGAAGTATAGTTTGGGCATAGGGAGTAGAGTTCCAGATGGCTTCGTTTGATTTGAGGAATTCAAACTGACGGAGGCGTGTCATGTCCTCATAAATGTCAGGCTTCCATTTGATCATATTTTTAGCCGTACGAGGAGAAACCCTTCATTCTCTACTTCTGGCCGTAGGTGGAATGACGCATGGCAAGCTCGGGGCTTACAAGCGTTCGGGCCAAGGTTCTGCGACCCATGGGTACCTTCACTGAAGATACCTCACATCTCTATCGAGGTAGTGTAAAAGGAGTTGAGTGGCGCTATCCTCGGTTACATTTTCTTCCTATCTTCCTCTCTAGAGATCGAACATTTTTAACCAGAGAGAAATATGACTAGTGCCTCTTCTATCAATCCTGGAGACATGGAGCGCCCGACTGACGTCATCTTGATGATAACTTCTGCGGACCTAGAGAGCATTCATTGGGATTATTGGTTTACAAGTGACATCCGACTGCGAGTTTCTGGTCCTGAGCAAAGGGTATCCGACAAATTGGAAACGGGGATATTTTTTCTACGAGGAGAGTTTCAAAGCAGGTCTCCATTTTCCTCTTCATCCCTTGGTGAAAGATATATAATGAGGTACTATGGTATTTGTCCCACCATGGTCACACCAAACAGTTGGCATTATATTATCGAATTTATCTCCATGTGCACGTTGGTGGGAGCAACGACGACAATTCCTCTGTTCCGGGCCTGCTGCAACTTCATATCCTCTAAATACTCAGCTTGACCTTACATCGGACCACGAAAGAACTTCAAGAGAATTTTGAAAGTTCCGACCTCCATCAAAGGATGAAAATCTCGATTCTTCCTTGCCGAATGGGATGCCATATACGATTTCTCCCATCGATGGGTGCCTTTCTCTGTGGATCCAAACAGGTCTCCAACATTGTCAAAGTAGGAAAAAGAAAGACTTCGACATTCTTTACGGTATTAAAGCACTTCCAATCAGTACTCTCCTATCCGAAGAAGTCCTTTACAATGCTGGGCTGAGCATAATCGATCCTCGAGGTAAGTCTTGCATCACTTTCCCCATGTTTTGATACGCTTGTCGGGGTGCAGCTAACCATCTATTATTCATGTATTGCAGTAATCATATCCGAGCTCGGGGCTCAGATGAGAAAAATGCTTGAGTTCAACTATGATGGTCCGAGCAAAGGGAAGGGTGTGAAGCGCTCCCGCACCTTTCATCGACTCCCATGAAAGGAAAGAGGGCCAAGCTTGAACGAAAACCTTTTTCTTTATCCCCTTCCAAGCTCAGATTGGCTTTGCCGAGCCATTCATAGGAGGTAGTTAGGTCCCGATCCTTAAGTCCTCCGATGAAAAATGTCAGGGAGGAGCCGAACCTAGCCCCTTGGAGTTTGGGGAGCAAATGCTAGGGAACAAAGTTGAAGAAGTGGTGGCTCAAAAAGGGTTGGGACCCGATCATTCACCTGAACCAGTGGATGATGATTTTCAAGTGATAGAGCCCTGTGGCTGCCGATGTGTATTACTCTGAAGAAGATGTCCCCAAGGGGTGAAGGTCGAAAGAATTGCTTTCTGAGGATCGTATAGCTGCTCATGAGGTGAGCGAACCTCGCGTTGTCTCACCCATAGTGGAATCTTCTCCTCGTCAAGAAGGAGAAATGAGAGATCCATCAGGCAAAAAGGGGTCTTCCTCGGTGAGGATAGATGAACCGAGACCTTTGGGAACATCGGCAGGTGATGAGGAGGGAGGAATAGGTCGGCTCAGCCCTCTCATCCATCGTTCTGGCCGTCCCACCGAGGAATTGCAATCATGGATCGATAATTTTTTCACCCTTCTTTGTTCGAAAGAGAATGCTCCTATTGCCGAAGAGGGGGAGGACGGACGTTGGAATGCTAGCTTTACGGTTGAAGGGTTTGAAATACCCTTAGACTTGGAGGACTACGTGTCGGTTCCTAGCCATTACATTTTGAGGGATATGAATACTTCTTGCCTTCGGGTAAGCACTCTTCCTTTCCTTATCCTCTTGGATATTTCGTATGGCTCCCCAAGCTTACCTATTTTGCTTTGTTGTAAGCAAACTCTCCTCCAACGGGTGCTTTATAGACGTTTAACTTCTACCAACAAGTACCACAAGCAAATTCTGCACGAAGCTGAGGTGCTTCGGAGTAAATTAAGTTCAACCAGCCAGCATTCAGAAGAAATAATGAGGATACAAGCTGAGCTTGAAAAGCCTAGAAATCAGTCGAGGAAGCCCAATCAGAGGCATCAAGACTTCGAGCTGAGGCTATCAAACTTGAGGAGGCTCGAAAATCAGCCGATGAAGCTCGATCAAAGTTGTCAAAATTCCGAGCTGAGGCCATAAAGGAGATTTACTTCTTAAATGGTAGGATAGATGAGGAGAAAGGCTGGTTCGAGAGTCTGTTTGAATCTTAGCAGATGCAAATCATCGACCTTACAGCCCAAGTATGCCAAACACGGCTCGATGCCAGAAAAAATTGGATGAATCTTGAACACTCCTGGTAGGAAATGAATAGGTATAAGAAGGAAAAAGAAAAAGCTTAGAAGAGGGCCATGAAAGCGGAAGCTGAGGTTGCTTGTCATGTCAAAGAGGTGCATTTTTCCTTTTGCTCCTGCGCCTTGACCTATTTCTTTCCTTTAGCTGAAGCCAACTCGACTGTTCATTTTGTTTGTTATTTTATTTTTTCAACTGAAAAAGACTAAAGATGATGCGTCGGAGAAAATGAAAGCTCTGATTGAGGATTTAGCCTTGACCCAAAAGAAGTGCTCCGAGCTCGAGCATCAGGTAATCGAAGTTGATAATCAGATCGCTTTGGTGATTGAGAAGTACAAAAGCTCGGATGAGTTCATTGAAGGGCAACTTCAGTTCTCGAAGGAGGCATACCGAATTGGGGCAGATGATGTATGGGCGAGAGTGATCCAAGAGTATCCAAACATTGAACTTTTGTTCCTAGAGACTGAGAGGTATTATTTTCTATCATCGGCAGCCAATTCCTCGCGGTGACTCTTGATAGAGATATAGACTAAAAGATATGCTTTATGTTATGTCTTTATATTTTAATGAGAATTCATTTGAGCAATGTATGCCATTTATTATATATGTGCATGTGTCTAGTATTTACAAAGAGTATTTGATCTAGTGTGTAGAGTACGGCTTATACACATAAGACTAGATCATCAGTTCTTTTGGAATACAAGTTTATTGTTCACAGTTTTAGATGGAATTGGACACACCATCAGTAGAACTGTAGCATAAATTTTTAGTAGGTCGTCTTGACTATGGGAAATGGTTTATTCTAACTATTTGTGCTAGTACACTTTGTGTGTATTGAACAAGACCCAGTTGAGTTAATTATTTTATACTGACTTTATAAAATAATTAAACCTCATGAATATTATGATTACTTATGCTCTTAATCCGAATTCTATTTCTAGACACGTATATGTAGTGATTATTGCTTTGATTACACATAGAGTGAGATTCTATATGAGTCAATAAACTCAGTGGGTTGGACAATAACATTATATATATGGTGAATATTAATAGTTGAAGGAAACCACGTCATGATAAAGTGGATTGATGAATCCCCTTGAGGAAGCTTATAAGTTTTCATTGTATCAAATCTTGCAAGTGGATTTTGAATCCGATACATCAAATAAGTTAAGTGGATAGGTCTCAAGGATAATAAAATCTAATTAAATTATATTATCAGTAATTAAATTTAATTGGTGGATATCTGTAATCTTAATGTGGGGAGATAATAAGTATTTAATATTAAAGGCTTGAAAATATAAATTCGAATATGATTATGTGTACAATTATAATTCTTTAGTGGAATGAATTGTAATTTACGTAATTGAATCCTAACCCGGGTAGAATTGGAAGATTTAATTACGTAGGAAGTCCTTTTCATATTTGCCTATTGGTCCCTGTTGTAGCCCTATAAATACCCTCTCAGTAGGTTGCTAGGGCGAACATTTTTTTGGAGAAAGAAAAACAAGAAACCCTAGGACGGCCAAGAGATCCCATCATCTTGTGAGAGAAAGAAGGTATTTTCGGAAATACGGCGGAAGGCTAAAGGTTGAGGTCGAGCAATCGAATCAAAGTGATCGAAAGTTCAAATCTAAAGGTATGATCTTGTACTCATAGATTAGAACGGTAAAAGTTTTTTTTGTATTACTCATATACGCTATAGCCGTGATCTTGGGGGTATTCTGCGTTCCCCAACAACTCCCTCATCCGTTAATGTTGGCAATGATGATGAAGACGCTCCCTATTAACCCAATTATTGATTTTGATGAATAACAAAAATCATGAGTATATCTTTTATGCAACTAATGATTTTGATTAAGTGTTTCAGGAATTTAAAAATTTTAATTAATCAAAATCCAAGGAAAATTGAGTTTGAATCTGATTCTAGTATCAAGTGTCAAGTTTCAGACATTAAAGCCGACTCTAGAAGGACTAGAGCTGACTCCGAAGTGTATCAGAACAGTTTGGTACTTTTGGTACAGATTAGAGTCGACTTCTGCGAGATTAGAGCTGACTCTAACCTGAGAACGGAGAATCTCTTTTGGAGTCAAATTAGAGCCGACTCTTGCAGGGAATTAGAGCCGACTCTAATTGACAAACAGAGAATAATTTTTTTTGGGGCACATTTAGAGCTGACTCCCACATTTGCTAGAGCCAACTCCAGCATGAAATGTGCCAACCCTAAGAAAAGTTAGAGCCGACTTCGGGATGGATGGACTTTACTATTTTGGCATCCTAACTTAGAGCCGACTCTAGGCCAGATTATAGCAGACTCTAATATGTTAGAGGCAAAATTCAGATATGTCAGAAACAACTCTAGAGGTTATCTTTTTTCAAATAAACCTCAATGGCAATTTCCTTTTTTGTGCAAACTCATCCACAAGGACAATTAACGACTAGTTTTTATCTAAAGATGGATTAAGAGGAAATTATAAAAAGGAGCTCCTGACTGTTTGAAAATGAGCAAAAAAATAGAGATGAAAAATTAAAAATCAAAGAGAAAGAATTCAGATTTGAAATCCCAAGTGTTCAAAAAAGAGTTTAGAGAAATCTAAAGCATTCAAAGACTACTTTGAAGGATTTTCATCAAATTAAAAAGAGAAGAAAAGACTCCTACTTCTTCAACAGCCTCTATATCAATGAATCTACCAAAGCTTCAATTCTATTTTAAGGAAGATTATTTAAGAGGAGAAGAGGAAAGAAGAAAAGAAGAAAAAAGAAAAACCCAACTTTAGAAATCTTCTAAATTAAGCTCTTCTATTTCTATCTCATTTATATTATTTTATTTGCTCATTTGAGGAGCTTTATTGTTGCTGTAATCATTCCATTATTACTCTTGTTGTTTGATTCAATCATATTGAATCAGGGAAGGCAGATTAGCCTTGTGCAAGCTAGGTAGCTTGTGATAGGTTGTGTGCTGGTAAGCCTGTGAAAACTGGCTGGATTTATTATGATCCCATTGTAAAACAACAAGTTTGGGTTATGAGCTTGTAAAATAACTCGGCTGTAATCTGAAAGATTACAGTGTGGACCCAAGAGGTGCTTGGGAGTGGATGTAGGTGTAGCTAACACCGAACCACTATAAATCTTTGTATTTGTTGTGCTTGTCTTTCTTTCTCTCTACCCTATTTTTATTCTACTTTGCATTCTTTACACAAGACTCTTTACATTTATCCTTGTGCACTTTCAACTTGTAAAATTATTTTTTAAAGAGCCAAAATTTTTTAAGAACACAATTCATCCTCCCTCTTGGGTTGCCATCTGGGCCAACAATTGGTATCAAAGCTAGTGCTCATCCTTTCTTGATCTAACAATTAAGAGCTAAAGATCCAAATGGCAGCTCAAGCTGGTTCTTCTTTTTTCGAGGGACAATCCATAAATCGTCCACCTTTGTTTAATGACACCAACTATTCATATGAAAAGTTAGAATGAGGATATTCATTCAAGCTTTAGACTATAATTTATGGAGTGTCATTATCAATGGTCCTAGTACTCTCACACACATAGTAGATGGACCAATTATTTCTAAACCTAAAAGAGATTGAAATGAAATAATTAAAAAAAATGGCTCAGCTCAATGCCAAGGCCATGAATGTCCTATACTGCTCCTTGGATGCAAATGAATTCAATAGAATATCTACTTGTATCTCATCCAAGGAGATATGAGATCGGTTGGAAGTTACCCATGAGGATACCAACTAAATTAAAGAGTCCAAGATTAACATTCTTGTGCATAAATATGAACTCTTTAACAGATCAAAATGATCAATCACTTGCATGTACACTAGATTTACTGATATAGTGAATGGATTAAAGAGTCTTGGAAAGACCTATACTAACTCTGAACTTGTTCAAAAAATTCTTAGGTCCCTTCTAGAGGTAGGCACTGGGCCGTGCCGCCCTTGGGCCGGCACGGCTCGACACGAAATGGGTCGTGCTAGGGGTGGCACGGTCCGGTACGAAACATACCGTGCCTAGCATGGCCCGTTAAATCGTGCCGTGCTAGGCTCAAAAAAATGACGGGCCTGGGCCGGCCCGTTGTGCCGTGCCGGCACTGCCCGTCGTGCCAGCCCACTGTGTCGACACGACCCGACGGGCCGACCTAATGTGCCAGCATGGAAGTGATACCAATATTATTAGAAGTGATACCAATTCAAGCCTCAGGAAGACATAAGACCCATACAATAGGCCTTGTTAAAGCACACTCTATGCTCCAAGAGCATCAATCTTAGCTTCTCTCATGTTAAAAAAAGACTTTGTGCATCGATCTTCAGTGCACAAAGCATGCACCGGATGCGCGGCATTTGCAAGTTTGATCCTCAAGCTAGTCCATAAGGTGATTCCTGGGCCTACTGTGCTATTTGGCTGGTTTTGCTCAACAAGAGCATGGTTAATGTCAAGAGACCAGACTTTCTTGCTTGACTCATTCATGATGCGTACAGTGCACCGGACGACCTAGTTTTTCTTATAAATTTCAAACTTCATGAGAATATCTAAACTTAGTAGGTCTTGTTCCTTTTTATTATTATTTTTTCCTTCTGATGTCATTAAATTATGAATAAATGGATAAAAGCTGGAGAGGATGACATTCAAACGTACAGCACGCCTTAAATATAATAATACAAATGTAACAAAAAAATATATACTAGTGATGTATTACTACAAATGTGACTCACAAGTTATAGTTAATTACATACAATAGTTAGAACTAGACTTGCAGACTTTAACACAATTAGAAGATTAGACCAGTAGTTCAATGATCCAATAGATGGATCAATGGTTGAATAGTATAAATAATTAAAAAAATAAAACTAAAAAAATGATTCGTAAGGATAAATAGAGATAATTTTTTAATAAATTTAATTAATATGATAGCTAAAAAATTTAAATTCTTAAAATTAAATTATTTAAACCATAAATATCCCCATTTGGGTCATGCCTGACATGGCCCAGCTATGCCGGGCCAAGCACGGCCCATCTGTGTCGGGCCAGTCACGACATGGCTTGGGCTGGCATGGCTCGTGGCCCAAAATGGGCCACGGGCCATGCCGGGCCAAACTTTTTAGGAAACGGGCCGTGCCTGGCACGACCCATTTTCTGGAGCAGCCCGCGGGCCTGGGCCATGCCGGCCTAGGCACGGCCCAATGCCCACCTCTAGTCCCTTCCAAGAGCATGGAAAGCTAAAGTGACAGTAATCCAAGAGCCAAAGATCTCAATACTTTACCTTTGGAGGAGCTCCTTGGATCACTCATGACCCATAAACTCATGATGAAGTAACATCAAGAAGAAGATGTAAAAAAGAAGAGGACTATTGCACTAAAGGCTACAGAAAAGGAAACAAGCAGTAGTGAAGAAGATGAAGATGACGATGACACCACTCTCCTTGCAAGAAAGTTTAAGAAATTTATGCAAAAAATGAGGCCATTCCATAAAAGAAAAATTGATATCCAGATGGAAGGAGATAAAGAAAAAGATAAAGAAAAGAGAAAGAAGCCAGGACAATATAAATTTGAATGCAAGAAGCCAGGACAATATAAATTTGAATGTCCTCAACTTAAGAAGGAATTTCGAAAGAAGAAGAAGGTATACGTTACAACCTGGAGCGATAGTGATGAATCTTCATCTGAAGATGAATAAAAAAAAGTTGCCAACATATGTCTTATGGCAAACGAAGAAGATGAGGTAAGTTCTGAAACCCCCATATATGATTTTACATTTGATGAACTTTATGATGCTTTCAATGAATTGATGAATGATTTTAAAGTTTTGAGAACAAAGAACAAGGCTTTAAAAATAGAAAATCTGAACCTTCTCAACAAGAAAAATGAACTTGCCATTGAATTTGAAAAGATTAAATCTGAAAAGCAAGTTTTAGAAAAAGTGAAAAATATGATTTTGCTGAAAATCAGAATTTAAAAAATGAACTTGAAAATACAAGAACATTGTTGAAAATTTTACTTATAACTTGAAAAGACTGAATTTACTTTTAAACAATCAAAGAGCTATTTTTGATAAGACTTGTTTGGGTTACAAACCACATAAGAAATAAAAACTAGCCAACAATTTCTTTGTTAAAAAATCTATCAAAAAAGATATTTTCTATTTTTGTTGTAGCAATAAAGGGCATAAATCTTATGTGTGCAATAATAAATATCTCATTTAAATACTGGATACAAAAGTAAAATGGTTTAAGTTCCAAAAGAAATTATATTTGTTGCTACTAACCATGAAGGACCCAAGAAGGCTTGGGTACCTAAACATAAGATATGATTGCTTTGCAGGCATGTCTTGTAGCCAAAGGATTACAAAAGAATGGTATCTTGATAGTGGTTGCTCAAGACACATGACGGGTGATAAAGATCAGTTCATCACCCTTGAAGTTAAAAGAGGTGGAGTGGTGACCTTCGAAGATAATGGTCAAGGTTAAATCATGGGCATTGATAAAATTCAGATCACTCCATCTACTTTTATTGAAAATATTTTATATGTATATGGTTTAAAACATAACTTGATTAGCATTAGCCAACTATGTGATAAACGTTTCAAAGTTTTTTTTTGAAGCATCTATCTGCATAGTGTCTAATTCCATTAACAATAGCATTATTTTGTTGAAAATAGAAATAGCAATGTATACTTAATGACTTGGATAATTTATCTACAAGTAATCATTGCCTAATTATTGATAATGCTAAGGTAAATGAGATTGGATGGCTATGACATCGTAGACTAGGTCACGCAAGCACACACTTAATTTTAAAATTGCTTAGAATAGATTTGGTTAAAGGTCTTCTAAAATTAGATTTTGAAAACAATAGAGTTTGTGATGCATGTCAATTTAAAAAATAAATTAGAAATTCTTTCAAATCTAAAAATATTGTTTCCACTTCTAGGCCACTCGAGCTACTACACATGGACCTTTTGGACCTATTAGAACTACTAGTCTAGGAGAAAAGAAATATGGTTTTGTGATAGTAAATGATTACTCTAGATTCACTTGGATATTATTTTTAGCTCACAAAGATGAGACTTTCTCGGTATTTTTGAAATTCTTCAAGAAAGTCACAAATGAGAAAACACTACCATAGTGTCTCTTAGAAGTAATCATGGGACTGAATTTGAAAATCATTTGTTTGAAGATTTTTGCATTGAAAACGACATCCATTATAATTTTTCAGTACCTAGGACACCTCAACAAAATGGGATGGTAGAAAGGAAGAATAGGATTCTAGAAGACATGACCCGTACCATGCTATGTGAAAGCCAACTCCCTAAATATTTTTGGGCGAAAGCTATAAACACAGCATGTTATATCCTCAATAAAGCCTTGATTAGACCCATTCTTAAGAAAACTCTCTATGAACTTTGGCATGATAGAAAATCAAATATTAGCTATTTTCTTGCATTTGATTGTAGATGTTTCATTCATAACAATGGAAAGAATAATTTAGGAAAGTTTGATGCTAAGTCAGATAAAAGTATTTTTTTAGGATATTCTACATCTAGCAAGGCATATAGAGTATTCAATAAGAAGTATTTGATTATAAAAAAGTCAATCCATGTAGTGTTTGATGAGTCTTTAGCATCAAGTTTGGAAAAGAAAATAATGAGGAAGATACTAATATACTTGGAAGAAATTTTGAAAAGTTTAATGTTGATGTATCTATAGATCATGAACCTGAAGCTAAGGATGATGACTCACTGAAGGATCATGGTATTGATACTACTTGTAATGATACATATCTACCTAGAAATTAAAGATATGCTTATGGTCATCCAAAGGACTTAATCATAGGTGACCCATCTCAAGAAGTAAGAACTAGATCATCTATAAGAAATATCAATAATCATCTTGGATTTGTGTCTCATATAAAGCCCAAAACAATTGAAGAAGCTGAAAAGGATAGTTACTGGATGTTAGCTATGTAAGAAGAATTAAATTAATTTACTAGTAATAAGGTATGGACCTTAGTAGATAGACCCATAGATTATCCAGTTATAGGATCCAAATGGGTATTTAGAAATAAGTTAGATGAAGATGGCATTGTTATTAGAAATAAGGCTAGATTAGTTGCAAAGGAATATAATCAGAAAGAATGTATTGATTTTGATGAAACCTTTGCATCTGTTGCTAGATTAGAAGCTATAAGGTCATTACTTGCATTTGCATATTACATGAATATTAATTTATTTTAAATGAATATTAAAAATATATTTTAAAATAGTTTTATAAATGAGAAAGTTTATGTTGAACAACCACCTATTTTTGAGGATCATAAATTTTCAAATCATGTTTTTAAACTACACAAAGCACTTTATAGTTTAAAGAAAGCACTTAGAGCTTGGTATAATAACTTAGTAAATTTTTGATTGAAAATAATTTTTTTAGAGGCAATGTTGATAAAACCCTATTTTTGAAAAGAAAAAAAAAGATTATTAGTAGTACAAATTTATGTTGATGATATAGTATTTGGTGCTACTAATAATCTTCTTTGTCAAGATTTTGCAAAGTTAATGTAGGAAGAATTTGAAATGAGCATGATGGGAGAACTGAATTTTTTTCTTGGACTCCAAATCAAATAAGTAAGAGAGGGTATTTTCATCAACCAAATAAAATATACGAAGAAAATTCTTAAGAAGTTTGGTATGAAAGTTGTTAAACCTCTTGGCACACCAATGAGTCCTTCATGCAAACTCGATAAAGATAAAGATGGTAAGAAAGTATATCTAAAGCTTTATAAATGTATGATTGGTTCTCTACTTTATTTAATAGCTAGTAGACCTGATATTATGTTTACTGTTTGTTTATATGCTAGACATTAATTTGATCCTGAAGAATCTCACTTAACTGTAGTAAAAAGAATTTTTATGTACTTAAGTGGAACAAAAAATCTAGGATTAATGTATTTTAGAGGCTCACCATTTAATCTAATTGCATATTTTGATTCTGATTTTGCTGGTTGTAAACTAAATAGAAAAAGTATAAGTGGTGCATGCCAATTCTTAGGTAATAACTTAATCTCTTGGTTTAGCAAAAAGCAAAATTCAATTACATTATCAACTGCTGAAGCTGAATATATTGTAGCTAAAAGTTGCTATGCTCAAATCCTTTGGATTAAGCAATAACTTGAAGATTATGGTATAGCACTTGATAGGATCCTAATTAGGCGTGACAACACTAGTGCAATAAATTTAACTAAGAACCCTATTCAACATTCAAGAACTAAACACATAGAGATAATACACCATTTCATTAGAGAATATGTTGCTAATAATGATGTTTATCTTGATTATGTTTGTACTGATGATCAATTAGCCGACATATTTATAAAACCCTTAAGTGAAGAGAGATTTTGTTATCTTAGAGGAGAATTAGGAGTTTGTGATCCATTAGAATAGTTTTGAAACTCTTAAGAATGATTATCTAGATTTCAGTCAATTTTCTTAAAAATCTTCCTATGTTTCCAAGAAAAATCATCTAGATGTTTGATTTCTTGATTCCCCATACTTTAAGGAAAATTTATCTAGAGTTTGATGATTAATTTGATAAGTTTCAGTCCTTTGAAACTCTTATTTTTACTGAAACTATTATGGAGCCGACTCTATTAGAGTTGGAGTCAACTCTAATTATTTGGACTCTATGTCTGCTTATTAGAGCCGACTCTATTTTGGACGCTGACTGTATTAGCGATTTAGAGCTGACACCTTATTTTTTGGGATCCGACTCTAAGTGGTCCCCCTTTGATATTTCTAGGGTAGAGTTGACTCATCTCTAAACCAAATCGACTCTAATTCATTCCAATTTTTCTCCACTCCTCTCAATCCTCCAAACACCTTTGATTCTCATCTTCCTTGACCTCAATGGCCCCCAAATGCCGTACATCTGCCATTGGTGTCTCTATCACGATCGAAAGACACTTCGTGCGATGTCCAGCGAGGCCACTTTCACCTAGCACTCCTTCAACCTCCTCCTCTTCAACTCCAAGTGCAATCCCTACTCCTCCCTCACCTCAAGTTGATTTTGTAGCTAGCAAGACAATCACCATGGGAAGAAAGGTAGACTTTGATTTCTTGACTCTGAGGGATTTGCTATTGATAGATAGCTAAGGGATATGGGCTGAGAAAGAGTTTGCTCGCTTAATGTACCCACATATCCTGCTTTGATGAGAGAGTTTTATAACAATGTCAGTAGAGAAGATGGTGGATTGGTTAGTCATGTGAGTGGCACCCGATTCCACATCACTTTAGAAATCTTGGGCAATACTTTGAAAATTCTTGTTGTTAGGGTGGCTGCCACTCAACACAGTGACATATGTAATGCTTTGTCAAAATGTTAGGAAAAGAGGTTACTACTTTGAAGAAATTGTAGCTAATCAGTTGAAGCTAGAATAGAGATTGCTACACAACATATGTAGTAGAGTTTTATTTCCCAAGACTGGCCAATTTGAGTATGTATTTGAAAGGGATGTAGTGGCTATGGATTGTGTGATGAATGTGTGTCCAATTAACTTGGCTGGTATGATGATTGGATACATGGCAGAGGCTGGGACTAAGAAGAGGTCCACTTATCATATGGCATGATTCTAACTTCGATATTTTGAAACCAAGGGATGAACATACTGGAGAAAGAGCCATAGAAGAAGCTAAGGCACACAGACTACTACAATGTCTCCACTATTCACCACATGGGCTTCAGGAAGATTGGTGGCCAATGGCAAAGGAAAGGATAGTCTGATGAGGCCGAGCAAGTCAGAGCAGCGGTTGATATTGAGTTTGTTGAGGAAGCCCCTGGACCCTCAGTAGCTGGACCCTATGCTCCTGGACCTTTCTATGCTCCACCTGGACCGAGTTCTTCTTCAGCACTCCACCGATAGCACCATCTGGACCTCCCCCTATTTTCTCTATTTTTACTACTGATCAGCTAAGGCAAATGAATGAAGTTATGAAATCTGCATTGGTTGAGCAAGAAATAAGAATTAAAGAGGATCTGCAGGAACAACTTTTGATTGTTAAGCAGCTTGTTTACATTTTGGAAGAAAAGGTTGAAAAGATTGAGACATCAATCAATACCTCAGCTGATGGGTTGAATACTGAGTTACAAACCATTTTTGATAAGATCAAAGATATTGGTGGTGACTCGGATATTTATTCCAAATGTAATGCGGAACTTCAAGAAAAAATTATTTCAGCTGCTTCTACTGTTGAGAGACTATTGACTGAATTCATGAAAACTCAAAAGGATGGAATGGAAAAAATTCTAGAAGAGTTAAAGAGAATCCTAATGATCAATTCTATTTAAATGATCCCTTTCCTTTCCTGCTTCTCCTGCCAAGCCAAGCCAGTTTATCTAATCCAATCAAGTCCAACCCAAACAATTATCCAATCTATCCTAGCTTAACTTTATAATTTAGGATTTCATATATTGTACTTAGATAGTTTTGAAAGTTACAATATGTTTTGTTGTTCTTGATACTAGCTTGTATTTAGGACTTCTAATTATAATGTTGAAATGTTGTGTTTGCTTTACTAGACTTGTACTTGAATTTATGTAATCAATGAATATGAATATAATATATGAAATGTTATGACTTAATGAAATCAGCTTTGATCTTTGCAAAATAAATGGATTCTATGATGTTTGATTCTTATTTTAAATGATTTGTATCCCAATCTGAGCAAGAACTACCCTATACTCTTTTAACCTTTTTGTTGATAACAAATAAGGGGGAGAGAGAGTTGTATATGCATATGGCTTTGAAATGGTAAAATACTATATTTATTAATGGTGGAGTTTAAAAAAGGTCCACATATATCAGTATGAATTGTTCCAAACAATTCTATGGTCTAGCACCCTTTTTTCTACTCTTTGTGTACTTTTTCTTTGACACAATTCACACAAATACAAAAATCCAAAAATTAAGTGAATCAAGAATTCCATCTTTAACAAGTCGTTCCATCCTTTTTCTTGATATATGCCCTAGACGCTTATAGTACAATATGAATGAATTTTTAATCACTTAATTTCTCTTTTTATTAGGAACATTAGTCACATGAAAGGATAAAAGAGACTTAGCATAATTTAAATTTAAGTTCAATGAATAAAGATTATCCTAAAGGGTACCAGAGCCAACCCAACAAAAATTATGGAACAAAGAAATTCTATTATTTTCGATAACCATAGGAATCAACTTTTGGAACTGAAAATAGGTTTCTAGTAAATACAAGAACAAAAACAGTATCCACTAAGTCCATAATGAAACCAGAGTCTAAAACTATTTTACTTAGGAAGAGTTGAATTAAGAGCTTATTTGAATTAGTAAGAATGTATGTGAATTGATAACTTGAAGTAAGTTTTGAAATTTGAAAAGTATGAATCATTATTGATTTATTGGAATAGTTGAAATGAAGTTGTTAAAATTCTGATTATCAACACTTTAACTGAAGTAATTGTTCAAATTGTCATTTATGCTTCAATTGGTTATGTATATACTCAATGTTTTTGTCATCATAAAAAAGAAAGAGATTGTTGACCCAATTATTGATTTTGATGAATAACAAAAATCATATGAGTATATCTCTTATGTTACTAATGGTTTTGATTAAGTGTTTTAGGAATTTAAAGTGTTTAATTAATCAAAATACAAGAAAAATTAAGTTTGAATCTAATTCTAGTGTCAAGTTTCAGACATTTAAGCCGACTCTAGAAGGATTAGAGCTGACTCTAGAGTGTATCGAAATAGTTTAGCACTTTCAGCATGGATTAGAGTCGACTCCTGCAAAGATTAGAGCCGATTCTAACATGAGAATATAGAATATCTTTTCAGAGTCAAATTAGACCGACTCTTGTAGGGAATTAGAGCCGACTCTAATTGATAAATAGAGAATAATTTTTTTGAGGCACGTTTAGAGCCGACTCCTGCCTTTGCTAGAGCCGACTCTAGCATGCAATGTGTCGACCCTAAGGAAAGTTAGAGCCGACTTCACGATGGATGAACTTTATTATTTTAGGCATCCCGACTTAGAGCCAACGCCAGACTAGATTAGAGCTGACTCTAATCTATTAGAGGCAAAATTTAGAAATGTCAAAAATGATTCTAGAAGTTATCTTTTTTCAAATAAACCTCAACGACTCTTTCCTCTTTTGTGCAAAACTCATCTACAAAGACAATTAACGACTAGTTTTTATCTAAAGATGGATTAAGAGAAAATTATAAAAGGAAGCTTCTGACCTTTTGAAAATGAGCAAAAAATAGAGAGAAAAATTAAAAATCAAAGAGAAAGAATTCAGATTTGAAATCCCAAGTGTTCAAAAACTAGTTTAGAGAAATCCAAAGCATTCAAAAGACTACTTTGAAGGATTTCCATCAAATCAAAAAGAAAAGAAAAGAGCCCTAGTTCTTCAACAACCTCTACATCAATGAATCTTCCAAAGCTTCAATCCTATTTTGAGAAAGATCATTCAAGAGAAGAAGAGGAAAAAAAGAAAAGCCCAACTTCAGAAATATTCTAAATCAGGCTTTTCTATTTCTATCTCATTTATATTATTTTATTTTCTCATTTAAGGAGCTTTATTGTTGCTGTAACCATTCCATTATTACTCTTGTTCTTATGCAATCAGGTGATTGAATCAGGGAGGCAGACTAGCCTCGTGCAATCAAATGTGACTCCTAGATCATTTAGGGAACATTGCCTTGTCAATCACATCCGCATGTGATCACCCTAAACTTTGCCTCTAGATTAAACTGACCCTGACTTTGGCTAATTATGCCAGCTAATCTAGTTAAGACCCATTGTTCCCTAATCAACTTCTTATAGGTACACTCGACCTTGGATTTGGTACAATAAATCTCATGACCTAATGATTTTGTATTATGTGAACAATGGAAGGCATAAGGACTTAATATTCATGGAGGGATTTTATGCATTTAGGTCTCATCATGCATGTACAACATTTGTATCATGCTTGGTTACATATCATATATGTGATTTTTTAAAGATTAATTTTAATTGACCTAAATTTCATAAGATCCAATCTTATTCCTAATCAAATTAGGACCTGTTGACCCAATTGAGGATTTTGATGATTAACAAAACTATTTGAGTATAACATTTGAAGTTACTAATGATTTTGATTAAGTTTTTAGATTATAAGTCGATTTGATGATCAAAATCAAGAGTCAAATCAAGTTCTGGTTCGAATCTAATGTCAAGGTAAGACTGCAGACATTAGAGTCGACACATGGAATCGCAGAGTCGACTCCGAAAAATGGCACAGACTTAGAGTCGACTCTGGGACTGTTAGATCCAACTCCAACAGAAAAACAGAACAATGGATTTTTAGGCCACGACTTAGAGTCGACTCCCGGACTGTTAGAGTCGACTCCAGAAGAATTTTGTGTCGACCCCAGAAAAGTCAGAGATGACTCCAGATCGAGCGGATTAAAGAATTTTTGAGTTAGAGCCGACTCCAGAATGTCAGACACGGCTCCAGAACTGTCAGAACGACTCTAAACTTTATCTTTATCTTTTTTAATCCCAATGCTATTGTTATTTATGGATCTAATCCTTCTTCACTTGCTTCTAACGGATAGTTTCAAACTATTTGTGGATTAATCGGATCTATAAGAAGAGGGTTTGCTACATCCGAACAAGAGAGACAAGAGAGGCAAAAAGAAAAGAATAGATAAAATCTTTGAGATCCATCAGAAAAGAAAAGAGGGAAAATTGAAGGAAAGATCATACTCATTCCCCAAAAGAAGAGAAGAGATTCCAAGCTTTGCTGTTCTATTTAGAAGAAATCTCAAGAGAAGAAGAAGCCCTAGTTTTCAATCTTCTGAGTCTCAAGAGCATATTGAAGGAAGATCCATTCAAAGGAAGAGAAGGAAGAAGCCACCAAGATCTTCGAATCAGGCTTTGGTTCCTAATCTCTTATTATTGTTTCATTATTGTATATTTGCTCATTGAAGGAGCAGTTTATTTGTAAAAACAAATATTGTTTGCTGGGTCAATCTGGTGATTGATTCAGTTGAGGCTGTTAGCCTTGTGCAAGCATTAGCTTGTGGTTTTAGGTTTTGTGCTGGTGAGCCTTGAAAACCAGCTGGGTTCGTTGTGCACCCGGAAAACAACAAGTTTGAGTTGTGAGCTTGCAAAACAACTCTGCTGTAATCAGTTTGATTATAGTGTGGACCCAAGAGGTACTTGGGAGTGGACGTAGGTGTAGGTACACCGAACCACTATAAAATCTATTGTGTTTGCCATGATTGTCTCTTTATCTTCAACTCTCTATTTATAGTTGCTTAGTTTTAATTTGTGTGAATCTAAGTTTTTATTTCCGCTGGGGGTTATCTTTCAAAAGAGTTTAATTTTTGAAAAACCCAATTCACCCCCCCTCTTGGGTTGCTATCTGGACCAACAATTGGTATCAGAGCTAGTGCTCATTTGATTTGATCTAACGATCAAGAGTCAAAGATCCACATGGCAACTCAAGCTGGTTCATCTTTTTCGAAGGTCAATCTACTAATAGACCACCCTTATTTAATGGTTCTAACTATGGTTATTGGAAGGCTAGAATGAAAATATTCATTCAAGCACTTGACTATGATCTATGGAGTATTATAGTCAATGGACCACACACACCCACTGCTAGAGTTAATGGCATGGAGATTCCTAAACCGGAAACGGAATGGGATGAACATGATAGAAAATTGGCACAACTCAATGCCAAAGCAATGAATGTCTTATACTGCTCATTAGATGCAAATGAATTCAATCGCATATCTATTTGCATTTCTGCTAAGAAAATCTGGGATAGACTTGAGGTTACCCATGAGGGAACAAATCAAGTCAAGGAATCCAAGATTAACATGCTAGTTCATAATATGAATTGTTTAAAATGGATGCATGTGAATCTATTGCTGATATGTTTACAAGATTTACTGACATAGTTAATGGTTTAAAAAGTCTTGGTAAATCTTATGATAATTCTGATCTTGTGAGAAAGGTCTTGCGTTCCTTGCCTAGGACTTGGGAAGCTAAGGTGACTGCAATACAAGAGGCAAAGGATCTAAGTACACTACCCCTAGAAGAACTATTGGGATCCTTGATGACTCATGAGCTTCAAATTAAGCAACATGTTGATGATGATGAGTCAAAGAAGAAGAGACTATGGCTCTTAAGATTTCTGAATATATGGAAGAGCCTCATGAATCGAAGATGAAAGTGATGATGAGGACATGGCACTCATCACAAGAAAATTTAAAAGATTCATGAAGAAGAAGAAGTTTGAAAAGAAAAAGCCCTTTGCAAGAAAAGATGAGGACAAGGGCAAAGAAAAGGAAGTTATTTGCTTTGAATGCAAGAAGCCGGGTCACTTTAAATCTGAATGCCCTCAACTAAAGAAAGGCACCCGGAAGTTCAAAAAGAAGGCAATGATGGCCACATGGAGCGATTCGGAAAGCTCAAGTTCCGAAGAAGAAGAAAAGAGTGAAATGGCCAATCTATGCTTCATGGCGGACAATGATGAGGTAAGTCCGAGTTTTCTTGATGACTTCACTTTTGATGAATTGCATAGTGCTTTTTATGAATTAATGGATGATTTTGCAAACCTAAGTTCAAAGAACAAAGATTTGAAAACTCAAATGCAAAAACTATCATTAGAAAATGAAAAGCATGTTGTGATAAAGAACTTTTGATAAAAGAAAAAGAAAGTTTGAAAAATGAAGTTGATAGACTTAAGCCTATAGTTGATAAATTTACTCTAAGCTCTATCAAACTTAATATGATTTTGGAAAATCAAAAAGCTATTTTTGATAAAGCTGGATTAGGATATAATCCACTTAAAAAGCAAAAATCTTTGAAGAATATTTTTATACATGCTGAAAAATCATAAATATTACTTGTTTTAAATGTGGAAACAAAGGACATAAATCATATATGTGTAAATCTTCACATAAAAGAGAAAGATGATTTGGGTTCCCAAAGGAACAATATTTAATGCATCTAACCATGAAGGACCCAAGAAGGCTTGGGTACCTAAAATTAAGACATGAATGTTTTGCAGGAGTGTCTTGCAGCCATCAGACTGAAAAGAAAATGGTACCTGGATAGTGGTTGCTCAAGACACATGACGGGTGACAAAGATCAATTCATCACCCTTGAATCAAAAAGAGGTGGAGTAGTTACTTTTGGTGATAATGGTCAAGGCCATATCATGGGTATTGGTAAGATTCAAATTACTCCATCTACTCATATTGATAATGTTTTATGTTGATGGACTTAAACATAATCTGATAAGTATTAGCCAACTGTGTGACAAAGGTTTCAAGGTTTCCTTTGAAGCTTCTGTTTGCACTGTTACTAATCCCATTGATAATAGCATTATTCTTGTTGGTAAACGCTATGGCAATGTGTACTTAATTGATTTGAGTAATTTATCTCCAAGTAATCATTGCTTAGTTGCTAATAATGCTAAGATGAATGAGATTGGTTGGCTATGGCATCGTAGATTAGGTCATGCAAGCACACACCTAATTTCTAAATTATTGAAAATGGATTTAGTTAAAGGTATTCCTAGCTTAAATTTTGAAAATAATCGAATATGTGATGCATGTCAATTTGGAAAACAAACAAGAACTTCTTTCAAATCTAAGAATGTTGTTTCAACTACTAGGCCACTAGAGCTACTACACATGGACCTTTTTGGACCTACTAGAACCACAAGTCTAGGAGGAAAGAAATATGGTCTAGTGATAGTAGATGATTACTCTAGATTCACTTGGGTAATGTTTTTGGCTCAAAGATGAGACTTTCTCAATATTCATGAAATTGTTAAGAAAGTCACTAATGAGAAAAACACTACCATAGTGTCTATTAGAAGTGATCATGGAACTGAATTTGAAAATCACTTATTTGAAAAATTCTTTTGAAAAAGGCATACATCATAACTTTTCTGCACCTAGAACACCACAACAAAATGGAGTTGTAGAAAGAAAGAATAGGACTTTAGAAGACATGGCCCGTACCATGCTATGTGAAAGCCAACTTCCAAAATATTTTTGGGCGGAAGCTATAAACACAGCATGTTACATTCTAAATAGAGCCCTAATTAGACCTATCCTTAAGAAAACTCCCTATGAACTATGGCACAATAGGAAACCAAATTTAAGTTATTTTCATGCATTTGGTTGTAAATGTTTTATTCATAACAATGGTAAGGATAATCTTGGGAAGTTTGATGCAAAGTCTGATGAAGGTATCTTCCTAGGATATTCTACATCTAGCAAAGCATATAGAGTATTTAATAAGAAAAGCTTAGTTGTAGAAGAATCCATTCATATAGTGTTTGATGAGTCTTTAGCATCAAGTTCAGATAAAATTGATGATGAGGAAGATACATCTTTGATTGAAAGAGATATTGAAAAATTAAATGTATCTTCAGATCAAGAACCTGAAGTTAAGGATGATGACTCACCTAAGGATGATGGTATTGATACTGTTAAATGATAAAGATCTACCTAGAGATTGGAGATATGCTTATGGTCATCCTAAGGACCTAATCATAGGTGATCCATCTCAAGGTGTAAGGACTAGATCATCAATGAGAGATATCAATAATCATCTTGCATTTGTATCTCATATAGAACCTAAAACTATAGAGGAAGCCGAGAAAGATAGTTATTGGATGTTAGCAATGCAGGAAGAGTTAAACCAATTCACCAAGTCTGGACCCTAGTAGATAGACCTAAAAACCACCCTATAATAGGATCTAAATGGGTTTTTAGAAATAAATTGGATGAAAATGGATAGTAATTAGAAATAAGGCTAGATTAGTTGCAAAAGGATATAATCAAGAAGAAGGTATAGATTTTGATGAAACTTTTGCACCTGTTGCTAGATTAGAAGCCATTAGGCTACTACTTGCATTTGCATGTCATATGAATTTCAACTTATTTCAAATGGATGTTAAAAGTGCATTTCTAAATGGTTTTATAAATGAGGAAGTTTATGTTGAACAACCTCCTGGTTTTGAAGATCATGAATTTCCAAACCACGTCTTCAAACTACACAAAGCACTTTATGGTTTAAAGCAAGCACCTAGAGCTTGGTATGATAGATTAAGTAAATTTTTAATTGAAAATGACTTTTCTAGAGGAAATGTTGATAAAACCTTGTTTTTGAAAAGAAAAGAAAGGATTTATTAATCGTTCAAATTTATGTTGATGACATTATATTTGGTGCTACTAACAATCTCCTTTGTCAAGAATTTGCTAAGCTAATGCAGGGAGAATTCGAGATGAGCATGATGGGAGAACTAAACTTCTTCCTTGGACTTCAAATCAAACAAGAGAAAGCGGGAATTTTCATTAACCAAACAAAGTACACAAAGGAAATACTCAAGAAATTTGGTATGGAATCTGCTAAACCTCTTGGTACGCCAATGAGTCCCTCATGCAAGCTGGACAAGGATGAAGAAGGTAAGAAAGTAGATCAGAAGCATTACAGAGGTATGATTGGATCACTTCTTTACCTAACTGCAAGTAGGCCAGATATCATGTTTTCTGTTTGCTTATGTGCAAGATATCAATCTAATCCTAAGGAATCACATTTATTTGCTGTTAAAAGAATCTTTAGATACTTAAATGGAACTAAAAATGTAGGATTATGGTATTCTAGAGACTCAACCTTAAAATTGATTGCTTATTCTGATTCTGACTATGCTGGTTGTAAATTAGATAGAAAGAGTACAAGTGGGGCATGCCAACTTTTAGGAAGTAACTTAATCTCTTGGTTTAGCAAGAAGCAAAATTCGGTTGCATTATCCACTGCTGAGGCAGAGTATGTTGCAGCTGGAAGTTGTGTGCTCAAATCCTTTGGATTAAGCGACAACTTGAAGATTATGGTATCACACTTGATAAAATTCCTATTAAATGTGATAATACTAGTGCTATTAATCTAACTAAAAATCCAATTCAACATTCAAGAACTAAACACATTGAAATTAGACATCACTTTATTAGAGAACATGTAACTAACAAAGATGTTTGTCTTGAATATGTTAATACTAATGATCAATTAGCTGATATTTTTACCAAACCTTTGAGTGAGGAAAGATTTTGTTATCTTAGAGGAGAATTAGGAGTTTGTGATCCTTTAGAATGATTTTCTGAAACTCTTAAGGACAACAACTATCTAGACTTCATTAATTTCTTGAAAATCCTCTATGTCCAATAAGGAAATTTATCTAGAAATTTGATTCATTGTTTCCCCAATTGTTAAGGAACACTTATCTAGAGTTTGATGATTAATTTGATTAGTTTCAGATCCTTGAAATTTGAATTTTTCTCTGAAACTATTGTGGAGTCGACACCTGCAGTTTGTGGAGTCGACACCTTCATATTTTGATGTTCTGTCTGGGCAATTAGAGCCGACTCTGGCTTCTGTAGAGCCGACTCTAATTCGGGCGCTGACAGATTCTCTGGTTCGGAGCCGACACCTCATTTTCGGGAGTCGACTCTAAGTGGAACTAGGTCAAAATAAAAAGGGCGGAGTCGACCCCAAACGAAACCTATCGTCTCCTAAACCTTTTTCAAACCGTTCCAAACTGATTCCAACCCTCCAAATCCTCAAATCTCTGATTACTCATTCCAATCGAATCCCATGGCTCCCAAAAGGCGTGCTATCATTGGTGGTTCGACTGTTCCGACGAAGCGCCGTTCAAATCGGAGGCAACCTTCGTCATCTTCTTCATCTGCCACTCAAGATGACTCTCCACCCTCACCATCTTCTCCACGAGTTGACCAATTAGCGGGTAAGGCCATTACTACCGGAAGAAAAGTAGATTTTGACTTTTTGTTTCGGAGGGCTTTGCTATTGGGCGCTTGTTGAAAGAAATGGGATGGGAGAAGGTCTGTTCTTTGGATATCCCTACTACCCTGCCCTAGTGAGAGAATTTTATAATGATTTATGTAGAGGAGAGGGAGGCTTAGTGAGTGTTGTAAGAGGAACTAAAGTAATCATCACGAAACCCTTGGAAATCTATTGGAGATGCTACCATTGGTTTAGTTGAATATCAACATGAAGACAGAGGAGGTGCCCTATCAAGGATGTTAGGGAGAGAAGTTTCTGAGTTTGAAGAAATCTTGGCCAATCAACTTAATTTGGAACTCAGATTACTTCACAATATTGTGGAAGAATTTTATTTCCTAAAATCGGAAGGTTTGAATATGTCTCGGAGCGAGACATCTTATTGATGGACTGTATTCTCACTGGAAGACCTGTCAATCTTGCTGGTATGATGATAGGCTATATGGCGGAGGCAGCAACTAAGAAGAGATCTACATTGCCATATGGTATGATTTTAACATTGGTATTCAGAAGCCAAGGTGTACTTATAATGGATAATGAGCCACTAAGAAAATTAAGGCATACAGATTACTATAGTGTCTCTACAATTCACCGGATGGGCTTTAGAAAAGAAAATGAAAATTGGATAAAAAGAGGACATGAGGCCAGAGCTGAAGAGGTTAGAGTTGAGGAGGTCAGAGGAGAGGATCTATTCCTGGATCTGCTGGACCTTCTTCTGCTGGACCATCTGCTGGACCCTCAGAGGCTGGACCTAGCTCTCACCCTCCACATCAGTCAGCATTGGCATCTGAAAGATTTTCTGAGGAGCAAATAGGTCAGCTCAGAGCTTTACTGGCTGAGTATGATAGTCAAAGGACAAATGATATGTGTAAGTTGAGAGAGGAGTTCAATCAGTTGAAGGATGAGATCAATTCAAGACTTGACATGATTTCTTTTTCCATTAGCAATTCCGTAGAATCCTTTAGCACTGATCTTCATAAGATTTTTGAAAGGATGGAAGGCATTGCAGACGGTTCTGGAACTTATCTTCATGCTACCAGTCAACTAAAGAAAGATATCGACCTCGCCGTCTCTCAAATTGAAGCTTGTCTTGAAAGTTTTAAGAAGACTCAAAAGATGATATTATGGAAATGATTGGACATTTAAAGAAAATTGTGTATAAGCATATTTGATTTTGATATCCTATCCTAGGTTGTATCTTAGGATTTCTTGCTTTCTTGCTTTAATAGCATGTATCTAGGATTTACATACTTGAATATGTCACTTTACTGAAACACATGTAATGAATCTTGCTTTGGAATACAATTACACTTTTATTTCAAATTTATCTATGATTGATTGATTGAATTTCAATGAATGAGTTTACTATCTTTATGATTAATTGAACCAACAACCCCGCTCTGATAAATTTTTTTTTTAATTCACCTTATTGCTGATAACAAAAAAGGGGGAGAGATAATTGTATATGCATATAAGAGAAAGAGAAAGAAAATGAAGAACAATTTTGAGATGGGGAGAGAAAAATTTTGAGATTCTAATTGATTCAATTGAATTCATAGGGGGAGTTATTCAATGCAGGGGGAGCTTAATAATTTCTCCATATAAAAGTTAAATTCAATTTCATGTATCTTTTTGATTCATTTTGAATATTGGCATCAAATTCCTGTTAGGAAGTTCAAAGCTTTAACAATGTCTATAATTCTCAATTCAAATGAATTTTTAATGCATATACTCAAAGTTTTTGTCATCATCAAAAAGGGGGAGATTGTTGACCCAATTGAGGATTTTGATGATTAACAAAACTATTTGAGTATAACATTTGAAGTTACTAATGATTTTGATTAAGTTTTTCAGATTATAAGTCGATTTGATAATCAAAATCAAGAGTCAAATCAAGTTCTGGTTCGAATCTAATGTCAAGGTAAGATTGCAGACATTAGAGTCGACACATGGAATCGCAGAGTCGACTCCGAAAAACGGCACAGACTTAGAGTCGACTCCGGGACTGTTAGAGCCGACTCCAACAGAAAAGACAGAACGATGGTTTTTCAGGCCACGACTTAGAGTCGACTCCCGGACTGTTAGAGTCGACTCCAGAAGAATTTTGTGTCGACCCCAGAAAAGTCAGAGACGACTCCAGATCGAGCGGATTAAAGAATTTCGAGTTAGAGCCGACTCCAGAAAAGTTAGAGCCGACTCCAGAATGTCAGACACGGCTCCAGAACTGTCAGAACGACTCTAAACTTTATCTTTATCTTTTTTAATCCCAACGGCTATTGTTATTTATGGATCTAATCCTTCTTACACTTGTTTCTAACGGATAGTTTCAAACTATTTATGGATTAATCGGGATCTATAAGAAGAGGGTTTGCTGCATCCGAAAAGAGAGACAAGAGAGGCAAAAAGAAAAGAATAGAGACAAATCTTTGAGATCCATCAGAAAAGAAAAGAGGGAAAATTGAAGGAAAGATCATACTGATTCCCCAAAAGAAGAGAGAGAGATTCCAAGCTTTTGCTGTTCTATTTCGAAGAAATCTCAAGAGAAGAAAGAAGCCCTAGTTTTCTGATCTTCTGAGTCTCAAGAGCATCTTGAAGGAAGATCCATTCAAAGGAAGAGAAGGAAGAAGCCACCAAGATCTGCGAATCAGGCTTTGATTCCTATCCTCTTATTATTGTTTCATTATTGTATATTTGCTCATTGGAGGAGCTGTTTATCTTGTAAAAACAAATATTGTTTGCTGGGTCAATCTGGTGATTGATTCAGTTGAGGCTGTTAGCCTTGTGCAAGCATTAGCTTGTGGTGATAGGTTTTGTGCTGGTGAGCCTTGAAAACCAGCTGGGTTCGTTGTGCACCCGGAAAACAACAAGTTTGAGTTGTGAGCTTGCAAAACAACTCTGCTGTAATCAGATTGATTATAGTGTGGACCCAAGAGGTACTTGGGAGTGGACGTAGGTGTAGGTACACCGAACCACTATAAAATCTCTTGTGTTTGCCGTGATTGTCTCTTTATCTTCAACTCTCTATTTGTGCTTGTTCAGTTTTAATTTGTGTGAATCTAAGTTTTTATTTCCGCTGGGGTTATCTTTCAAAAGAGTTTAAATTTTTGAAAAACCCAATTCACCCCCCCCCTCTTGGGTTGCTATTTGGACCAACATGAACTCTACTCATGTGACTAAATCAATTGCTACCATTCTGATTAATCCTATTGATCTAATCAATTAAGAGCTTTCCTTAACAATGATCAGATTAGCTGATCAATGGGATCCTATTTAGCATACATCCCATTGTATGGGTTTTCACAGGCAGCGAACGAAGCAATTAAAAACCATGATCGTACTTTTCTAGACACCAATGTAGTTAAGCCCAATTGATTAGATCAATTATGGGATCATAGGATCAAACAATGATATGGTTAAGTCTAATTTTTTCTAAACCTTATCATCTATTATACATTATGATAAGATGAGATAGTGATCATTAGGGACTTATGATAAGTGTCAAATATTTTATAATAATTTATTTTAAATATTTGTCTTATCATTATTTTGTATGATAAATTGGTTTGCATCACATGAAAATCCTAATTGGTCTCTATCATAACATCCCTATCAATAATGATCATGATAACATGTCAAAATTTAAAATTTTAATTTTAATCTTGATTATCATGTTATCATGATATAATTATTTCAGATTTTAATCACATTAATTATCATGTCAAAATCAAACTTTAAACATAATATTTTAAATTTCAGCCTTTATGATTATGTTACACATAAATCATAATTTTAATTTTTAATATAATTAAATTTAAATAAATCACATTTATTATCATATAATTAAGTTTTTAAATATTTAATCTTCATCATATGACAAGATTTATATTTTACATTACATGTAAAATTAATATCTATCTATATGAAAACTAGAACTCAAGTAATCCTTCAAATTAACTGAATTTGAAGCCTAAGGTGGCTCTAATACCACTTGTAAGGAATTTCATATATATTATATGAATCAAATTCATATATAAAGCAGTGAAAGATAAAATAAATATAAATTTAATTTTCAAAGCCCAAGATCCTTAGGGAATAAATTCAGTTAATAAGAAATTACATATGATTAAATAATAGATCATACACGCATTCCTTATTGGAGATGAAGACTGATGAAGCCAGTAAACGATTTACCACTAGTTGTCCACGCATTCGGCCTCTATCGGTAATCCACACGGAGATCTTTGGATGATGTCCTTTCAGGATTGGATGATGACCTTTTAGCGAGGGGTACTAGCGCCTCTTTTCTTTTTCAATTGATTTTTCAAATTAAGAGAGAAAATAATTTCTTGATCAAGATCAAATCTTAATCAATCAAGAGAGAAAAAGATTTTTTGATAAAGATAAAATCTTGATTTATCTAAAAAAATAATTTCTTGATCAATAAAGAAAGGAAAGATTTCTTGATCAAGATTAAATCTTGATCAACCAAGAAGAGAGAGAAAGCATTTCTTCAACCACCCAAGAAAGAGGGACATGAGAGAGAGACTTCCATCCATTCGAGAGAGAAAGGGACATCTTAAAGAGAGAAAAGATGCTTTAGAGAGAGAAAGTAGTTGTTAGGCATTCAAGAAAGAGAAAAAGGAGGAGTTAGGTGTATCTTTCTAATGGGCCATCTCTCTCCTTATATCATGAAGAGGAGGTTACTCCTTTTATTCATGATGATGCCAACATTATGAATATTCCCTCCTCTATGACATGGAGATGGCTCATGTCCATCATATGAGCATGGATCCATTCTTCATGTGACACGATCTCAACTCTCGGTTCAATTGGTTTCCATGAATCAAATCATGCCATCATATGGACCCAATTAAATACCACATTATTAATCTAATCAAATCCCAATTAATCTAAGACATCCATCACATGGATCAAGCCTAATTGGGTATCCAATTAATGGATTTTATTTATACATCATATGTACAAAACGTCTCTTCCTTGAACATAAATTTTTTTTTCTTTATTATGAATCATATTCATCAATTTCATGTTCTCTCATTAAGATTGAGTCAAACCCAATCCTAATTAATTGATCATCTAATCTTAATTAAGTCTAACTTAATTTATTTTAACTTCATCCAAAATCTTAATGCATATGACCCATTAGGTCCCTTGACATGTTTGCAATAATCATGTCCCTTAATTGACCCTAGGGATGACTTGATCGACACCTTATCCAAGTTAATTCTTTAACCAAATCAACTTCTTGATTAAATCAAAGAATTCATGATTATAGATCATGAGCGGCCTCTAGCAAAGCATCATGACCACCCAAGTATTAAGGGTTTTATTGACGTGGTCATCAACACCTATCCATTAACGGTTATCATACAATTCAATCTCTTTGTCACATATCTCAGATCAATCAGCGGTATGAAATGTGTCAACCATTTAATTGTTTTCTTGATCTCAGAAAAATTGACTCATATGAATTAGAACTTCAAAACATCCTCTTCTAAATTTATATTTAGAAAGACGGTCTTGGCATCCATCTGCCAAATCTCATAGTCAAAATATGATACTATTGCAAGCAAAATCCTTATGGACTTATGCATGGCTATAGGTGAAAAGGTTTCATCAAAGTCAACACCTTGTCTTTGCTTATAACCTTTTTTAACTAGCCTTGCCTTATAGTTAATCATATTACCATCCATGTCAGTCTTCTTCTTGAAAACCCATTTGCACCCAATGAGTTTTACCTCTTCAGGTGGATCAACCAAGGTCTATACATGGTTGTCATACATGGAGTCCATTTCATATTTTATGGCCTCAAGCCATCTCATGGTCAAACATTGCCTTCTTGTAGTTGGTAGGCTCATCATTCTTTATAAGAAACACATATCTCTTAGGGTGGTGTATACTTAGAGCTACCTATTGCTTTACCTCTCCTGATAGAGACTCATGCAATGGCTTCCTGAATGTGGGTTAAGTCTTTAGCTCAACTCCCACTGCATTCGGTATGTACTCCATTCCATCTAATTGGTCTTTATCAATTTATAATTCTTGAGCTTCACTAAGTTCAATCTTACTCCCATTACCCCTTGAAATTATCTTGTTTTCTAAAAATGAAGCATTTCTTGAGACAAACACTTTTTGCTCGAGAGGGTGGTAGAAGTAATATCCTTTTGTTTGTTTTAGATACCCCATAAAATTATATTTATCAGATCTAGCTTCATGCTTGTCTGATTCATTATGCTTCACATAAGCGTAACAGCCCCAAATCCTTTAATGATTAAGGGGTGGTTTCTTTCCACACCATATCTCATAGGGAGTGGAGTTGACCAATTTAGATGAAACTTGGTTTAGGGTATATTCGGCAGTATCTAGCGCATAACCCCAAAACATTTTTGGAAGATCTGCAAGGCTCATCATCGAACGTATCATGTCTAATAGTGTACGATTTCTCCTTTTTGACACACCATTGTGCTAAGGTGTATCAAGAGGAGTCTATTGAGGAAGAATCACATTCTCCTTCAAATAATTTATGAACTGATGGCTCAAGTATTCACCATCTTGATCTGACCAAAGTATCTTAATACTTTTGCCAATTTATTTTTTTACTTCACATCTAAATTCTTTAAACTTTTCAAAGGCTGCAGATTTGTACTTCATCAGAAATATATAACCATATCTACTATGGTCATCTATGAATGTGATGAAATAAGAAAAACCTTATATGGCTTGAATGTTGATGGGTCCATATACATCCGAATGTACTAAACCCAAACATTCAGTTGTTCGCTCGCCTCTTTCGATAAAAGAATTGCCAAGTAAACATGACATGCATTCCTCAAATGATTCCCAATCGAATGAGCCCAAGTATCCATCATTATGTAACTTAGTTAAATGCTTTTCATTTACATGGCTTAGACGACAATGCAATAGGTATGAGTCCCTAGAATTATTTGATTTTTAATCTTTTTGATTCAATATTGAGAATAGGGGCTTGAAGATTAAGAACATAAATTCTGTTGAACAATTCAGTAGAACCAAAGAACATTTCATTTCAAAAAATATAAATACCTTTATTTTTAATTTCAAATGAATACTCATCCATTACTAAACACGAAACGAACATAATATTCTTTGTTATGTTTGGAACATAGTAACAATTACTAAGTTCAATTACAAGCCCTGTGGACAAAGATAAAGAACAAATTCCTATAGCTAATGCAGCAACCTTTGCTCCATTTCTCATGCGTAGGATCACTTCATCTTTTACCAATCTTCCACTATTTCTTATCATCTCCATATTAATATAAATCTGAAACCCACAACCGGTATCCAATACCTAAGTAGAATAAGAAGTAATAGAAGAAAACATCTCAATATTTATGCACATGATGTAGAAGCATTCCTATGCTTCTCATCTTTCAGGCTGGCCCAATAAGCACTGCAGTTACGCTTCCAGTGCCCATCCTTGCCACAGAAGTGATATTTTTCCTTGGCTATATTCCTTAGCCAATCAAGTAAATTGGGTCCGGTCAGCTTGTTGGACTCTAGGTTATCTCTAAGGTTAATGTTCACACTCATGGTGTCTCTTACAACTGTATAGAAAATAGAACGAATCAATTATTATGAATACAAATCATTGATTTAATATGGTAATTTTAAAATTTTTAATTAAAGTAATTACTTTCACTATTTTATCGAGCTTAATAGCCCTTTCTATTTATCTTGAAAAATTACAAATAATTTTTTAGTGGGTTAGGACCCTCAAATTGACTTGCCTTGACCTTGGCTTTGGCACAACAAATCTTAGTAAGCCATTTTAGGTAGATATTCATCAATTACAATAAATGTGACTCCTAGATCATTTAGGGGACATTGCCTTGTTGTTGCCCAGATGTAGCAACCCAAAAGGGGGTGAATTGGGTATTAAAAATTAATTATTTAGATATGCGCTTATCAAATTTTAATTGGCAGTGGTGTAGTAATGTGAACATAATAATTTCACAAAAATAATGCAAGCAATCAAACACAGAGATTTTTATAGTGGTTCAGTACCAACCCAGCACCTACGTCTACTCCCTAAAAACTCTTTGAAAATTTTACTCCAATCATATTACCAACGATTACAACTCCTAGCCTTACTTGGATTGTCCTCTTATGACACAGTACAAAGAAGCCAAACCTCTAGCCTTACCAGGCTAGTTCTCTTATTTCACAACACAAGGAAACCAAATGATCAAGGGTTAAACCTAACCCTTTAAAAAATGTTCAAAAAACTTAAGAACAGATAGCTCCTAAATTGAGCAAATATTCAAAATAAATACATTACAACTTTGTAGACAATCTTCAGCAATAAATGAAACTTCTTGAAGTAGCTAAAGCTTTGAATGCTTGTGGAAGCTTTAATGATTCAACAGGGATGAGCAGTAAATGATCTTCAAGCTTTCTCAATTTCAACATAGAGCTTCATTTCAACAACTAAGAATATATGCAATAATGGCTCTCTCTTCCTTGTATTTCTTTCTCCTCTTTTTTTTCTTCTATACTCAGCTATTTAAAGCATTTCATCTACAAAAATATCCGTTAGACTTAATCGAAATTAATGGAAAGTAAAACGGAAAGAAAATATAATCATTGTAAACACTTCTCTTGAGCATTGAATGCACTGGTATCCATTTGAGGGATGAAGATTTCTGCCATATTTCAAGAGATCAGAAGTTAGTTAGCTAAAAATAGAACTTAAGAAAAGACATATATATATATATATATATATATATATATATATATATATATATATATATATAATGAAGAACTTGTCTAGGTGTTGTAGAGATGGATATTAGTTGGCTGGAGTTTGATTCTAGTTAACTAATCCAATAAGGAGATTAGCCATAGTAAGATTAGCTAGCTGAACTGAGAGTTCAGTTAGTTATTTTCAAAGTGTGCACGGTTGGTAGAGGAGTCCTGCAAAGTGATAGTTAGCTGGACCAAAGGTCCAATTAGCTATTCATAAAAAGAGCACAGCCAGAGGAGAATTTCTGCAAATTGATAGTTAGCTGGACTAAAGGTCCAGTTAACTATCTCAAAGTTTCACATGGTTATGAGAGAGAAATTAAAACCTCTAGTTAGCTGGACCCAAGGTCCAGTTAACTATTTCAATGTTTCACATGGCCAGGAGGAATGAAAAGCAAACCACCAGTTAGCTGGACTCAAGGTCCAGTTAACTATTTTAATGTTTCACACAGCTAGAGAGATGATCAGGCCAAAAGTAGCTAGCTGGAGTTTAACTCTAGTTAACTATATCAATGTTTCATACGGCTAGAGAGATGACCCGGCCAAAAGTAGCTAGCTGGAGTTTAACTCCAGTTAACTATATCAATGTTTCATATGGCTAGAGAGATGACTAGGCCAAAAGTAGCTAGCTGGAGTTTAACTCTAGTTAACTATTTTTATAAGCAGTTCGGCCAAGGCAAGAGACAGTTAGCTTGTCAGCTAGCTGGATTTAGAGTCCAGTTAACTAACTGCATAAGCAATTCAGCCAAGGCACAAAATAGTTAGCTTGTCAGCTAGCTAGACTCAGAGTCCAATTAACTAGCTCCATAAGCAATTCGGCTAGATGAGATCTATAAGAGCCATAGCTAGCTGGCCAGGTAACTAGTTTGAGGGACCATTCGGCTAAGAGAAGAGACATACCATTCCAGTTGACTATTTATCAGTTCCAGTTAACCATGTTGATCCAATTATTGATTTTGATGATTAACAAAAGCCATGAGTATATTTATTGTGTTTCTGATAAATTTGAGAAGTGTTTCAGGTATTAAGAATGTTTAATTATTCGAATGATACACAAAATCAGTTTTAAATTGAGTTTTAAATAGAAAATATGTAAATTCAGAACTTGGAATCGACACCTACAGTGTCCGGAGCCAACACCAGGGCGTATCAGAACAATTCTAAGTTTTTGGCATGGTCTGGAGCTGACACCTGAAACTTTGGAGCCGACTCTAACCTAAGATATAGAGAAGTGCTTTCTGCGTCAGTTTTTGGAGCCGACACCTGGAGTTCGGGAGCCGACACCTAAAATTTCTAGAGCCGACTCTAACCTGAGAATAGAGAGCATATTTTTAAGACATCGTTAGAGTCGACACCCTCAGATACTGGAGCCGACACCTGAATGCGCCGAGCCGACACATCACTTTTTTGAAGCGACTCCCCAACGAACTTTTTATTACCATATTTGGAAACCTATCTTGGAGCCGACACATGCAAAGTTGGAGCCGACTCCAACCTGTTAGGAACAGATTTTCAAATTGTCAGAACGGACTCTAACGGTAATATTTTTCTACATAATCTCTAACGGCTATATTTTTTTGAGTGTAGAAGCAATCCAAGTACCTTGTAACAACTATTTTCTCACCTAATCTTGGATTAAGAAATCTATAAAAAGGGGATTCAATCGTTTGAAAAAGAGGGACTGAAAAAATCAAAATAATCAAGTGAAAAAGAGAGAAAATTTTAAGGAGAAATCTCTGAGTCCATGCCTATTATCTGAAGAGAGATTCAAAAGAAATCCAAAGCCTTCAAAGATCAATTTCGAAGGATTTTCAAAGGAGAAAAGAAGAAGCTCAAAAGCCCTTTTTTCTTCAACTTCTCTACAACAAATTTCTGTGAAGAATCAGAGCTGAAGCTTGATTCAACCATTCAAAAGAGAAGAGAAAAAGAAGAAAAGAAGAAAAGCTCACATTCAAATCACTTTAAACAGGCTTTTCTAATCCTTGTTCATTTAAATTGCATATTTGCTCATTTGAGGAGCTATTTTGTATTGAAAACTTTATTTCTAAAGTATTGTTTGCTAATTCAATCAGGGGGATTAAATTAGTGGAGGTAGTTTACCTCGGGACAAGCTAAGGTTAGCTTGGGTTTGGGTTGTGTGCTGGTGAGCCCAGTTGTGAGCTAAGGTTACCTCGGGACAAGTTGGAGTTGTGAGATTGTAAAACAACTCGACTATAATCGGTGGGATTATAGTGTGGACCCAAGTGTTGCTTGGGAGTGGACGTAGGTGTTGGATACACCGAACCACTATAAAATCTGTGTTTGCCATGCATTTATCTCTCTCTCTATCTTCTTTATTTGTGCTTAGCTTTAATTAATTCAGTTCACTTAAGCACTTTCATATTAATCTAATTATTTTCAAAGAGTTTATTTTTAAAAAAACCCAATTCACCCCCCTCCTCTTGGGTTGCCATCGGGGCCAATAATTGGTATCAGAGCCTATGCTCATTTAAATTTGATCTAACGATCAAGAGTAAAAGATCCAAATGGCAGCTCAAGTTGGATCATCTTTTTCAGAAGGTCAATCCACTAATCGACCTCCTTTATTTAATGGTATAAATTATGGTTATTGGAAAGCTAGAATGAAAATTTTTATTCAAGCACTTGACTATGACCTATTGGGTATCATAGTAAATGACCCTCATACACCCACAATAAGAGTAGATAACATGGTGATTCCTCAGCCAAAAACGGAATGGGATGAACATGATAAGAAGTTGGCTCAGCTCAATGCTAAAGCCATGAATGTTTTGTACTGTTCTTTAGATGCTAATGAGTTTAATCGCATTTCTACTTGTATTTTCGCAAAAGAAATTTGGGATAGATTAGAAGTTACCCATGAGGGTACTAATCAAGTTAAAGAATCTAAAATTAATATTTTAGTGCATAAATATGAATTGTTTAGGATGGAACAAACTAAATCAATCACATGCATGTACACTAGATTCACCGATATTGTGAATGGTTTAAAAAGTCTAGGAAAAACTTATACTAATTCTGAGTTGGTGCGCAAAATTCTTAGGTCTCTTTCAAGGACATGGGAAGCAAAAGTGACTACGATCCAAGAAGCTAAAGACTTAAATGCTCTACCTTTGAAGGAGCTACTTAGATCTTTGATGACTCATGAGCTGACAATGAAGCAACATCAAGAGGAAGAAATCATGAAGAAGAGAACCATAGCTCTTAAGGCTGCAGAAATTGAAGAAAGCAGCAGTAAGGATGATGATGATGTTGATGATGAAACAGCTCTCCTTGCAAGAAAATTTAAGAAATTTATGCAAAGAAGGAGACCCTTCCATAAGAGAAAGTCTGGAACAAAAATGAAGGAGAAAGGGAGAAAGAGAAGGACAAAGAAAAAGAAAAAGAACCCTTGATATGTTACGAGTGTAAGAAGCAAGGCATTTCAGATATGTGTGTTCTCAATTAAAGAAGGGTTACAAGAAGAAGAAGGCATATGTTGCAACATGGAGTAATAGCAAAGAATCCTTTTCCGAGGAGGAACAAAAGGAAGTTGTAAACATTTGCTTTATGGAAAACGACAATGATGTAAGTTTGAAACTCATGATTTTATATTTGATGAATTATATGAGGCATTTAATGAGCTAGTTAGTGACTTCAAAATTTTGAAAAAGAAAAAAATCTTTAAAAACTAAAAATTTAAATCTTCTTAAAAAGAAAAATGAATTAACTCTTGAAATTAAAGATTTAAAAGCTAAAAAGCAAGGTTTTCTAAAAGAAAAAGAATCAATTTTTAATTAAAAATTAATTTAAAGAAAAAGTTGATAAGTATAAAAACATTGTTGATAAATTTAAATATAGTTTAGAAAAATTAAATTTATTTTTAAGTAATCAAAGAGCAGTTTTTGATAAAGCCGGATTGGTTATAGACCTCACATGAAACAAAAATTTGTAAATAATTTCTTTATTAAGAAAACAATCAAAAATGATGTTTCATGTTATCATTGCAATAAGAAAGGACATAAATCTTATGAATGCAATTTTAAAAAAACTAATAAGAATTTAAATATTAAAGGCAAGAAAATATGGGTTCCAAAAGGAACAATTTTTATTGCTACTAACCATGAAAGATCCAATAAAGCTTGGGTACATAAACATAAGATTTGATTATCTTGCAGGAATGTCTTGCGGCCAAAGGATCAAAACAAAAGTGGTATCTTGATAGTGGCTGCTCAAGGCACATGACGGGTGATAAGGATCAATTCATCACCCTTGAAGATAAAAGAGGAGGAGTTGTTACTTTTGGAGATAATGGCAAAGGTCAAATTATGGGCCTTGGTAAAATTCAAATAACTCCATCCACCTTTATTGAGAATGTTTTATATGTTGATGGTTTAAAGCATAATTAATTAGCATTAGCCAATTGTGTGATAAAAGTTTCAAAGTTTCATTTGAAGCTTCTATCTGCACTGTTTCTAATCCCATTAACAATACCATTATATTTATTGGAAATAGAAATGGCAATGTATACTTAATTGATTTAGACAGTTTGTCTACTATTAATCATTACTTAGTTACTGATAATGCTAATGTAAATGAGATTGGATGGCTATGGCATCGTAGATTAGGTCATGCAAGCACACACCTAATTTCAAAATTAATTAGAATGAATTTAGTTAAAGGACTTCTAAAGTTAGATTTTGAAAATAACAGAATTTGTGATGCATGTCAATTTGGAAAACAAACTAGAAATTCTTTTAAATCTAAAAATATTATTTTCACTTCTAGGACACTAGAGCTACTTCATATGGACCTTTTTGTACCTACTAGAACCAATAGTCTAGAAGGAAAGAAATATGGTCTTGTGATAGTAGATGATTATTCTAGATTCACTTGGGTATTATTTTTGGCGCATAAGGATGAGACTTTCTCGATATTTCTGAAATTCTTTAAGAAAGTCACAAATGAGAAAAACACTACCATAGTGTCTCTTAGAAGTGATATGGCATAGAATTTGAAAATCATCTATTTAAAAATTTTTGTATTGAAAATGACATTCATCATAATTTCTCTGCACCTAGGACACCCCAACAAAATGGAATCGTAGAAAGAAAGAATAGGACTTTAGAAGACATGGCCCGTACCATGCTATGTGAAAGCCAACTCCCAAAATACTTTTGGGTGGAAGCCATAAACACGGCATGTTACATCTTAAATAGAGCTCTAATTAGACCAATCCTTAAAATGACTTCCTATGAATTATGGAATAATAGAAAATCAAACATAGGTTATTTTCATGCATTTGGTTGTAAATGTTTCATTCATAATAATGGTAAATACAACCTTGGGAAGTTTGATGCAAAATCTGATGAAGGCATATTCTTAGGATATTCAACATCTAGTAAAGCCTATAGAGTATTTAACAAGAGGAACTTAATTGTAGAAGAATCTATTCATGTAGTTTTTGATGAGTCTTTAGCATCAAATTCAGAAAAGATTGATGATGAGGAAGATACAAATTTGCTAGAAAGAGATATTGAAAAATTAAATATAGATGTATCTTCAGACCATGAACAAGAAGCTAAAGATGATGATTCTCATAGGGTTGATGTTATTGATACTAATCATAATGAGATAGATCTTCCTAGAGATTGGAGATATGTCTATGGTCATCCAAAGGAATTGATTATAGATGATCCATCTCAAGGAGTAAGAACTAGATCATCAATGAGAAATATCAATAATCATCTTGCATTTGTATCTCAAATTGAACCTAAAACTATCAAAGAAGCCGAAAAAGATAGTAATTGGATGTTAGCTATGCAAGAGGAATTAAATCAATTTACTAAGACTAATGTATGGTCCTTAGTTTATAGACCCAAAGGTCATTCTGTTATAGGATCTAAATGGGTATTTAGAAATAAATTAGATGAAAATGATATAGTAATTAGAAATAAAGCTAGACTAGTTGCAAAAGGATATAATCAAGAAGAAGGAATTGATTTTGATGAAACTTTTGCATCTGTAGCTAGATTAGAAGCAATTAGACTATTACTTGTATTTGCATGTCATATTAATATCAATTTATTTCAAATGGATGTTAAAAGTGCATTTTTAAATGATTTTATAAATGATAAAGTTTTTGTTGAACAACCACCAGGTTTTGAAGATCATGAATTTCCAAATCATGTTTTTAAATTACACAAAGCACTTTATGGTTTAAAACAAGCACCCAGAGCTTGGTATGATAGGTTAAGCAAATTTCTAATTGAAAATAATTTTTTTAAAGGAAATGTTGATAAAACCTTATTTTTGAAAAGAAAAGATAAAGATTTATTAGTAGTACAAATATATGTAGATGATATTGTATTCGATGCTACTAACAATCTCTTGTGTCAAGAATTTGCTAAGTTAATGCAGGGTGAATTCGAGATGAGCATGATGGGAGAACTTAATTTCTTTCTAGGACTATAAATCAAAAAATGAAGAGGGGATTTTCATCAATCAAACAAAGTACACAAAAGAAATTCTCAAAAGTTTGGTATGGAACAAGTCAAACCTCTCAGAACACCTATGAGTCCTTCATGCAAATTAGATAAAGATGAAGACGGTAAGCCTGTTAATCAAAAGCATTATAGAGGTATGATCAGATCTCTACTTTACTTAACAGCAAGTAGACCAGATATTATGTTTGCTATTTGTCTATGTGCTAGATATCAATCTGAACTAAAGAATCTCACTTAATTGCTGTAAAAAGAATACTTAGATATTTAAGTGGAACTAAAAATGTAGGATTATGGTATTCTAGAGACTCAACACTAAATTTAATTACTTACTCTGATTCTGATTATGCTGGTTGTAAATTGGATAGAAAAAGTATAAGTGGTGCATGTCAATTTTTAGGAAGTAACTTAATCTCTTGGTTTAGCAAAAAGCAAAATTCGGTTGCATTATCTACTACTGAAGCTGAATATGTTGCAGCTGGAAGTTGCTGTGCTTAAATCCTTTGGATTAAGCAATAACTTGAAGATTATGGCATAACACTTGGTAAAACTCCTATTAGATGTGATAATACTAGTGCAATAAACTTAACTAAAAATCCAATCCAACATTCAAGAACTAAGCACATTGAAATTAGATATCATTTTATTAGAGAACATGTAGCTAATAATGACATTTATCTTGATTATGTTTGTACTGATAAACAATTAGTTGACATATTTACAAAACCTTTGAGTGAAGAGAGATTTTGTTATCTTAGAGGAGAGTTAGGAATTTGTGACCCATTAGAATGATTTTGAAACCCCTAAGATTGACTATCTAGAATTCAATCAATTTCTTGAAAATTCTTTCATGATTCTAAGGATAATTCATCTAGATATTTGAACTATTTGATTCACTACATTTCAAAGAATTTTATCCAAAATTATTGATATTCTTTTGACAAGTTTCAGATCCTTGAAACTCTTATTTTTTTTGCTGAAACTGTCTTGGAGTCGACACCTTAATCAGTGGAGTTGACACGTCTTCTGTGTCACTCTCGGTCTGAGACCTTGGAGCCGACACCTGCCTCAATGGACTCGACTTCAGTTCGGGCACTAACAGAGTTAGCGACTTGGAGTCGACACCCGACTTTGCGGGAGCCGACACCTAATGGTCCCAATTTGACTATTTTAGGGCCGAGTCGACACATTTTCATCCCCAATCATTTCCAAACTCTCTCCAAAGCCTCTCCAAGCCTCCCTAAACCAAGAATCTCTCAAATCCACCATTCCCTAGGATTCTATGGCACCAAAGCGAAGAGGATCGATCTTTGGAGCTCCCGTGGCGATAAGGAAGAGGACAATGAGGCGTCCTACCCGTCAACCCTCGCCTAGCTCAGATTTCACTTCTTCATCCTTAACGGCCAGTGCTGTACCAGGTCCTTCTCCTCATGTTGATATTTTAGCGGGAAGAGTGATTACAATGGGAAAAAAGGTTGATTTTGAATTTTTTGATGATGAGGGATTTTCCATTAGCAAGCAAATTAAGGATATGGGTTAGGAAAAGGTATGCTCTTTGGATGTACCCACCTATCCTGCTTTGGTTAAGGATTTCTATTTGAACCTTTCTAGAGGAGATGGTAGTCTTATCAGTTTTGTTAAAGGAACTAGGATTCATCTCACCTCAGAAATTTTGGGAAGATTGTTAGATATTCTTGTCTCTGGAATGATTGCTAATGCCCATAGCGATAGAGGAGTGGCATTGTCTAGAATGCTTGGCAGAGATATAGTAGAATTTGAAGAAGTCGGGGCTAACCAGTTGCCCTTGGAGCTTAGGCTGCTGCACAATATTTGTGGTAGGATTTTGTTCCCTAAGACCGGCCGTTTCGAGTATGTTTCTGAGAGGGACATACTAGTGATGGACTATATTGTGACCGGCCAGCCTATTAACCTTCCGGGTATGATGATTTGGTATATGGCCAAGGCTGGAGGCAAGAAAAGATCTATCCTTCCATATGGCATGATTTTGACCATGGTTTTCCAAAGCCAAGGAGTTAGCATATTAGATAATGAGCCCATGAAAAGCTTAAGACACACTAATTACTACAACAAAGTCACATTGCATCAGATGGGATTCATTAAAATCAATGAAATCTGGGAGAGGAAAGGAAGCATGGATGATAGGGCAGTAGAGATGGATATTGGAGCCCACGACACTTCGGAGGCAGAGCCCTCAGTGAGGCATATGTCACCTGGCCCCAGCTATCCAGCACCTTCTGTTCCTACACCTGCTCCTTCAGCTTCTGTTCCATCCTCTGCTGGTTTTTCTGAGATTCAGATGAAGCAGTTGAGATCTTTATTTTTGGATCATGAAGCTAAAATAAAAATTGAGTTTGATAATATAATTATGGGTTTAAGAGAATTATATTACTCCTTAGAAGACAAAGTGAATAGAATCGAATCCTCCCTTGGAACTTCTTTTGAAGCCCTGAAGTGTGATTTAATGCATATTTTTGAGAAGATCAAGAACATAGGAGGAGATTCGGATATATATTCTAAGTGCAATGCTGAATTATAAGAGAAAATTACAGTGGCATCTGCATTTATTGATAGAAGACTAAATGAATTTATCAAGATCCAAAGTGAAGGAATGGGAAAAATCTTAGAAGAACTCAAAAGACTCTTAGATTTTGATGTTTTTAGCTTTTGATGTTTGATTCACATTTTGATGTACTTAGTCTTTGAAGTTTAGTTTGTATCTTTGATGTAATGAAGTATTTTGTTGAATGATGTAATGAAGTATGATGTAATAAAGTATTTAACTTTATGAAAGATGTAATGAAGTTTCAGTATTCAATGAATATCATAGTTGAACTTTGATATTAAGTTGCTTGGATTTTGAGTTAATATTGTTCTGTTCAAAGAATTATTGATTCTCTTATGCTTAAACTTTTATAAAGAGGGAAAAAGAATGATTGATGATTAATTTAAGCCAAGTGAATCTTTTCTTAACCTTTTTGTTGATAACAAAAAAGAGGGAGAGAAGATAATTGTATATGCATTGAATGAACTTATTGAATGAATTTGATTAATTGGTATCAAGCATTGAATGAACTTAAACATAATTGATTAATTGGTATCAAGCATTGAATGAACTTAATTGCATGAGTTTTAATGATAAGGGGAGAGAAGATGTTAATTTGAGTATCATAGGGGAGCTACCTCATTCAGGGGGAGCTTAACTATGAGAACTTATCTCTGCTTTGAAACTTTCATTGATTAATCATGCATATACTCAATGTTTTTGTCATCATCAAAAAGGGGGAGATTGTTGACCCAATTATTGATTTTGATGATTAACAAAAGCCATGAGTATATTCATTGTGTTCTGACAAATTTGAGAAGTGTTTCAGGGATTAAGAATGTTTATTTATTCAAATAATACACAAAATCAGTTTTGAATTGAGTTTTAAATAGAAAATATGTAAGTTCAGAATTTGGAGTCGACACCTACAGTGTCTGAAGCCGACACCAGGGTGTATCAGAACAATTCTAAGTTTTCAGCAAGGTCTAGAGCCGACACCTGAAACTCTGGAGCCGACTCTAACTGAGATACATAGAAGTGCTTTCTGCGTCAGTTCTTGGAGCCAACACCTGGAATTTTTGGAGCCGACTCTAACCTGAGAATATAGAGCATATTTTTAAGACATTGTTAGAGTCGACATCCTAAGATACTGGAGCCGACACCTGAATGCGTCGAGCTGACACATCACTTTTTCGGAGCTGACTCCCCAATGAACTTTTTATTACCATTTTTGGAAACCCATCTTGGAGCCGACACATGCAAAGTTGGAGCTGACTCTAACCTGTCAGGAACGAATTTTCAAATTATCAAAACAGACTCTAACGGTAATATTTTTCACCTAATCTCTAATGGCTATATTTCTTTAAGTGTAGAAGCAATCCAAGTACCTTGTAATGGCTATTTTCTCACCTAATCTTGGATTAATAAATCTATAAAAAGGGGATTCAACCTTTTGAAAAAGATTGACTAAAAAAATCAACAAAATCAAGTGAAAAAGAGAGAAATTTTTAAGGAGAAATCTCTGAGTCCACGCCTATTATCTGAAGAGAGATTCAAAAGAAATCCAAAGCCTTCAAAGATCAATTTTGAAGGATTTTCAAAGGAGAAAAGAAGAAGCTCAAAAGCCCTTTTTCTTCAACTTCTCTACAACAAATTTCTGTGAAGAATCAGAGTTGAAGCTTGATTCAACCATTCAAAAGAGAAGAGAAAAAGAAGAAAAGAAGAAAAGCTCAAATTCAAATCGCTTCAAACATGCTTTTCTAATCCTTGTTCATTTAAATTGCATATTTGCTCATTTGAGGAGTTGTTTTGTATTGAAAACTTTATTTCTAAAGTATTATTTGCTAATTCAATTAGGGAGATTGAATTGGTGGAGGTAGTTTACCTTGGGACAAGCTAAGGTTAGCTTGGGTTTGGGTTGTGTGCTGGTGAGCCCAGAAAAACCGATTGGGTTCGTTGTGATCCCGGGTAAAACAATAAGTTGGAGTTGTGAGCTTGTAAAACAACTCGACTATAATCAGTGGGATTATAGTGTGGACCCAAGTGTTGCTTGGGAGTGGACGTAGGTGTTAGATACACCGAACCACTATAAAATCTTTGTGTTTGCCGTGCATTTATCTCTCTCTCTATCTTCTTTATTTGTGCTTAGCTTTAATTAATTCAATTCACTTAAGCACTTTCATATTAATCTAATTTTTTCAAAGAGTTAATTTTTTTAAAGAACCCAATTCACCCCCCCCCTCTTGGGTTGCCATCTGGGCCAACAAGCCATTTCAAGGAGTGGTTCGGCCAGGGATGAGTTCCAAGACAACTTAGCTAGCTGGGAAAAATCCACAATCAACTAGTTGGAGAACTACACGGTTAGCAGCAATCATTCATGTGATTTTAACTTAATGAGGCACATTGTAATTCATCTAAAAGCATTCTTTGGTCAACTGCATTTTTCTGCATTGATCTTTGTCTCCATAATAAACAAATTAGTCCTTACTTAATTATTTTGTAATCATCAAAATCAATTTAGGGCCAACAATCTCCTCCTTTTTGATGATGACAAAACCCTTAAGTATATATAAGAAAAATAGAGGAAAGACCTAAAAATAAAAATAGGAATGTATTAGAAATTCTTTTTCCTAATTCATTCCAATTAATCTAATATTTTCTCTCCCTGTCTATTTGAATGTATGGAGTATTTATCTTCTCTATTTTCTCAATGTATGCATTATTATTCTCCCCCTTTTTATCATCAATCAAGAAGGTCATTGAAGAATGTGCCAATTCAATTATTTATCATAACATTCATATCATAGACATTCATAACATAATACATTAAGATAACATGAGTACATGATTAAATATTCATACAAAACAGTAAGCCAGTGGCTTAATAGAAAATATTAAGTTTTAGCAACCATACATCATATAGCAAATAAACATTACAAGATAAACATATAAGATTTACTTATCATCATCAGAGGAAATTACAAAGGGTTGAGATGAATATCCATCCGGACGACGAGAGGCTTCGGGCTTGTTCTCATGAGATTGTGGTGGAGGCATCCAGAGGTGGGTATGTGAATAAGATATATTTGGTGCAAACTCTAAAGGAGCAGAATGAGAAGAAGCAAGATGTTGCTCCAGGAGGCTTGTAAACCTAGCAATAGAAGCAGTCCAGTGATCAACAGTATTAGAAGCATCCTTGGTTTAGCTTTCATTGGCACACATTTGAAATGTCACCAATTCCACTTTAGTTTCAAAACATTCAAGCTTGGTCTTCAATAGATTGATCTCACTTAGTATACAGCCCATCACAGTTTTACTATGGTGAAAGACTCTTCCATTAAGAATTTGCATGTCATGAACAATTTGATTCTGAATCATCACAACCTGGAAAAGTATCTAAAAAACTATGGAGATGTGGGGTATCATGGTATAGTCATTAACAGATGATCCACTGTCTTCGGTGCTTCTACTGGATTGGGCTATGGATAATTCATGGATAATCCATTGTATATGTTCTTCACAGATTTCAACGGTGGGACGTTGAGGAGCAGAATTTTTATTATGAGGAGGTGGCTCAGGTGCAGTAAATTGATGTGGCTTAGACATGAACGGATGTGGTTTAGTCATTGCAGCTAAGAAAGGATGTGGCTGATGAAAGTCAAAGTCAAAGTTAAAGTAACCAGGTGAAGGACAAATTTGTTGATGCAGGTCTGAAGGTGGTATGCTTTTTGGTAGAAGAGCAGGGTTTTCACCTGTCCTAGTTCTAATTCTAGTCCAAATACCATTACGCTTAGTATAATCCATACGATGAAGAGAGTGAGCATTAAAGACATCAGAATGACGTAATTCTACAATAGTCTCACCCTTACGTTTCACATTGTAAAATTCAAAAACATAGGTAAGGAACATGCCGTAACACAATGCGGATTTGGATCTACCAAAAGCTTCCTTCATAATAGTCATCATAAGTTCAGGGAAATCAAGAGGTGTTTCTTCCAGGATATGACACATAATGCAAACATCACGGTCGGTTATAGTATTGAAAGATCTAGCCCGAGGGGCAAAGATTTTTGCAATGATACTATGAAGTAACCTATTTTCAACAGTAAGCTTGTTTGCATCAAGGTTCACAATATTATTAGCTTCACCATCCTCTAAACTAAGTACAATGGCAAGTCTATAACCTTTTTCACTAGAAAAATTTTTCATAACACCATCAGATGGAATGTTTAAGGCAGATCCTAGTAACTTGCTATCAAATTCTATCTTGACCTTTTTAATACTAGAGGTTATGATACCATCACTGAAGATAATATTTTTATAAAATTCACGGATAAGATCGGGATATGTAGGCTTTTTGGTTTTCAATAAACTAATCCAACCTTGAGAAGCAAATAATCTACCTAATTTAAATCCTTCTTGTTCTAAGAAATCAAAATCTACTAACCTCCCATTTGCTAAGGCTCTAGCGGCGATGTGAATAGATGATGGAAATGAGCTCCACAAAGAAGAAGAAGAAGCGGGTTTCCTACGAAGATTAGTGGAGTCATCTTCCCTTGAGTGAAGAAATTTCTTCTTAGGAGCCATCTTCTCTTTTCTCTTGGAGTGGAAGGAATGGAGTGTGAGATGAATGAGAGAGGAGAGGTCGGTTGGATGAAGAAGACGGTGGAGTCGGTTTGGAAGAAGAGAGGAGTGAAGTGAGAGAAGAAATGGGTGGAGTTGACTTATTGAAAATTTTAAAAATGGTTAATTGATCAGGTAGCTGGTGATTTTTTCTCTGGTTGCCTGGTTAGTTAACTAACTTTAAGGAATGGTGTGAAGAGGTAACGCCGGTTGTTAGTGGATTAAATGAGGGAAAAGTTGATGGTTGGCTGGTGACAAACCCATTCATTGAAGTTAGCTCCCTAGTCAACTGAAGGAATAAAGACAAGAGCATTAAATGCTCTTGGAATTTCAGTACATGGAGGAATTTGATTGGAATGGCTATATGGAGTTCATATAGCATCACCAGTTGACTTTCTAGTCAACTGAGGTGAAGAGGACAAAAACTTAGGTGGCGGCAAGATAGAGTCATGCAATACAAGATAGCTAGCTTAATGATTAGCTGGGGCAAGAGTGGTTTCATGCATGAATAATATATGAACTAATGTTAATATGTTTTTCAAATATAATTTTGAGGAGCATGAAAATAATTAAATAATTACTCAAGCTAACTTACTGAATAGAAGGATCAATCATACCAAGTTTCCTTCTAATTTTATAAAACTTAGATTCTTCAAGAGGTTTAGTAAAAATATTAGCGAGTTACTTTTCAGTACATAAAAATTCAATTACAACATCACCATTATTCACATGATCCATAATGAAATGATGTCTAATTTCTATGTGTTTAGTCCTTGAATGCTGGATGGGATTTCTGGTCAGATTGATTGCACTAGTGTTATCACATTTTATCGAAATGCCTTTTTGTTTGATGCCATAATCTTCTATATATTGCTTAATCCATAAGATTTGAGCACAATAACTTTCAGCTGCAATGTATTCAGCCTCGGCCATAGACAATGCTACAAAAGTTTACTTCTTGATAAACTAGGAAACTCAATTGGCACCTAGAAATTGGCAAGTTCCACTAGTTGATTTTCTGTCTAATTTACAACCTACAAAATCTAAGTCTGTGTATCCTATTAAGTCAATGCTAGATTGTTTGTCATACCAAAGTCCTAAATTTATAGTTCCACTTAAATATTTAAAAATCCTTTTAACAACATGCAAGTGTAATTCTTTAGGATTTGCTTGATATCTAGCACACATACAAACACTAAACAGAATATCAGGTCTACTTGCAGTTAAATACAATAAAGATCCTACCATGCCTCTATAAAGTTTTAGATCAACGGATTTTTAGTATAATTTGAATCAAGTCTACAAGATGAGCTCATAGGGGTACCGATACTCTTAGATGTCTCCATGCCAAACTTCTTGATCACTTCCTTGATGTATTTGGATTGGCTTATGAAGATTCATTCTTTGCCTTGTTTAATTTGAAGTCCGAGAAAATAGTTTCGCTCTCCCATCATGCTCATCTTGAACTTCCCCTGCATAAGCTTTGCAAAGTCCTTGCATAAAGACTCATTAGTAGCACCAAAAATGATATCATCCATATAGATTTGAATAATTAGTATATCATCATTTTATCTTTTAATGAATAGAGTTGTATCCATGTTTTCTCGAATGAAATCATTACTGATCAATAATTTACTTAATCTTTCGTACCAAGCCCGGAAAGCTTGTTTCAAACCGCATAAAGCTTTGTTCAACTTAAATACATGGTTTGGAAACAAGTGATTTTCAAAACCGGGTGGCTATTCCATAAAAACTTGTTCAGCAATGTATCCATTTAAGAAAGCGCTTTTAACATCCATTTGATACAATTTTAAATTCATAAAGCAAGCAAAAGCAATAAGTAATCTAATAGCTTCTAATCTAGCAATAGGGGCATAAGTCTCATCAAAATCAATACATTCTTCTTGATTAGAACCCTTAGTTACTAATCTTGCTTTATTTCTAATTATATTACCATGTTCATCCAATTTATTTCTAAATACCCATTTAGTCCCAATAATTGGATGATCATGAGGCCTATTAACAAGAGTCCATACATTATTTCTTTTAAATTGATGAAGTTCCTCATGCATGGCATTTATCCAATTAACATAGCATTTAGGTTCAATTTTAGATACAAAGGCTAAGTTATTATAAGTATCTCTAAATGATGATCTGGTCCTAATACCTTGAGATGGATCACCTATAATTTGATCTTTAGGGTGACTGTGAATGTACCTCCATCCTCTTTCTAACTCATCATTATCTTGAGAAGCTTCAGGTTGGTTAATGTCATTCTCTTCATTTACCTCTTGTTTATCTGAAACCTCCTTATCTTCCAAGGTGATGTCTTTGAATTGATCTTCAATTTCATCTACATCATTCATATCTTTTCTCTTCCTTAATGTAAGATTATTAGATTCATCAAATATAACATAAATTGATTCTTCAACTAAAGTCTTTTTGTTGAATACTCTAAAAGCTCTACTGCGTAAAGAATAACCAAGAAAAATTCCTTCATTAGATTTAGTGTCAAATTTATCAAGGTTTAATTTTTTATTATTTAAAACAAAACATCATCAACCAAAAATATGAAAATAACTGATATTAGGTTTTCTTCCTTTTCAAAGTTTATACGGGGTCTTTTTTAAAATAGGTCTAATTAATGCACGATTTAAAACATAACATGCTGTGTTGATAGCTTCAACTCAAAAATACTTTGGGAGATTGCTCTCACATAACATAGTATGGGTCATTTCTTCTAAGGTTCTATTCTTTCTTTCTACTACATTTTGTTGGGGTGTTCTAGGTATAGAAAAATTATATTCAATGACATTTTCATTACAAAAATTTTTAAAAGATTGATTTTCAAATTCTTTTCCATGATCGCTCTGTATCAATAAAACAGAGGAATTCTTTTCATTTGTAATTCTGTTAAATAATTTTTGAAATGAGGGAAATGCTTCATCTTTGCTAGCCAAGAATAAAACCCACATAAATTGTGAAAAATCATCGATCACAACAAAACCATATCTTTTTCCTCATAAACTAGTTATTCTTGTAGGACCAAACAAATTCATATGCAAGAGCTCCAAAGGTCTAGTGGTTGAAACCAAATTTTTTGATTTAAAAGATACTCGGGTTTGTTTTCTAAATTGACAAGCATCACAAATCTTATCTTTTTCAAAAACAAGTTTTGGCATACCATTTACTAAATCCTTTTTGATCAATTTTGACAATAAATCCATGCTTGCATGAGCTAACCTACGATGCCCTAACCAACTATTATCAATTTTATCATTCATAACAACTAGGCAATCAACATTCTGATCATACAAATCATTTAAATCAACAATATATACATTACCATGCCTATGATTAACAAATTTCATACATTCATTAGAAGGATTTATAACAATGCATAAGGATGATTCAAATGTAACTTTAAATCCTTTGTCACATAATTGACTAATGTTAGTAAGTTATGTTTCAGTCCATTTACAAGCAAAACATTATCGATGAAAGCACGAGGTGTGATACCTATTTTGCCAATGCTAATTATTTTTTCTTGGCCATTATCACGAAAAGTAACAACCCCTCCATCTTTTGCATCCAAAGTGATGAATTGAGATTCATCACCCGTCATGTATCTTGAGAACCCGCTATCCAAGTACCATTCTCTTTTAGTTGCTCAGGTAGTAAGACACACCTGCATACATAACTTCAAATCTTGCTCTTAGGTACCCAAGCTTTCTTGGGTCCTTTTGGGTTAGTTAAAATAGTTCCTTTTGGAACCCATATTTTTCTAACATTGTGTGTGTGACAAGTATAAGCTTTGTATCCTTATTTACCATATTTGAAGCATGTAATTTTTGTAGAATCATCAGCATGCACATAAAGATTTTTCAAAAACTTTTGTCTTTCAAAAGGGTTATATCCAAGACCAGCTCTGTTATAGACAACCCTTTGACTACTTAGTATCATTTCTAATTTTTTTGAACTCAATGTAAATCTATCTATAATTAGTTTTAATTTGTCTACTTCATTTTTCAAATCTTGGTTCTCCTTTAGCAAAGATTCATTATCTTTTGAAATTCTTTCTTTTTCAATATTGAGATCTTTAATTTCATTTTTCAAATTCTGTTCTTTGAACTTAAATTTGCAAAATCATCAACCAGTTCATAAAATGCACCATGTAGTTCATCGAAAGTAAAGTCATATAGAAAGCTAGGACTTACCTCATTGTCATCTGCCATAAAACATACGTTGGCGACTTTGATTTTATCTTCGTCTTCAGAACTTGTAACTTCACTGTCGCTCCATGTAGCTAACATTGCTTTCTTCTTTATTCTTTTGGGTCCTTTCTTTAATTGGGAACATTCTAGTCTGATGTGTCCTGGCTTTTTGCACTCGTAGCATATTGAAGGCTCACCTTTCTCCTTTTCTTTGTTGTGTTCTCTTTTTGTGAATTGTTTTATTTTTCCTTCAAGTTTCTTTCTTCTCATAAATTTCTTAAATTTTCTGGAGATAAGTATCATTTCATCATCCTTCTCACTGTCACTAGTTATTTCCTCACTTTCATTATTTTCAGTGGCACTCTTTAAGGCCATTAATCTTTTCTTCTTTGACTCATCCTCATCAATGTGTTATCATTGCTGAAGCTCATGAGTCATCAAGGAACCAACTAACTCTTCAAGTGATAGTGTGTTGAGGTCCTTTGCTTCTTGAATTGCAGTAACCTTGGCCTCCCAAGACCTAGGCAAGGATCTCAAAATTTTTCTAACAAGATCACCGTTAGCATAAGATTTGTCTAAACTTTTTAGTCCATTAATAATATCGGTAAACCTTGTAAACATATCAGTGATATTTTCAGCAGAATTCATTTTGAATAATTCATACTTATGAACAAGCATATTTATCTTGGATTTCTTGACTTGATTAGTACCCTCATGGGTGACTTCAAGTTTATCCCAGATTTTCTTAGTAGATATGCATATAGAAATATGGTTAAACTCATTTGCATCAAGTGAACAATAAAGAACATTCATAGCTTTTGCATTTAATTGAGCTAATTTCTTATCTTGCTCATCCCATTCTGATTTAGGTTTTGAAATGTCAAGACCATTAGTCTTAATAGTGGGTGTGTGAGATCAATTAATTATGATTCCCCATAGATCATAATCAAGTGCTTGTATGAAAATTTTTATTTGTGCTTTCCAATAAGTGTAGTTTGTTTCATTGAATAAAGGTGGTCTATTAGTTGACTGTCCCTCAGTCAAAACAGATCTCACTTGGATTGCTAATGGTCTTTGGCTCCAAGCTACTTAAAGCAAGAGAAATCAGGAGCATGCTGCTCTGAAACCACTTGTTGCCCAGATGTAGCAACCCAAGAGGAAGGTGAATTGGGTATTAAAAATTAATTGCATAGATATGTGCTTATCAAATTTTAAATGGTAGTGATTTGAACACTAATTTTATAGGAATAATGCAAGCAATCAGACACAAAGATTTTTATAGTAGTTCAGTGCCAACCCAGCACCTACGTCCACTCCCCAAAAACTCTTTGAAAATTTTACTCCAATCATATTATTACCAATGATTATAACCCGTAGCCTTACTCAGCTAGTCCTCTTGTTACATGGCATAAGGAAGCCAAACCCCTAGCTTTACCAGGCTAGTCCTCTTGTTTCACAGCATAAGGAAGCCAAATGATCAAGGGTTAAACCTAACCCTTATACAAAAAAGTGTTCAGAAAAATTAAGAACAGAGTGCTCCTAAACTGAGCAAATATTCAAGATAAAAACGTTATAACTTTTATAGATAATCTTCAGCAATAAATGAAACTTCTTGAAGTAGCTAAAGCTTTGAATGCTTATGGAAGCTTTAATGATTTAGCAGGGATGAGCAGTAAATAATCTTCAAGCTTTCTTGATTTCAACACAGAGCTTCCTTTCAACAACCAAGAATATATGCAATAATGGCTCTCTCTTCCTTGTATTTCTTCCTCCTCTTTTTCTTCTTCTATACTCAGCTATTTAAAGCATTTCATCTGCAAAAATATCCGTTAGACTTAATCGAAATTAATGGAAAGTAAAACGGGAAGAAAATATAACCGTTGTAAACATTTCCTTTGAGCATTGAATACACTGGTATCCATTTGAGGAAGGAAGATCTCTGCCATATTCCAAGAGATCAGAAGTTAGTTAGCTAAAAATAGAACTTAAGAAAAGATAGATAGAGAGAGAGAAGAACTCATCCAGATGTTGTAGAGATAGATATTAGTTGGCTGGAGTTTGATTCCAGTTAACTAATCCAACAAGGAGATCGGCCAGAGAAAGCATTAACTAGCTGAACTGAGAGTTCAGTTAGCTATTTTCAAAGTGTGCATGGTTGGTAAAGGAGTCCTGCAAAGTAATAGATAGCTGGACCAAAGGTCTAGCTAGCTATTCACAAAAAGAGCACGGTCAGAGAAGAATTTCTGCAAATTGATAGTTAGCTGGACTAAAGGTCTAGTTAACTATCTCAAAGTTTCACATGGTTATGAGAGAGAAATTCAAACCTCTAGTTAGCTGGACCCAAGGTCCAGTTAACTGTTTCAATGTTTCACACGGCCAAGAGGAATGAAAAGCAAACCACCAGTTAGCTGAACTCAAGGTCCAGTTAACTATTTTAATGTTTCACACAGCTAGAGAGATTGTTGCCCAGATGTAGCAACCCAAGAGGGGGGGGGGGGTGAATTGGGTATTTTAAAAATAATTGCGCAGATATGTGCTTATCACTAATTAAAGTTTAACTGGCAGCGGTGTAGTGAAGTGCACAGAACAATATCACAGAAAATTAAGCAAGCAATCACAAACACAATATGGTTTATAGTGGTTCGGTGCCAAACCCAGCACCTACATCCACTCCCCAAAAATCCTTTGGGAATTTCACTCCAATCGTATCACAACGATTACAATCTCTAGCCTTCTCTGGTTAGTCCTCTTATTTATACGGCACATGGCAGCCAAACCCCTAGCCTTTTCCGGCTAGTCCTCTTGTTTCATGGCACAAGGAAGCCAACCCCTAGCCTTCCCTGGCTAGTCCTCTTGTTTCACGGCACAAGGAAGCCAACCCCTAGCCTTACCCGGCTAGTCCTCTTGTTTATGGTACAAGGAAGCCTTACAATCAAAAATATCAAGGTTTAAGTACAAGAAGCTCCTAAAATGAGCAAATAAAATAATGAAAGATCACTTTACAGATTCAGAGCTTTTGGCTTCTTCTTTGGGAAGAAGCTTTGAGGAATGAATGAAGCCTTCTTGTGGTTGTTGGAGCTTTGGATGATGCCTTCAATAAATTTGAAACTCCTTTTTGTAAGCTCTTGAATGCACCGGATCTCTTCTTTAAATGTTATCAACCACTTGAATCAACACTCAAATAGCTCGTGTAATGATTCATAAATGAAAGCTCAACACTAACTTCTCACAAGGATTTTCAACAAGATTCTCTCATGATTTTCTATATGATTTTCTCCTCTATTTCTTTCTCTTTTCAATCCTCATTTTCTTCTTGTAATTGCAGCTATTTAAAGCATTCCAACATCAAAAATATCCGTTAGACTCAATTGGAACAAATGAAAAGTAAAACGGGAAGAAAATATAACCGTTGTAAAATGTTTTCTTGAGCATTGAATGCATTGAATCCATTTGAGGAAGGAAGATCTTTGCCATAATCCAAGAAATCAAAAGTTAGTATAGCTGAAAATAGAAATTAATTAAAGAAGAGAGAGAGAGCATGCCCAAATATCAAAGAGGCAACTGACTGGAGTTAATTCCAGGTAGATGGCGACTTGAAGAAGCTCGGGCAAGAAGGAGTGAAAAAGCCACAAGCTAGCTAACCAGCTAGCTAATTTTCAAATCACCACGGCAAGAGGGAAATGTTCAGCCACAACAAATAAAGTAGTTAGCTTTCTAGCTAACTAAGGCAAAAAGTCCACGGCTTGATATTTATCCCCTGAGAAGGCAGTTAGCTCTCTAGCTAACTATGGCAAAAGCTAGTTAGCTCTCTAGCTAACTAAGCACAAATTCATACGGCCTGGAGTTCATTTCAAAAGGCATTAGTTAGCTCTCCAGCTAACTAAGCAAAAAGTAGTTAGCTCTCTAGCTAACCAAGCAAGAAGTAATTGGCTCTCTAGCTAACTAACCAAGGAGCCACACGTCCAGGAGTTCATTTCAAGAAACATTTGTTAGCTCTCTAGCTAACTAATCCAAAAAGTAGTTAGCTCTCTAGCTAACTAAGCAAGCAACCCAACGTTCATGAGAGAGGAGCCATAATAAAGTAGTTAGCTCCCAAGCTAACTGGAATTTTTATGCTCACGGCTTGGAGAAGTCCTGCAAGAAATAGTTAACTAACAATAAAAAGTAGTTAGCTCCCAAAGAAAATTACTTAACTAATAAGGCATTCTAGCTAGCTAAGAGAGACAACCAGCTAGCTCCCCAGTTAGCTAAAAATAAGCATGGTTCGGCCAACACTGTAACAGGAAAAGATAGTTAACTAAAAGAGAGTCTCAGCTAGCTAGAAGAGGAGTCCAGCTAGCTAGTCAGCTAACTATCTTTAGCATGCATATGGCCAGTATAGTAACAGGGATAAGTAGTTAGTTAAGAAATCCATTCAGCTAGCTAGGAGAAGGAGAAAGCTAGCTAACCAGTTAGCTATTCCCAAACAATGTTCGGCCAGCTAGCTATGAAGGGAAAACTAGCTAACCAAAGCCATGATCCAGTTAGCTATTTTGAAGTCTCACACGATTTTGAAATTTACAAAAATGCTATTGACAGCCTTCAATGAGATTTACAGGAATGCCATTGACTGCATTTAGTGGGATTTACAGGATTGCCATGCAATGCTTTGAGAAACAATTTTTACATGATAAATTATCAAATATATTTTGTAATTTGAGAAATGAATGATCAAATATTGAAGAACTATGATAAAACAATTGGGTTTGAGGAAAAACATTTGGAATACAAATCCATTGGCTCGTTTGAAAATATTTTTCATGCTATAGGAACAATACAAAAGTTCATGCAAAGGTAGTTTTAGTCATTTATAAAATAAATATTTTGTGATACCTTTGAAGCAAAAGTCCATTTGAAAAATTCATTTGCCCTTTTCAAAAACATTTGGACTTGCAAAAATACAATCACATTACCTTCATTTTACCTTTGTAATACCTTTCTTTTGATATGTAGTGTAATCCAATTCGACGTAACATCATCTTGATGATTCACCTGAAATTTGTTTAACTTAACCACAAGATCATTAGTATCAAACTTAATTATTTTATGATCATCAAAATCAATATAAGATCAACATAGATGATCAGGCCAAAAGGAGCTAGCTGGAGTTTAACTCCAGTTAACTATTTTTATAAGCAATTCGGCCAAGGCAAGAGACAGTTAGCTTGTCAGCTAGCTGGACTCAGAGTCCAATTAACTAACTGCATAAGCAATTTGGCCAAGGCACAAAATAGTTAGCTTGTCAGCTAACTGGACTCAGAGTCTAGTTAACTAGCTCCATAAGCAATTCGACTAGAAGAGATCTACAAAAGCCATAGCTAGCTAGCCATGTAACTAGTTTGAGGGACCATTCGGCTAAGAGAAGAGACATACCATTCCAGTTGACTATTTATCAGTTCCAGTTAACCATTTCAAGGAGTGGTTTGGCCAGGGATGAGTTCCAAGCCAACTTAGCTAGCTGAAAAAATCCATAGTCAACTAGTTGGAGAACCACACAGCTAGGAGCAATCATTCATGTGATTTTAACTTAATGATGTTGGGGAACGCAGAATACCCCCAAGATCACGGCTATAGCGTATATAAGTAATACAAAAAAAATTTACCGTTCTAATCTATGAGTACAAGATCATACCTTCAGATTTGAACTTTCGATCACTTTGATTCGATTGCTCGACCTCAACCTTTAGCCTTTCGCCGTATTTCCGGAAATACCTTCTTTCTCTCACAAGATGGTGGGATCTCTTGGCCATCCTAGGGTTTCTTATTTTCTCTCTCCAAAAAAATGTTAACCCTAACAACCAACTGAGAGGGTATTTATAGGGCTACAACAGGGACCAATAGGCAAATATGAAAAGGACTTCCTACGTAATTAAATCTCCCAATCCTACCCGGGTTAGGATTCAATTACGTAAATTACAATTCATTCCACTAAAGAATTATAATTGTACTCCTAATCATATTCGAATTTATATTTTTGAGCCTTTAATATTAAATACTTATTATCTCCCCACATTAATATTACAGATATCCATCAATTAAATTTAATTACTAACAATATAATTTAATTGTCTTTTATTATCCTTAAGACCTATCCACTTAACTTATTTGATGTATTGGATTCAAAATCCACTTGCAAGATTTGATACAATCAAAACTTATAAGGTTCCTCAAGGGGATATCATCAATCCAATTTATCAGGACGTGGTTTCCTTCAACCATTAATATTCACCATATATATAATGTTATTGTCCAACCCACTGAGTTTATTGACTCATATAGAATCTCACTCTATGTATAATCAAAGCAATAATCACTACATACACGTGTCTAGAAATAGAATTCGGATTAAGAGCATAAGTAATCATAATATTCATGAGGTTTAAATTATTTTATAAAGTCAGTATAAAATAATTAACTCAACTGGGTCCCGTTCAATACACACAAAGTGTACTAGTACAAATAGTTAGAATAAACCATTCCCCGTAGTCAAGACAGACCTACTAAAAATTTGTGCTACAGTTCTACTGATGGTGTGTCTAATTCCATCTAAAACTGTGAACAATAAACTTGTATTCCAAAAGAACCGATGATCTAGTCTTCTGTGTATAAGCCGTACTCTACACACTAGATCAAATACTCTTTGTAAATACTAGACACATGCACATATATAGTAAATGGCATACATTGCTCAAAATGAATTCTCATTAAAATATAAAGACATAACATAAAGCATATCTTTTAGTCTATATCTCTATCAAATGAGGCACATTATAATTCATCTGAAAGCATTCTTTGGTCATCTGTATTTTCCTGCATTGATCTTTGTCTCCATAATAAACAAATTAGTTCTTTCTTATTTATTTTGTAATCATCAAAATCAATTTAGGGCCAACACTTGTCAATCACATCCGCATATGATCACCCTAAACTTTGCCTCTAGATTAGACTAATCCTGACTTTGGCCAATTATGCCAGCTAATCTACTTAAGTCAAGCCATTGTTCCCCAATCAACTTCTCATAGGTACACTCGACCTTGGCTTTGGCACAATAAATCTCATAACCTAATGATTTTGTATATGTAAACAATGGAAGGCAAAAGGACTTAATATTCATGGAGGGATTTTATACATTTAGGTCTCATTATGCATGTACAACATTTGTATCATGCTTGTACAATATATATAAATTTTTTAGATTAATTTCAATTAACCTAAATTTCATAAGATCCAATCTTATTCCTAATCAAATTAGGATTTTTGACCACTATCTATTTAGGAACCCTACTCAGGTGACCAAATCAATTTCTACCATCCTGATTAACTCTATTGATCTAATCAATTAAGAGCTTTCCTTAACAATGGTCAGATCAGTTGATCAATGGGATCCTATTTAGCATACCCTTTGATCCCATTGTATGAGTTTTTTCAGGCAGCAAATGGAGCAATTAAAAACCATGATCGCACTTTTTTAGATACCAATGTAGTTAAGCCTAAATGATTAGACCAATTATGGCATCATAGGATCAAATAATGATATGGTTAAGTCTAATTTTTTTGCAACCTTATCATCTATTACACAGTATGATAAAATGAGATAGTGATCATTAGGAATTTATGATAAGTGTCAAATATTTTATAATAATTTATTTTAAATATTTATCTTATCATTATTTGTTATGATAAATTAGTTTTCATCACATAAAAATCCTAATTGGTCTCTATCATAACATCCTTATCAACAACGATCATGATAACACGTCAAAATTTAAAATTTTAATTTTAGTCTTGATTATCATGTTGTCATGATATAATTATTTTAGATTTTAATCATGTTAATTATCATGTCAAAATCAAATTTTAAACATAATATTTTAAATTTAGCCATTATGATTATGTCACAAATAAATCATAATTTTAATTTTTAATATAATTAAATTTAAATAAATCATATTTATTATCAAGTAATAAACTTTTGAAATATTTAATCTTCATCATATGATAATATTTATATTTTACATCGCATGTAAAATTAATATCTATGTATATGAAAACTAGAACTCAGGTAATCTTTCAAATTAACTAAATTTGAAGCCTAAGATGGCTCTGATACCACTTCTAAGGAATTTTGTATGTATTATATGAATCAAATTCATATATCAAGTAGCAGAAGATAAAATAAATATTAATTTAATTTTCAAAGCTCAAGATCCTCAGGGAACAAATTCAGTTAATAAAAAATTATACATGATTAAATAATAGATCATATCTGTGTTCTTTATTGGGGATGAAGACTGATAAAGCCAATAAATGATTTACCACTAACCGTCCATGCTTCGGCCTCTAACGGTGATCCATGCGAAGATCTTTGGATGATGTTCTCCTAGGATTGGATGATGATCTTCTAGCAAGGGGTGCTAGTGCCTCTTTTCTTCTTTAATTGATTTTTCAAATCAAGAGAGAGAACAATTTCTTGATCAAGATCAAATCTTGATCAATCAAGAGAGAAAAAGATTTCTTGATAAAGATAATCTTGATCTATCAAAGAAAATAATTTCTTGATCAAGATCAAATCTTGATCAATAAGAAAAGGAAAGATTTCTTGATGAAGACCAAATCTTGATCAACCTAGAAGAGAGAGTTCAACCACCCAAGAAATAGGAACATGATAGAGAGACTTCCACCCATTCAAGAGAGAGGGATGTCCTAGAGAGAGAAAGGATGCTTTAGAGAGAGAAAGTGATTGTTAAGCATCCAAGATAGAGAGAAAAAAAAGGAGTTAGGCGTATCTTTCTAATGGAGCATCTCTTTCCTTATATTCATGAAGAGGAGGTTACTACTCTTATTCATGAAGATGAGGTTACTCCTTTTATTCATGAAGAGGAGGTTACTCCTTTTATTCATGATGATGCCAACATTATGAATGTTTCCTTCTCCATGACAGAGATGGGTCATGTGCACGTGGTACGATCTCAACCCTCGGTTCAATTGGGTTTTCATGAATCAAATTATACCATCATATAGAGCCAATTAAATACCATATTATTAATCTAATCTAATCCTGATTAATCTAAGCCATCCATCACATGAATTAAGCCTAATTAGGTATCCAATTAATGGATTTCATATGTACATCAAGGTCTTTCTCTTGAACATAAAATTCTTTCCTTTATGATGAATCCTATTCATCAATTTCATATCTCTCATTAAGATTGAATCAAACCCAATTCTAATTAATTAATCATCTAATCTAAATTAAGTCCAACTTAATTTTTATTTTAACTTTATCCAAAATCTCGTATGACCCATTAGATCCCTTGACATGTTGTTAATAATCATGTCCCTTAATTGATCCTAGGGATGACTTGATCGATACCTTATCCAAGTTAATTCTTTAACCAAATCAACTCCTTGATTAAATGAAAGAATCCATGATTATAGATCATGAGCGGCTTTTAGCAAAGCATCATGATCATCCAAGTGTTAAAGGTTTTGTTGACGTTGTCTTCAACACCTGTCCATAAATGGTTACCGTATGATTCAATCCCTTCGTCACATATCTCAGATCAATCAGTGGTATGGAATGTGTCAATCATATAATTGATCTTTGTTTACTTGATCTTAAAAAATTGACTCATATGAATTAGAACTTTGAAACCATTTTGAATTCCAACTCAACCATGCAAGGATTTAACAATCAATTTAATCCATCAAGTAGCCATGGGATATAACCCTTTCTATCAAGGAAGACAAATTCTGTCATGATCAAATACCACCTTCATGCGCTTCATATCATACCAACCAATACCATATTTGTCATCCATGGCTAGAGCGATGTTTGCATGTTATCAAAGCATGACATTCCATATATGAGGTGTGTTGGCCCGTAGATTGATTTTGATGATTACAAAATAATTAAGACTAAGTTTATTATAGAAATTAAAATTATTGCAGGGATGTACAAGTGTCGTACAGGTGAGCCTTATCAAGCAAAATTTTATTTGTTACATGGAAGCTTGTTTTCTCTTATCTTGAATATAGCTAATTGATCCATTATTTCTTGGTTGATTGCATGACTATGTTAGCTAGCTTCCTCCACTTGCTAGCTAGCTGTTTCCCTCTCACGTTGAACCTAGCCGAACCATGCATAAAATAAGTTGGCTTGTGAGCTAGCTTGTCCCTTCCATCAGTTAGCTGGATCTCTTAGTTAGCTAGCTATTCTTTCTTGTAACAGACTGGCCGAATGGACTTGATATTAAGTTAGCTTGAGAGCTAACTTCCCTTCTCTTTTTAGTTAACTTGTTATACCTTGAAGCTAACTATTTTCTTGCAGGATTTCTCTTGGCCGAATGGAGTTTGAAATGAGCTAGCTGGAGAGCTAGCTTCTAGCTTGGGCGGCACCATGAAGTTTTAAATTTAGTTAGCTAGAAAGCTAACTCATTTTCTCATGGATTTATGAAAGATTTCTTCAATTAGCTGGGGAGCTAACTGCTTTGTTCCTCCCTCTCTCTTGGCCGAACGCTATGATGAAAGAGTTAGCTGAATAGCTAACTTCTTTGGGCATTTTTCCGTCCTGGCCGAATGCATATTAAAACAAGTTAGCTTAGCAGCTAACTACTTTATCATTTCCCTTTCCCTAGCTGCATGAAATTTTGAATGGAGTTAGCTAGGAAGCTAACTACTTTTATCATGATGCACTTACCTTTTTATCTAGCTAGCTGGAGAGCTAACCACTTTTTCATTTCCTCTTCCAGCCACATGAAAAGTTTTAAATTGAGTTAGCTAAATAGCTAACTACTTTTATCATGATGGAGTTAACTTTTTATCTAGTTAGCTGAAGAGCTAACTACTTATCATTTCTTTCTTCCCTGGACGAATGAATTTTCATTTAGTTTGCTAAATAGCTAACTACTTTTCTCTTAATGCATGAAACCTTTTCATTGAGTTAGCTCTAGAGCTAACTACTTTTTTCCTGGATGCTTTTCTAAACCATGTGCATGATGGATTGAGCTAGCTTGCTAGCTAGCTACTTTATTTTCTCTTTTATGGCTGATTTCAAGTGTTCTTGCCGTGGAGATTTTCAAGCTAGCTAGCTAGCTTTGTTTGCTTAGTTAGCTTTGGGGCCTCTTCTCCCTTTTCCATGGCCGAACGTTTTTCAAGGAGTTGCTAAAAATTAATTCCAACCAACCACCTCTCTGAACTCTCATGCTCTCTCTCTCTCCTAAATTATATTTCCATTTTCATGATGATTAACTTTTTTCTTTTGGTGTTTGACAGAGATCTTTCTTCATCAAAGGATTAAATGCAATCAATGCTTAGGAAAATAATTTCAAACGGTTATATTTTTTTCGTTTTAATTTTCTCTTTACCAATGTGTCTAACGAACATTTTTCTTGGTTTAAATAGCTGTGATCAGAGGAACACAATGATGAATCTGAAAAAGAAAAAGAGGAGAAAGAATCAAGAAAGAGAGTGTTCATTGCATATTTTTTGGAGTGTTGGAAAGCAAGCTCTTGTACATTGAAATTGACAAATCTGAATCACTGCTTAAGTCATCCAGATCCGGTGAAGCATTCAAAGTTTTCAGCTACCTCGAAGATCCACATTCATTGCTAAATATTTGCTTTAAATTTGTAAAGTATTCTTTGAATATTTGCTCAAGTTAGGAGCTATCTGTTATCTATTCTGAAATTTCTTGTAATAGGGTTAAGGATAACTCTAGATTGTTGATTGGCTTCCTTGTGCCGTTAAACAAGAGATCTAGCCAGGTAAGGCTAGGGTTTGGCTTCCTTGTGCCGTTAAACAAGAGGACTAGCCGGGTAAGGCTAGGGGTTTGGCTGCCTTGTGCTGTGAAATAAGAGGACTAGCCGAGAAGGCTAGGGGTTGTAATCGTTGTGATACGATTAGTGAAATTCCCAAAGGATTTTTGAGGAGTGGATGTAGGAGCCGAGTTTGGCATCGAACCACTATAAATCGTCTTGTGTTTGTGATTGCTTATTCTGTGTGATTTTATTTCGTGCACTCTACTACACCACTACGAACTAATTTTTAACTAGTGATTAAGCATATATCTATGCTAGTAATTAATTTTAAATACCTAATTCACCCTCCTCTTGGGTTGCTACATCTGGGCAACAAGTGGTATCAGAGCAGCATGCTCTTGATTTCTATAGCTTTAAGAAGCTTGGAGCTAAAGATTAGTAGTAATCTAAATAGGATCTATGTTGACCGAAGGACAATCAATAAATAGACCACCTTTGTTCAATGGAACAAATTACACATATTGGAAAGCACGAATGAAAATCTTCATTCAAGCACTTGATTATGATTTATGGGGAATCATAATTAATGGACCACACACACCCACTGTTAAGATTGATGATATTGATATTGCAAAGCCTGAATCAGAATGGGATGAGCAAGATAAGAAATTAGCTCAATTAAATGCAAAAGCTATGAATATTCTTTATTGTTCTCTTGATGCAAATGAGTTTAACCGTATATCTACTTGCATGTCTGCTAAAGAGATTTGGGATAGACTTGAAGTCACCCATTAAGGTACTAATCAAGTCAAGGAATCCAAAATTAATATGCTTGTTCATAAGTATGAATTATTTAAGATGGATTAAGCTGAAAATATCACTGATATGTTTACTAGATTTATTGATATCTTTAATGGTTTGAAAAGTTTAGGAAAATCTTATGCTAACAGTGATCTTGTTAGAAAAATTTTAAGATCTTTGCCCAGATCATGGGAAGCAAAAGTGACTGCTATATAAGAAGCAAAAGACCTCAATACTTTATCTCTTGAAGAATTGGTTGGTTCTTTGATGACTCATGAACTCCAGCAATGACAACACAATGATAAAAATGAATCAAAGAAGAAAAGGACTATGGCATTGAAGAGTGCTGTTCAAGATGAGGAAAGTGAGGAAGAAACTAGTGATAGTGAAAAATATGATGAAATGGCACTTATCTCCAAAAATTCAAGAAATGTATGAGGAGAAAGAAATTTGGAAAAAGAAAAATATTTACCAAAGGAGATCATAGCAAAGAAAAGAAAGAAATGAACCTCCTATATGTTTTGAGTGCAACAAGCCTGGACATATTAAACCGGAATGTCCACAATTGAAGAAAGGATTTAAGAAAATAAAGAAGAAAGCTATGTTGGCTACATGGAGCGACAGTGAAGCAACAAGTTCAGAAGATGAAGAAAAGACTGAAGTTGCTAATGTATGTTTAATGGCTGATGATAATGAGGTAAGTCCTAGTTTTCTAGATGACTTTACTTTCGATGAATTGCATGGTGCATTCTATGAACTTGTAGATTTTTGCAAAATTAAGTTCAAAGAACAAAGATTTGAAAAATGAAATTAAAGAACTTATTCTTGAAAAAGAAAGAATTTCAAATAAAAATGAATCATTATTAAAGAAAAACCAAGATTTGAAAATGAAGTGAGTAAATTAAGACCAATTATTGATAAATTTACTTTGAGTTTAGAAAAGTTAGAAATGATATTAAATAGTCAAAGGACTGTTTACAATAGAGCTGGTCTTGGATCTAATTCTATTGAAAGACAAAAATTTCTGAAAAATATTTATGTGCATGCTGATGATTCAACTAAAATTACATGCTTTAAATGTGGTAAATTAGGACACAAAGCATATACTTGTCACACACACAAAGTTAAACAAATATGGGTTTCAAAAGGAACTATTTTAACTAACCCAAAAGGACCCAAGAAAGCTTGGGTACCTAAGAGCAAAACTTAAAATTATGTATGCAGGTGTGTCTTGCTACCCGAGCAACTAAAAGACAATGGTATTTGGATAGTGGGTGCTCAAGACACATGACGGGTGATGAATCTCAATTCATCACTTTGGAGGTAAAAGATGGAGGTGTTGTTACTTTTGGTGATAATGGCCAAGAAAAATTATTGGCATTGGAAAAATAGGTATCACACCTCATGCTTTTATTGATAATGTCTTACTTGTGAAAGGATTAAAACATAATTTACTAAGCATTAGTCAATTATGTGACAAAGGATTTAAAGTTACATTTGAATCATCTTTATGCATTGTTAAAAATCCTACAAATGAAAATATGAAATTTATTGGTCATAGGCATGGTAATGTATACATTGTTGATTTAAATGATTTGAATGATCGAAATATTGATTGTCTAGTTGCTACAAATAATAAAACTGATAATAGTTGGTTATGGCATCGTAGGTTAGCTCATGCAAGCATGGATTTGTTATCTAAATTAATCAAAAAGGATTTAGTAAATGGTTTGCCAAAACTTACGTTTGAAAAAGATAAAATCTGTATGCTTGTCAATTTGGAAAACAAACCGAGTATCTTTTAAATCGAAAAATGTGATTTCAACCACTAGACCTTTGGAACTCTTGCATATGGATTTATTCGGTCCTACAAGAACAACTAGTCTAGGAGGAAAAAGATATGGTTTTGTCGTGATTGATGATTTTTCTCATTTTACATGGGTTTTATTCTTAGCTAGTAAAGATGAAGCATTTCTGTCATTTCAAAAATTGTTTAAAAGAATTACAAATGAAAAGAATTCTTCTGATTTATCGATACGAAGTGATCATGGAAAAGAATTTGAAAAAATTTTAAAAAATTTTGTAATGAAAATGGAATTGAACATAATTTTTCTGCACCCAGAACACCTCAACAAAATGGAGTAGTAGAAAGAAAGAACAGAACTTTAGAAGAAATGGCTCGTACCATGTTGTGTGAGAGTAATCTCCCAAAATACTTTTGGGCTGAAGCTATCAACACTGCATGTTATGTTTTAAATCGTGCATTAATCAGACCTGTTTTGAAAAAGACTCCGTATGAACTTTGGAAAGGAAGAAAACCTAACATCAGTTATTTTCATGTTTTTGGATGCCGTTGTTTTGTTTTAAATAATGAAAAAACAAACCTTGATAAATTTGATGCTAAATCTGATGAAGAATTTTTCTCGGTTATTCTTTACATAGTAGAGCTTTTAGAGTTTTTAACAAAAAGACTTTAGTAGTTGAAGAATCAATTCATGTTATCTTTGATGAATCTAATGATCTTCCATTAAGGAAGAGAAAAGGTATAAATGATGCAGATGAAATTGAAGATCAACTCAAAGATATCACCTTGAAGGACAAGGAGATTCAGATACACAAGAGGTAAATGAAGAAAACAACGCTAATCCACCTGAAGCCTCACAAGGTAATGATGATTTAGAAAGAGGATGGAGGTATGTTCACAGTCACCCTAAAGATCAAATTATTGGTGAATTATCTCAAGGAATTAGGACGAGATCATCATTTAGAGATACTTATAATAACTTAGCATTTGTTTCTAAAATTGAACCTAAATGCTATGATGAAGCTAAAAATGATGTTGATTGGATAAATGCAATGCATAAGGAACTTAATCAATTTGAAAGAAATAATGTATGGACTCTTATTGATAGACCTCATGATCATCAAATTATAGGAACTAAATGGGTTTTTAGAAATAAATTGGATGAACATGGTAACATAATTAGAAATAAAGCAAGACTAGTAGCTAAGGGTTATAATCAAGAAGAAGGAATTGATTTTGATGAAACTTATGCCCCTGTTGCTAGATTAGAAGCTATCAGATTACTTCTTGCTGTTGCTTGCTTTATGAATTTTAAATTATATCAAATGGATGTTAAAAGCGCTTTCCTAAATGGATACATTGCTGAACAAGTTTTTGTGGAACAGCCATCCGGCTTTGAAAACCACTTGTTTCCAAACCACGTATTTAAATTAAACAAAGCTTTGTATGGTTTGAAGCAAGCACCCGGGCTTGGTATGAGAGGTTAAGCAAATTCTTGATTAGTAATGACTTCATTCGAGGAAATGTAGATACAACTCTATTTATTAAAAGACAAAATGATGATATTTTAATTATTCAAATCTATGTAGATGATATCATTTTTGGTGCCACTAATGATTCTTTATGCAAGGACTTTGCTAAGCTTATGCAGGGAGAGTTCGAGATGAGTATGATGGGAGAATTAAATTATTTTCTTAGACTTCAGATCAAACAAAGCAAAGATGGGATCTTCATAAGCCAATCCAAGTATATCAAGGAAATGATCAAAAAGTTTGGCATGGAGACATCTAAGAGTATCGGTACCCCTATGAGCTCATCTTGTAGACTTGAAGCTTATAATTCTGAAAAATCTGTTGATTTAAAACTTTATAGAGGCATGATAGGATCTTTATTATACTTAACTGCTAGTAGACCTGATATCTTGTTTAGTTTGCATGTGTGCCAGATATCAAGCTAATCCTAAAGAATCACACTTGCTTGCTGTTAAAAGGATATTTAAATATTTAAATGGAACTAAAAACTTAGGACTTTGGTATGACAGACAATCTAGCATTGACTTAATAGGATACACAGATTCAGACTTTGCTGGATGTAAATTAGACAGAAAATCAACTAGTGGAACTTGCCAATTCCTAGGTGTTAACTTAATCTCATGGTTTAGCAAAAAGCAAACTTCAGTAGCATTGTCTACGGCCGAGGCCGAATACATTGCAGCTGAAGTTGCTGTGCTCAAATTTTATGGATTAAGCAGCAGCTAGAGGATTATGGTATCAAACAGAAAGGCATACCAATAAAATGTGATAACACTAGTGCAATTAATTTAACTAAGAATCCCATTCAACATTCAAGAACTAAACATATAGAAATTAGACATCATTTCATTAGGGATCATGTTAATAATGGTGACATTGTATTAGAATTCTTATGTACTGAAAAACAACTTGCAGATATTTTTACTAAACCATTAGAAGAATCGAAATTTTATGAAATTAGAAGGGAACTTGGAATGATCGATCCATCTATTTAATTAATTATGCTTGTGGTACTTGACTTTATGATTAAATATCATGGTTAGCATGTGTTGCTTGACTAATCTTAATCTAATCAATCAAATCCCTTCATGAAATATCTTTAAATTGCAATCATTGCTTTCGTCTTTTAGTGTGTAAGTTAGCTGACTAGTTAACTGGCTTTGGCCATCTCCCTACCATGAAATTTACTTCAATCGGCCACCTACTTTTCTTGGATTCATTTAAAGTAGTCAACTGACCAGGCAACCAACAGCCACCTGATCAGTTAACCGCTTTAGATCTTCATATAAAAGCCTTTATCCCTTTTCACTTCACACGTTTTCATCAAGAAAACTTGTCTTCTTCTCCATGCCTTCTCCAAACCGTCTCCTTACTTCATTGTTCTTCTTCAAGCCTCAAATCCTTCCACATCTAGAAGAAAGGGAATGGCTCCAAAGAAGAAATCAACTCATTCAAGAGATGAGTCCTCGGATCTTCCAAAGAAGCCTTCTTCTTTTTCTTCAAGATGTATCTTTCCATCCCTTACCACTAGATCAATAGCTAATGGAAGGTTAGTAGATTTTAATTTCCTAGAACAAGAAGAGTTTAAGATAGGAAAACTACTTGCATCTCAAGGTTGGTTAAATTTCTATCCACTAAAAAGCCTATTTTCCAACTTTAATATATGATTTTTATGAAAAGATAAATTTTGGTGATGGAACCATAACCTCAATTGTTAAAAATGTTAAAATCAATTTGATAGTGAAATGCTAGGTTCGCCTTAGGTATTCCGTCAAATGGCGTTCTAGTAAACTTCCCAAGTGAAAGAAACTATAAAATTGCAACGATTTTAGGCTTAGAGGATGATGATGCTAATAGTTAATCTTGATGCAAACATGTTATCTGTTGAAAATAGATTGCTACATAGCATCATTGCAAAGATTTTTGCTCCTCATGCGGATCGTTTAATGCTGTAACTGATAGAGATATAGGTATAATGTTTGATATATTAGAAGAAACTCCTTTAAACTTTCTGAATTAATGATGATAATAATGAAAAAGCTGTAGGTCGATCTAAAGTTGCATTACCATACGGGATGTTTCTCACCTATGTGTTTGAATTTCAGTGAAACTCAAAGGAGAAACGAATGTAGAATTACGTCATACTGATATATTTAATGCTCATTCCCTCCATCGTATGGATTATGCTAAACGAAATGGTATATGGACTAAAGTTAGATCTAGAACTGGTGATAAACCTGCTTCTCAACCAACAAATTTAGTACCTTCAGATCCACCTCCACTGCTTGTTCTCCTCCAAACTTCTTTAATTTTGATTATCATCAACCCAATACATTCTTAGCTGGAATGACTGAACCAAATCCGTTTTTAACTAAACCTCATGATGTACCCGAATCTTCAAATCGATATGGCAACTCAACTTCTAATCTTCCTATCGTACTAATCAGTGAAGATCAGATTCAGCAGATTATCCATGATCTTTCCAATGCTCTATCGAGTCGGAGTATCAGTGACAGCAATTCATCTGTTAATGACTTCACTATGGTACCCCATATCTCCTCAGTTTTTAAAACTCTTTCCTAATTAATTGTGACTCAAAAACAACTTGTCCATGATGTTAATGTTCTTAATGGCTGAGTGTTCCACCATAATGACTCTTTGATGGATCGTGTTTTGAAAGAAGTCGACCTAATGAAATCCAAGCTTGAAAACATTGAAACTAATGCTGAATGGGTGACTTATCAAATGCGGTCTAGTGAAAGTCAAACGAAGGATGCAGCGAATGCTTTTGATCACCTGAACGTGTCTACCGTGAAGCTTAGCAATCTCTTAGAAACCTACATTGCTCTCACTGCTGCCTCAGCTCATGATGCATCGTTCTCTCATCCACACCTATGGATGCCTCCTCCGCAACAGTCAGATGATGTCCCTGGACCATCCAGTCGATCGGACGAATCTTCTCAGCAACCAAAAGTTATCTCTTCAGATGATGATGCATGACTTCATTCTGTATCATGTTTGTTCTATGTTTTGTAAGATGCTTGTAATATTTATTCCATGAGTGATGAATGCTTAGGACAATGGTTTATAATATTTATCTTATGTTTGACTTGACAATGTATTATGTTTGAATATTGTATCCATCTTATCTTCATGAATTATGCGTTGGATTATTGCATATTCCTCAAGTCATCTTTTTGATCAAAGACAAAAGGAAGAGAAGAATAATGCATAAAATGAAATTATGGAGAAAGTCATGCACTCCATATATTCAGAGGGAGATTAATATGTTCAGGGGGAGATTACATATTTTTTTGCATGCTTAATGGTTTATGCTTAATGGTTTTGTATGTTTTTGTTATCATCAAAAAGGGGGAGATTGTTGGCCCCTAGATTGATTTTGATGATTACAAAATAATTAAGACTAAGTTTATTATGAAAATTAAAATTATTGCAGGGATGTACAAGTGTCGTACAGGTGAGCCTTATCAAGCAAAATTTTATTTGTTACATGGAAGCTTGTTTTCTCTTATCTTGAATATAGCTAATTGATTCATTATTCCTTGGTTGATTGCATGACTATGTTAGCTAGCTATTTTCCTCTCACATTGAGCCTAGCCGAACCATACATAAAATAAGTTCGCTTGTGAGCTAGCTTGTCCCTTCCATCAATTAGCTGGATCTCTTAGTTAGCTAGCTATTCTTTCTTGTAACAGGCTGGTTGAATGGACTTGATATTAAGTCAGCTTGAGAGCTAACTTCCCTTCTCTTTTTAGTTAACTTGTTATCCCTTGAAGCTAACTATTTTCTTGCAGGATTTCTCTTGACCGAATGGAGTTTGAAATGAGCTAGCTGGAGAGCTAGCTTCTCCTTAGGCGGCACCATGAAGTTTTAAATTTAGTTAGCTAGAAAGCTAACTCCTTTTCTCATGGATTTATGAAAGATTGCTTCAGTTAGCTGGGGAGCTAACTGCTTTGTTCCTCCCTCTCTCTTGGTTGAACGCTATGATGGAAGAGTTAGCTGAATAGCTAACTTCTTTGGGCATTTTTCCCTCCTGGCTGAATGCATGTTAAAACAAGTTAGCTTAGCAGCTAACTACTTTATCATTTCCCTCTCCCTAGCCGCATGAAATTTTGAATGGAGTTAGCTAGGAGCTAACTACTTTTATCATGATGCACTTACCTTTTTATCTAGCTAGCTGGAGAGCTAACCACTTTTTCATTTCCTCTTCCAACCGCATGAAAAGTTTTAAATTGAGTTAGCTAAATAGCTAACTACTTTTATCATGATGGAGTTAACTTTTTATCTAGTTAGCTGGAGAGCTAACTACTTTATCATTTCTTTCTTCCCTGGATGCATGAATTTTCATTTAGTTAGCTAAATAGCTAACTACGTACTTTTCTCTTAATGCATGAAATCTTTTCATTGAGTTAGCTCTAAAGCTAACTACTTTTTTCCTGGATGCTTTTCTAAACCGTGTGCATGATGGATTGAGCTAGCTTGCTAGCTAGCTACTTTATTTTCTCTTTTATGGCTAATTTCAAGTGTTCTTGCCGTGGAGTTTTTCAAGCTAGCTAGCTAGCTTTGTTTGTTTAGTTAGCTTTGGGGCCTCTTCTCCGTTTTCCATGGCCAGACGTTTTTTAAGGAGTTGCTGAAAATTAATTCCAGCCAACGATCTCTCTGAACTCTCTCATGCTCTCTCTCTCTCTCCTTAATTATATTTCCATTTTCATGATGATTAACTTTTTTCTTTTGGTGTTTGACAGAGATCTTTCTTCATCAAAGGATTAAATGCAATCAATGCTAAGGGAAATAATATCAAACGGTTACATTTTTCTTCCATTTTAATTTCCTCTTAATACCAATGTGTCTAACGGATATTTTTCTTGGTTTAAATAGTTGTGATCAGAGGAACACAATGACGAATCTAAAAAAGAAAAAGAAAAAGAGGAGAAAGAAATCAAGAAAGAGAGTGTATATTTTTTGGAGTGTTGGAAAGCAAGCTCTTGTGCATTGAAGTTGACAAATCTTAATCACTGCTTAAGTTGTCCAGATCCGGTGAAGCATTCAAAGTTTTTAGCTACCTCAGAGATCCACATTCATTGCTGAAGATTTGCTTTAAATTTGTAAAGTATTCTTTGAATATTTGCTCAAATTAGGAGCTATCTGTTATCTATTCTGAAATTTCTTGTAATAGGGTTAAGGATAACCTTATATTGTTGATTGGCTTCCTTGTGCCGTTAAACAAGAGGACTAGCTGGGTAAAGCTAGAGGTTTGGCTACCTTGTTCCGTGAAACAAGAGGACTAGCCGGGAAGGCTAGGGGTTGTAATCGTTGTGATACGATTAGTGAAATTCTCAAAGGGTTTTTTATTAGACTTAAAATCCTTGCAAGGTTGAGTTGGAATTCGAAATGATTTTGAAGTTTCAATTCATGTGAGTCAATTTTTCCTAAATCAAGTAAACAATGATCAGTTATAGGGTTGACACATTCTATACTACTAACTAATTTAGGATATATGACGATGAAATTGAATCGTACGGTAACCATTCATGGATAGGTGTTGTTGATGGTCACATCAACAAAACCCTTAGCACTTGGATGGTCATGATGCTTTGCTAGAGGCCTCTCATGATCTATAATCATATTATTGACTTGGATAGAGTATTGTCTAATCAATCCTAGGGTCAGTAATTAGGACATGATTATTGCCAACATGTTAAAGAGCCTAATGGGTCACACGCATTAAGAAGAATTTTGGATGAATTAAAATGATAATTAAATTAAATTAAATTTAGATAAGATGACCAACTAAATAATTGGGTAAGATCCAATTTAAAGGAGATAAAATAATAATGGATATGATCCATCATATAGGAAGAAATTTTAGGGAGAGATTATTTGCGCATATGATGAACAAATAATTGGATACCCAAATTTGGCTTGTTCTATGTGATGGATGGCTCTGATTATTATGATATGGACGATAAATCTTATCCATATGAAGAAGGATTCATGCCCATGGGATGGGGCATGATGAATCTCTATGGTAGGACGATGAACACGTCCTGATTGGTGCATATAGTTATGAGATAACTAACCTCCTAATTTTAAGGGCTGAGATTTTGACATTTGGCTAATGGATGGGGCTTGACCACATATAAGATGGGATCAAATCCATGAGATGAACACGATCCATCTTTACGTGAAGATATAGTTTCATGCCGAAGGTTTGGGGCATGTGGATTATTGGATAATAACCTCCTAAAATCAAGGGACAGGATTATGCCATATGGAGGATGATCAGCCATCCATTTAATGAACTGATCAACATTATCTAAATCCTAGAATCTGGTTGAATAATGTTTTGGGAGTGGATTTAAGTTGCCATGAGATGGAGCGTCTCTTTCTCTCCCTTGGATTCATGTTTAGAGAGTGGATTTACGTTTCCATGAGATGGGGGCGCCTCTTTCTCTCCCTCTCTCAATTAATACGTCTCTTTCTCTTCCTCCTCTAACCTAGTAGTTAAAGATTTGATCTTTACATCTAGAGGAGTTTTTTTTGTGTGTAAATTTTAGAAGGGGATTAAAGAGGTGCAAGCATCCCTCTCTCCCTGAAAGTCATTTTTCATACTTAGAAGGTCTTCGTCCATTCTTGTTCGTATAGATCACTGTTAGAGGCTGGTTGTATGGACGGTTAGTGGCAGAAGCCTAACGGTCGTATGGATGATTAGTGACAAAAGTCGGTCATATCGACGGCTAGTGGTAGAAGATTCAAGGACTCAAGTATAAATAGATCTAATGTTTAGATTTTATTTCTAATTAAATGAATTGTTCCTAAGGATCCTGGGCATCTGGAAATTTTGTGTTTTAATTTTATCTTCCACTGCATTTATATGAATTTGATTCATGTCTTGAATACATAATTTGATTCATGTCTTGAATACATAATTTCCTACATCTGCTTGATTTCATTTTGGAGCTGCTAGTACTCCTATGTGTCGTGCCCATAATCTTGATGAAATTGGCAGTATTTAGTCATATCCCTCCAAGCCATGTTTTCTTGGAGGGGCGGCGATCAAGGGATCTGACACTCGATCTCCATTAAGATCTGCACCCTTGGTGCAGTGAGTGGAGTATACTAATTGAACCTCCACGCTGGGCTTCGAGTGCGATCTCTAAGCCGTGAAAGAGGAACTCTTTGGCGGCGAGGTAGGCTTGCATGGCGATAGGGTCATTTTTTTCCAAGCCTTTAATCTCCTTCTTTTTGTACTGCTTAGCTCGAGCGGACCTTCGTGATTTCTCAATCCTAGCATATTTATCCGTCAAAGCCATCACATGCCAGAGAGATTCTTCAGATAGTTGACCTCCAAGGCTAAATAGAAGTTTCCTTCCTTCGACACTCCTTCCGTCAGGATGGACATGCACACCTCATGGTTGAGGTGATCCACCTCCAGCATGGCCGTGTTGAAGCGATCAAGATAACTTCTCAAGGACTCCCCCTCTCGTTGCTTGATCTTAGAGAGGGAGTCGAATCTTCTTCGGTGGCGATGACTGCTGATGAATTGGCTAATGAATAGACAGCTTAGCTCATCGAAAGAACTGATGAAACTTGGCTTCAGCTGTTAAATCAAGTTCTGGCGTATCCTCTGAAGGTAAAGGGAAGGCTTGGCATAGGATCGCATCGATGGTTCATGGAACATCATGATGGATTGGAAGCTATTCAGGTGATCATCAGGATCGGTGGATCCATGATATGGTTCAATGGTGGAGAGCTTAATATGGGAAGGGATCATCTCCTGCATGATCTCTTCGATGAAGGGGATGTCCTGCTCTGCCTTTGATTGGGGAGGAGGAGCCTTCTTGGCAGTATCCAGCTCTTGGTGCTATTCTTGATGCATCTATGAAGCTGTCACTAGACTTCCTCATCATGGGTGGTAGGAGAGATGGGGCGAGGAGACCACGGTCGTAGTGTCGAGTCATGGCAGGAATACACCGAGAAGAGAGATTGAGCTCATTGAGATATAGGTGGGCTCTTCCCTTTTGCCATTTACAGCACTGGTTTAGGCCCTTTGTGGTTGGGTTGCTGAAGATGGCTCGTGATCTCAAGCGGACTGGAAGGAGCAATCACCCATGAAACAAGGGCAACTGCTCCGTTGAAAAGATGTGGAGCCGATGCAGTTGGAAGAGAAACTCTGTGAAACCCCTGTACCAATTGGGTCAGGGCTTGAACCTGCTAAACCAGCATGGCAAACTAGTCCTGAGTGACTATGAGTGCTGGCGGTGGAGAAATCTCAATCGACGGTGGTTGCAGGGGTGCAACATTGTTTGCGAGATTAGGCCTTTGGAATGTGGCCTGATCTGGAGCGTCTGAAGTTGATCTTCTTCGATTGGCCATTGAGATTGTTCTTCTTGTCAAGAACCTTGTCTCCTTAATTTCAAGTTTAGAGACTTGAGGCCCTTCTTCTAGTGCCAATCTGTTACCGTTGGAACCTGCTCTCTGGCTTGGGCATGGCTTGCATCTGGATCCAGGTTGCAATCTCCCATTCGAACAAACCTGCAAGACAGTCCTTGCACATAAAGCGTTAGGGGTGGCCCTTGTGGAAGACCCTCTGATGCCCAACTCAGTGGAGATTTATAGCAAATATATGTGAGAAGAAGGCTCTTGCAGAAGAGTCCCTCAAGAATGGTCTCCTGAGAGCTGAAAACTCTATTTGAGCTCTCTTTGTTTCAAGTGAGTGTAGCTGAGGAAGCCTTAGGACCAGGTATTTATAGGTTGCTCGAATGTTGGCAGGCTATTACCTGAATTCTCGAGCATGTCTTGGGAAGTTGAAAATCGGTATGATTCGAATCAAGTTAGTTACGAGGCCGGTAGGATTCGGATCCTGTTTGTTATGAGGATTGACGGCCATGAAAGTTGATTGATGCTTCAAGATTTGGTTATTTGGTTATTTATGGGCAATAGGCTATATTTGGCTTTATTTTCCTTCTTGGGGGTGCTGGGAACTAATGTGATTGGAATGCCACCAAATAATTAGGGATTTAAATTTCTGTTTATCATGGTCGGAGGGCCATATTCAGCTATTAATTCTCATTTCAGAAATTTGCCCTTGGTGCTATCGAGGTATGAAGATGGCTCGATCCTGCCGAGGTATGGAGATGGCTCGGTCATGCCGAGGAATGAGAATAATCTGGTCTTGCCGAGGCTCGGTCATGCCGAGGCATGAGAATGGCTCAGTCTTGCCAAGGCATGGTAATTTATCTTTTTCCAAATGTGACATCTAATGGGCAGAAATCGAAAATGATCCTAATATTTTTGCCATACGCGCGGCTATTGATGTAATGACAACTTTATCCCGTATCAAGTTCCATGATGTTTACTTTGCTTATGTTATTAGTAGGAGTTATGTTTGACATGTTTTCATACCAAATCGATTCATTTGACATCCTACTTTTGAACCATTACAATAAAACGTGCGATTAAATTAACATGACTTGTGCCGATGATTTTAGATGCAAAAAGCTAATCACTGCCTAATTAATCAACCAATTAGTAAATAATTTTATTTACTATTTAGTTGGCACTTCTATAATTAGTGAAATAAATTTGAGCAAAAAGCAAAAATGCAGTGAACAATAAAAAAGTTTGGATAGTTAAAATTATTTTACACACCCCTAAAATACGTATCACACGATTAAATATCTTGTTCGCATCAAATTGATTTATTAATTAGATAATTCTATATTATTTATTTTTAATCAATACCAAAATAATTTTTTTGTCTTTTTACCATAGCATTGCTCTTGTTATTATTATTTTTCTTTTAAAGAATAGCAATGCTATTGGTTTTTTTTTTTGTACAGGCGGGCGATCACACTAGTCTAGTGCGAGTCAACCTAGATAGATCAAAATACAATATTTGTTTAAACACAACAGGATAGGGGTTACCCTGTTTCCATATCAAATATCCGGTATGCTGAGCCACTGAAGCCGCCACCCAATCCGCAGTAGAATTGGCCTCCCGATAGACATGACGGATCTGGACTCTGTGGACATCCCGTAAAGAAGCCCAGATGTCATGGAGGAGTGGGTTGGTAGGGACTTGATTGTAGCACTCCTTCTGGAGCCATCGGGTGACAGTAAGAGAGTCTCCTTCAATGAGGAGACAACGAGCATGAAGTATCCAAATAGCATAGAAGACGCTAGCCTAGGCTGCGTAAAGCTCAGCCAGAGGGACAGAGGAAGCTAAGAGACTAAACCCTCCCGTAGCCAACAAAACTCCATCAATCCCTCGGATAACAAATGCAGAACCAGCTATTCGTCCCCGAACACTCCTATCGAAATTGATTTTGACATACCCTGGAGGGGCTCCCAAGAAATGAAAACCATGTACCGATTCCCTGCCAAAGAAGCATAGCGATGGAGTGCAAATTCAGATGATAAAGATATGGCATTTTGCACCGTCCTGTGGGAAGAGAAGATATCATCAGTAAAAATGAGCCGATTCCTCGATAACCAAATCTGATTGGCAGTGATAGCCCATAACGCAGCTTTCTATTGATTATCCCTCCAAAGATCAATCAGGAAGAGGGATCGCCAAAGACCCATATCATCCTCTCTAAAACAGTAGCCAACCATCTACCAGATCTGTCTCGCTCTAGGGCATATGAAGATGGCGTGATCAGTAGTCTCCGCCTCCTTCCACACAGTGGACAAGTAATTGGAATGGGCATACCTCTCCCAGAGAGTAGAGAACAAGTGGGCAAACAATCTCACGCAAGCTTCCATATAAAAAGCTGAACCCTGGGATGGATGGGAAGCTTCCATATCCACGCAGCATCCATCGAACACTGAGTCTGTGGCCTAAGAGATTTCATAAGGTCCCTCGTAGGAGCCCTAGACTGACAAGAATTATGCCATAACCTAGTGTCAGAAGTGTGCCCCTGAATGAGCGGAATAGAGAGAATCCGGCAAGAAATCTGGTCACCGAATAATCGGGTCACCGTGGGGGTATGCCATGAGACAAGGTCATGAGAGATCAGGTCAGCAACCCTCATACTGCTAGGAACATCAATGCTGATGAATGTAGGCCATCATCGAGAGAAGGGGAGATCAGCAATCCAGGTGTCCTGGACAACATCGATCAAGGAACCATCTCCAATCATCCACGAGATGTTGCTCAGAATTATCGGTGCATACCGACAAACCTCCTTCCAGAAGAAGGAATGACCACGAGGAGACTAAGAATCTATAGAATGCATCTAGTCACCATATCTGGCTCGCATAAAGAGCTCCATAAATAATGCGGATCAAGTAAGAACCGCGCGGCATGCCTGGCAATCAAAGCCTCTCTCTTACAATCAGAGATTGAATTCCAAGTCCCCCTTCAAAGATCGGCATACAAATAGTATCACATGCCTGTAAGTGAATACCATAGCCATCCTACATAGAGGCCCAGAGGAAATCCCTAAAGCACCTCTCTATCCTCCTCAGACAAGTAATCGGACTGCAGAGTTGGATAGAAGATGCAGGGGAGGGAGGTAAGACAAGATTATCGAAAGGATGCAACTTACATATAATTTCTTAAGTATAAGAGGTATGGTTGGAGTCTCCCTACAACTTTTCTTCTCACACTTAAGTGCCAGTTGAATCTCATGTGATAATATAGTTGGAGAGAGACAGACTTCAACTGCACCTTTTGCACTTAAAATAATAAGATTGAAATTATTGAAAAGCTAATTATTTTTTAGTTGTACTGTGCTGAATTAAACCTAAAAATAGAAAAATTGAATACAATATTCAATCACTTCAGATTAGCCTTAAGTGAGTTTATATCGATGCAAAATAGATTTTTGTCAAATATATCGATATGATTACAATACAAAATAATTAATTATATTATGTTGCAGATCAATCTATCAACCTGTAACTGGTCTATTTCACTATAGTAATTTATGGGCATAGCGACGCTTTTAAGTTAATTTTTCGACGCTTTTCTAGCGTCGGGAAACAGCTTCCCGATGCTTTTATAAGCGTCGAGAAACTGAGAGTGGAGACGAAATTTTCTGACGTTTTGTTAAAGCATCGGCAAAATATATGCCAACGCTTTATAAAGCGTTGAGAAAATAATATGTCGACGCTTTATAAAGCATCGGAAAAATACTATGTCGATGCTTTTTAAAGAGTCGGAAAAATAATATGCCGACGCTTTATAAAGTGTCGAAAAAATACTATGCCGACACTTTAAAAAGCATCGGCAGGATCTGGCCTCTTCCCCTGTCTAGCTTACGGTCTACCCAGGTCATCCAGCAACTGTGCATGATATAAAACTGATTAAAAATGCATTGTAAAATATCTCCGGTATCAACACTTCCAATATCATAACATTGCACTATTAATAATAGTAATAATATTAGTTGGAAAAATTGAAACCACTATAATATAGCAATATAAGCATTCCATGGCATGAATTCATGCCTGTTGAACAAAGAGTCATGTTTACTTCCCAAAAGAAAATGAAAGAAGAAGAATAAGAAGAAAATCTTCTGAAGATCACACGATCCTTTTTTCCCCTACCAGTTGAATGATTCAGCCTTCTGCCTACGTTTTGTCTACTCAGCCAATACGGCCTACTTGTCAGAAGACCAAATTCACATCAATTCTCACATCCTAAGATCAAGCAACTGGTTGTGAGACCTCAATAACCACAGATTCCTACAGTCTTGTAAGATAACCGAAATAAAGGAACCATCCTTTGGATTTGGTTTAGATAATGCGCATCAGTTTGGGTGCCGAGACTAGCTTTCATGAAACAATGCCAAAGTGAGATCTTTATTCTCTCGACCAAAGCCAGTTCAGAAAGTAGCACCACAAAACTAAACTCCAGTATTGTGAATGCTCACACACTATACCCTCGAGGCACTTTGATGGCTCACATGTTGAAGGTTGGGACATCAATGTCCACTGTAATCCAAGCAAATACGAGAACTTACCACAAGAAAGCAAAATTACGGCCACTCATTTGGAATATAAAGCTTAAACAATGACAAGTCGTGCCAAGCACAAAGCATCAAACGAAAAATCTCTCTTCTCTTTCCCTTGAAACAGAGAATATCTCATGCTAAGCTCGTAACAATATCCAAGTTCCAGTGTTTATGATCTAAGCAGGTCTAAGCTTTGCTCCAATCACTTGCAACAGCAACAAAAACAGCCACGAATTGTACTGACAGTGGAACTGAGTAGAGCTCTAAGTAATACTCCACACAAGGAGTAGATCATATTACTTTCGTGTACTAATGTTTGCAATAGGTTCAGATTCCTTGATCATTAGTACATATTGTTCGATCTTTTAGTGTAAAAGGTTATGTTTTACATAAACATGTGTTCTATTTGGACCTTAACATCCACAAAAGTAACGTCTATATGCACCAAAACTTTTGCAAAACATTGGTTCCTTCCTCTATTTATCTTCTGTTTTTAATTTCTCAGTCTGCTTAAGTGATTGGAACAGTATCTTTTGTTCATAAACCTGAACTGCATAAACCTGCAGCAGATGACTTCGAAGATATCACTTCACAAAAGATTAAAAGTTCATACTTCCGCATGGTTCTTGATTCACTGCACAGATGAACTTTCAAGACAGAGATATCATAACATCTAAGCAAGATTATCTTGCACAAGCTATCATAATTTCATGACTTCAAATACAATTGGCTGATTTTCACCTGTATCAATGCAGTATGAATAACATGTCATGTGACTGCTATTTTCTTCCATTTCAATACTCAAAACGGGAAAGATAAAATTTAAAGGACTGGTCACAAGTTTTATAACATAAAACACACCAAATTGGCCAGAAAAGAGATTGAACAATAACTCCAACATTCAGAATAATTAGATTAGCAAAACAAATTGTATTGGTTTTGAAACATAATGATCAATAACCAGCAAACTCAGCAGGCAGAAGGAAATCATAGTAACATAGTGACAAACATGATAGACTTAATCCGTATGCCTTGTCTCAAGAATCAGCTTTAATTAACTGGGTGAACATCAAGACAGCTCCCCCATTCTTATCTCCAGACAGGTCCCCCAACATTCAGAATAATTAGAATTAGCAAAATAGATTGAATTGGTTTTGAAACAGAATGATCAGTAACTAGCAAACTCAGCAAGCAGAAGGAAAGACTTAATTAGAATTAGAATGAAGTGACAAACATGATAGACTTAATTTAAACCACAAATAGGCCGAGAAGATACCAAACCGTAACTACGGATGATTTCATATTTAAAACGACCAAGATAATCCTCTTACTAGGAAAAATTTTGTTATACAATCAACTAAAAGAGTTACAATTTAAAGTTTAACAAAATTTAAAAATACATAAAATGAAACACCTAAAATAAAAGTAGCCAAGGTCAATGATCTGCAGGAGGAAGATCGTCACCCTATCCGCTCCGATCTGATGCTCCAGAAGCCTTTAAGAATAATTAAAAAAGTTTAATTTGCTTAACTATCAATTACAATATATTAGATAAATAATTAATAATATAAGAATATATATTTAATAATATATGTATTTACCTTATGTGGAACAAACATCTGTACGATAGATGTAAGCTGCTCAATGTGCTCTTTCATAGAATCCATCGCTACTTCATCGGCGGCACTCCTCCGTTGCATCTCCTCCATCGCTGCTCTATCGGCGGTACTCCTCCGTTGCATCTCCTCCATCGCTACTCTATCGGCGGCACTCCTCTGTCGCATCTCCTCAATCTCATGCTCAAGTCTGCGAATACCATCAGCAGCATCTGCATGTCTAGTCATCTCAGATAACTGAGTGGTGGTGACTCCAACTCTATAACCCTCACTCGACCGTAGCGCTCCGGCCTCATCAGCTCCGTAAACACCTAGGCCTCAATACGACTACTCTGCATAGATGCTGTAGAGTCATCGACACGCTTAGCAATAAGAGCTGTAGCTTTTTTCTGTATTAATTTTAAAAAAATAGTTAGATCTTACTAAATAATAAAATCAAATTAAAATCGTTGCATAAAATAAATTATAATAAATAATTACATATAAGTCCCTTGACTTATCTCTGACAAAAGTGCCATCATTGTGAATATGAGTCATCCGGTAAAACTTCACTTTACGGGTTCTCGCCCATGCTCATCCATCTACAAGAAAAATTATAATTTGTAAATAATTTAAAATTTTGAACACATGGAACCACTTCGGGCTTATCTTATCTAACTCATTTATATTATTTGTTAATAAAATAAACAATTAAAAAGGTTAACATTTGATCTTTATATTATAAATTAAACAAATCTTTATATTATTTGTTAATAAATTAAACAAATGTATTCAATAAAGAAGGTACCCGAGGAAAAAAGGTTTGAATCATACTTTCGTATGTCTAGATCAGCAATTGTAAAGCTTTATCAATTATCTTGTCTATGTGGCTGGTGTGGAAGGTAAAGGGTTCTTAGGTTTTCAAGTGATGGTAAGTGTTTGTACAGCATTATTGTGCAATGCTTTGTATTGTTGTTGATAATACATCTAGTTCTAACCTGTTGCTTTTAGCCCATACTTATATCAGCATCTTTGCAGCATAAAAAAGACTGACCAATCAATAGCAGATATTCATGCTAGGCAGGGACGGGCATGAGCTGGGTGGGCCCGTAAGCTGATCAATGCCAGGTGTGTTAATGCTTAACAATGTATTCAAATTCTAGAAGCATTTATTGATGCAATAGAAAGTTATCAATGCACACTGGAACTCACGGAATTCTAGGATATTTTGACAGGTGATAATTAGTAGTGGTGAGATGGTTCTCAATGATGAGGTCCTGTTAGGGGGCACTGATCTCTTGAAGGAGTGCGAACTTTGGGTAGAACACTGGAGTCGTTTTTAAACCGGTGCCTTTTGGCACCGGTTTTAGAAAAAAGGCGTCAAAACTAATCTTATTACAAAAAAAAGGTTAAAGTAGAAAACGTCACTTCAAATGATATTTTTATTTTCACCTCTTCACCTTCGCTGTGCCACATCAGCGAAAAAGCATGGAAAAAGACGATAAGAAATCGCTACTTGAAGTGACGATTTCATGAGAAAAATCGTAAGTCTCAATTCACTTATACCTCCCATGCAAAAAAAAAAAAATGGATATGAGAGTAATTAATAAGAGGAGAAGAGATGAAAACTTACCGTTTCAAATCAAATAAGAGAGTAATTAAATAATATATTTTTATTTATCTTATTATTATTTTGAATTAAATAATATCTATATAGTTTCAAATCAAGAAGATAAACGGTACGGAGAAGAGATGAAAACTTATCGTGTCAAATCAATTAAGAGAGTAATTAAATAATATATTTTATTTATCTTATTATTATTTTGAATTAAATAATATCTATATAGTTTCAAATCAAGAAGATAAACGGTATGGTTCACGAAGCGTTCGGAAACTTGGAACGTAATCCCTTCGTGGCTTACGTAGAGATAGGTCAATTAATTAAAAGTGATAAAGAGTGATTTGAAATTCAAAGATTTGAAACTGTATAGATATTATTTAATTCAAATAACAATAAGATAAATAAAAATATATTATTTAATTCCATATTATTATATTTAAAATTTAGAATTATTTTTTTAAATTAAAAATAAAAATTAGATAAATAAAATATATGTATTGATTATTTTTAAATTTCAAATCAAATTCAAAGATTTGAAACTATAGATTAAAAATAAATGAAATAATTTCTAAAAATAAAGAATTTTTAAAATAGAAACATAAACCAAAATAAAAATTAGAATAATATGCATTGTTATTCTGAATTAAATAATATTTATATAGTTTCAAATCTTTGAATTTCAAATCACTCTTTTATCACTTTTAATTAATTGACCTGTCTCTACGTACGCCATGAAGGGATCACGTTCCAAGTTTTCGAACTCTTCGTGAACCGTACCGTTTATCTTCTCGATTTGAAATTATATAGATATTATTTAATTCAAAATAATAATAAGATAAATAAAAATATATTATTTAATTACTTCTGCTTGATTTGAAACTGTAAGTTTTCATCTTTTCTCCTCTTATTAATTACTCTCATATCCATTTTTTTTTCGTATAGGAGATAGAAGTGAATTGCGAAATCGCCACTTGAAATGGCGATTTCTCTCATGAAATCGCCACTTCAAGTGGCGATTTCAATCTCATGAAATCGCCACTTGAAGTGGCGATTTCTAAATAGAAATCGCCACTTCAAATGGTGATTTCTTATCGTTTTTCTTCCACGCCAGCGAAAGATTTTCGCTGACGTGGCGCAGCGAGGGTGAGGAGGTGGAAGTGAAAAATGCCATTTGAAGTGGCGTTTTCCGCTTTAACCCCCTTTTTGCAATAAGATCGGTTTCCATGCCTTTTTTCTAAAACCGGTGCCAAAAGGCACCGGTTTAAAAAATGACTCTAGAACACTGTCCTTATAGGCACGAGGGAATTTCGGGAGGTAGGGAGGGAGGGAGTAGGGTGGTAGCTAGCTTCATTATTTGTGAGTCAACAGTCCTATCCTTTTCAAATATTAATTTTTAAATGCTAAAGTGGCAGAGTAAAATATTCTGCTATAGGTATTGTACTTATTAAGCTTATTTTATTTTATATTCTTTTTCAATAATCTTATCTAGTTCAAAAGTTTTTTAAAAAAATTATTTTTGTTGTATAGATAATTTTAAAATCAGTTATGATGAATGCATACGGCAACCACTTCAAATTTGGTAATGCTATATGTAGAAACATGAATTATTTTAAAGATATCACAATGATATACGACTTCAAACACTAAACTTCAAGAAAATGGCTCACAAATAGGGGTGGCAATCATGTCGTATTGTGTCGTGTCTGGATCGTGTCATGTTTTGATCGGGTTGAAAACACATCAACCCAAACACGACCTGTGAGTTAAATGGGTTAGGTAATTTGGACACGAACATGACCTGACTCAAAACACGATTAACATGACACGACCTGTGACCCGAGAGGGCGGAAGAAATAAAACCCACATGAGATTTTATAATGGGAAATGAGCCAGCGAAAGGAGGGTAAAGTCGAAGAGAGCGGTGGTGCGAGTAAAAAAGTATCGTCATTTAAACTCTCTAAAATGTCATTAAACAGTCATTATTAGTATTTTGTCATTTATAACGTAATTGCTTAAGAGTGAAGGAAGTTTCTCGGGGAAAAAAGAGTAACGGCAGTTGCTTTTATTTTTCATTTTCTTTTCGTTAAAAGGGATTGTGATATTTGGACTCAACCGTCACAAAAGTTGCTCCCAAGACCTAGATTAGGTCAAATTGGTTGCATTGCTTGTTTGATCAATCTAATTAGATTAAAATATATAATTCATATAATCTAAATTTTGACTATTTAACCAGCTTCGTTTGGTGGAACTATCAGCTTCGTTTGTTTGATCTAGAGGCCTCGGGTAGCGGTGACAGACGGATCATGGTGCGGGCGAAGCGGGTGACGGGTTTGGGTCAAAACATGTCAGATGGGTTCGTGTCAACCCGATTAAATACACTGGTCAATTTGGATCAATTCGGGTTAAGCTGTTGAACCCGAACATGACCCATTTAAATTTCGTGTTGGCGGGTCGTGTCATACATGGGTTTGTACCAAAAAAAGTCAACCCAAACCCATTTAATTCGTGTCATGTTCGTATCGAGTTATCGTGTCGTGTCAAAATTGCCACCCCTACTTAAAAATCTGCATTACATTCAGGTTTCATTATAATAAGTAAATGATTTGATATAAAAATATAAATTTATAGTTTAAGGAATATACGAACTCTTGTTTGACTCGGGCATAACTCTTAGATCCCGATGTATGAGGAACAGACAGAGATGCTCGTGCAGCTTTACCAATATTAGAATATATGCAAAATCAAATAAATATACTTGTTATATTTCGAAAAGATTAAATATTTTAATAAAAATCTTAAAAGATTAAATAACAAGATACCTATTCCCTCTCGAAGAACTAGTAATGAACCAACTCCATCCACTGATGAGAGGGTATATCAGGAGGACAAGTACCAACTACCTGCTCCTCGGTCATACTCGGCAACTTGTACTTCATCTTCAAATATTCCTTATATTCTTTTCATTTTTGGTTGAGAGACTTCAGTACAAAATCATAAATGGATGGAGGTAGTACAAACTTGGACTGCAAAAGAAATTAATTGTTAAGTCTAATAATTGACTTAATTAAAATAAAACAAGCTGTTTGTTACTTGAAAAAAATAAAACATAGCATAATATAACAAGTATATAAAATAAGAAATGTTTAGATTCAAATTTTTACCTGCACAACTCGTAGAATCTCAACTTTATATGTCGGAAGCATGTCATTCCATTTTGCATAACTTAGTGGACAAAGCTCATGACTCCATGCAACTGATCCTAAAAAGGAACTCAATAAGCTAGCGGCTTTTTTAATTGGCTGCCCCAGCTGATTACACTCAACCACTATCTGGGAACCCTCGTGCATCTGCCATACATCTCGAACTAACATAGGCCCGCATCTATGTGTAACCGTCCCAGATTCATCTGCATAAAAATAGATATAAATAAACTATAGTAAAAAGTGTAAAGAAATTTTATCAAACTAAATAAAAAAAATAAATTACCCTGAATGTGTAGCTCATCATCTCCTACACCGACAGTAGGATCATGATGCCTAGAGGATGATGGACCTGATGTAGACTGTTGTGCCGAAGGACTGGACGCAACGTCTGATACTGAAGGACCAGCATGAACCTGCTGTGCTTAAGCAGAGGTGCTAGCCTCTATCTGTGAGCGCGGCATAATGTCACCTATCATTCACATCAGAATAAGAGTTAGTAAAAATAAATATTAAATTAACTGAATAATTACTACAAAATCTGATGCGTGTCGTAGCGCAATTATTTAAACACCTTAATTTCACTATTAGGATAGCGAGAGTAAGGGATCGATTCCACATGGACTTTAGCGATTATCTTGAAATAATTTTATAAATTTAACTAAATAGATAACTAAGTAGATAATTAATAGTGCAAAATAATAAGATATGGTTTATCTTATTAGAGCACGGCTCGTACCCGTAGATCACGGCCCGTCTCTTTTAAGAATAAATCAGTCTAAATTATTTTCACTTAAATAGAATTTAATAACAATTTAACATGAATAGAAATTTTATTTATATAAAGTAAAGAGTTATGACATTAAGAAAGCAACAGATTATAATAAATTTCTAAACCAAACCGGGCCCTCTTAGCATACGCCTTGAAGCAGAGCATCTAAGAACTCCACACCTACGGATGAACAGATGAACGGGGCCTCCCACAGAACGGCTGGAACAGCTCTTCAAATGGCTGGAACAGCTTTTCAAACGGCTGGAACATAGCACCTAGGACTCCAATCCACGGATGAACACCGCCCCAAAACTCTCCCCGATTGCTCTCTCTTCTCTGCTATTTATAGAATTTCATATGCGGCCTTACGCGGAGAGGACGCGGAGAAGAATCTGTTTTAAAACAGAGACGACGCAGTGGAAGCAGAGGACGCGGAAGCCACAAAAAATCTAGATAAATCCTCTATAAAATTCAAATTCCTTCTAAAAGAATTTAATTCTCTTAATTTGATAACTTTCAATCTAATATATTCCTTAATTGGTGGAAGAAACGGTTAGAAATTGAATGGAGAAGAATCGGCGGAAAACAGAGAAAGAAAACGATGAAGTCGGCACTTGGTTTGCCGACTTCACTTTAAAATTTGTGCTAAAACAGATAAATCAATGAAAAATCAATTTCGAGCTCATCTTAAATCCGATTTGAGTGTCGTTTGCATCGTTAAATCCCTAAAATCGAACTCTTTAAGTTGATAAGATTTTATCTAAAATATTATATAAAATATTAAAATATTAAATAATAATATGTATGTTAAATTATTAATTAATAGGTTTAATGATAATTATTTATGCGTTTATCACTCCCCCCAACTTGAATCTTACTCGTCCTCGAGTAAATAATAAATTTAGAAATATGTACCAAGTTATTCCAAGAATTGATAGTTATCTTATAGTTCTTTTTTAAATTTTTTTTTTAAGATCATAAAGGAGGTACTTCATTGGATTATTAAGTTTTTTTTTTTTAGTGATAAAGTATAGTCCATAAGAATTTATAGAAGTCTTTCTTCACCAACTTTCCACTTCTCTAATTAAGTCTTCTAACTTAATTTGGGTTGGTGTAATGTCTTTGTACTTTGGTTCTTTATTTATTTATTTATTTTTATATGTAAAGTCAGTGCAATGTCCTAACCCTTGCTTTCTAATTAACCCTTGTAGCGAGCTTTAGGCCAATGGCTCCCAAACCAATTGGTTTTAGGGCATTAGGTATAAAATACCCCTCGGACTTACTTACTCGAGTTAAAAAGGCTTTAGGTAGGACTAACTTTATTTAGGTTCTTTTACATTCCCACCTTTTTACGCGAACAACATCACTTTCTTAGGTGACGGGGCCCGGTTACTCAGTGAAAAATGCTAAGAACCTAATCTATTAACTTTAAGAGAGATTTTTTTCTTTTTTCTTTTTTCTTTTTTTTTTTTTTTGAATAACATTTTCACCCATACCCTTATTAAGTAGATTGTACTATTAAGATCAGTGGTCAGGAGGGTCTAAAATTATTCTAAAAATTTTTCTAGGCTAAACCCTACCTTTTATTAGGTTTTCTTTATTCCTCAGTATCTCAAAAATAATCTAACCATTAATTTATTAATAGACTGCTTGATTAACTTCAAATCGAGACAGAATTTGGTAACACATCTGATTGTAGTTTTACTCGAGGATTTATTTATTTGTTCTTTTTCCTCCCCCCCAACTTAATTTCCATTGTCCCTAATGGAAGAAAATTAATTAATTTCAAGGAAAGATACTACCTGGTAGAGTATTTGAAGGTTGGAAGTTTCATTGTTGCCATCTTTTTTAATCTGCTTCTGTTGCTCTTCTCTGGTCATACTAAAAGAACATACTAAAAGAAAAGAAAGTTAAAAATAACTAATAAAATGGGTTGCCTCCCAAGAGCGCTAAGTTTAAAGTCTTCAGCCAGACTGTGCTACTTATTATGATAGTGTTGGGTTCACAAGATCAATTGATTCAACAACTTCTCCATCATTAATTTCTTCTATATATGGTTTCAAACGTTGGCCATTTACTTTGAATGTATTTCCTTGCTTGGGGTCTTTAAGCTCTACAGCTCCATGGGGAAATACTTGAGTTACTATAAAAGGTCCATTCCATCGTGAACGAAGTTTTCCAGGGAAAAGGTGTAATCTTGAATTGTAAAGCCATACTTTTTGATTTGGTTCAAAAAATTTTCTACTAATAAATTTGTCATGATATGCCTTGGTTCGTTCTTTATAAATTTTTGAGCTCTCATATGCCTCATTTCGTAGCTCTTCTAACTCATTCAATTGGAGTTTTCTATTGACACCTGCATTTTTCATATCATAATTAAATTGCTTGATAGCCCAAAATGCACGGTGTTCTAATTCTACAGGTAAATGACATGCTTTTCCAAATACGAGCCTGTAAGGAGACATTCCTATGGGAGTTTTAAATGCAGTACGATAAGCCCATAATGCATCATCCAAACGTTCTGACCAATCTTTCCTATCAGGTCTCACTGTTTTCTCAAGGATATGTTTAATTTCTCTATTTGATATTTCAACTTGGCCACTAGTTTGGGGATGATAAGGTGTAGCTACCTTATGAGTAATTCCATATTTATTCATTAATGCTTCGAAGTGTCTATTCGTGAAATGTGTACCCCCATCACTAATTATAGCCCTTGGGCATCCAAAACGACTAAGGATATTATGCTGAATAAACTTGATTACAACTTTATGATCATTGGTTCGAGTTGCCATGGCTTCAATCCATTTTGACACATAATCAACTGCCACTAGAATGTATTCAAATCCAAAAGAGGAAGGAAATGGGCCCATAAAATCAATACCCCATACATCAAAAATTTCTACAACCAAGATAGGGTTTAGGGGCATCATGTCTTTTCGAGATATATTTCCTGTTTGTTGACATTGGAGACAATTACGGCTAAATTCATGTGCATCTTTAAAAAGAGTTGGCCAATAAAACCCACTTTGCAGTACCTTTGCTGCAGTTTTCTTTCCACTAAAATGTCCTCCACAGGCAAGAGAATGACAGAAGTTAAGTATACTTTTGAATTCACTTTCGGGAACACATCGCCTAATCACCTGATCTGAACAGTACTTAAATAATTCAGGGTCTTCCCAAAAGTAATATTTGATTTGTGAGAAAAATCTATCTTTTTCTTGTTTTGTCCAGTGGGAAGGTACTTTTCCTGTTGCCAAATAATTCACAATGTGGGCAAACCAGGGAAGACTGCTATGGAAATTGAAAATATTGCTCATCAGGGAACCTATCTCTGATTATTTCTTTATTGTATTCCACTGAGATCCTAGAGATATGATCTGCTACCATATTTTCAGAACCTTCTTATCTAAGATTTCTAGATCAAATTCTTGTAGTAGAAGGATCCATCTAATTAGTCTGGGTTTTGTATCCTTTTTTGATATAAGATGCCTCAACGCTGCATGATCTGAATAAACTAAAACTTTAGACCCTAACAGATATGATCTAAACTTTTCTAGGGCAAACACAACTGCTAGTAATTCTTTTTCAGTGGTAGTATAGTTCATTTGTGCATCTGAAAGAGTTTTGCTAGCATAATAAATTACATGGGGTTCTCGATTGAGTTTCTGTCCTAGAACTGCCCTACAGCATAATCAGAAGCATCACACATGATTTCAAAGGTATGGTCCAATCTGGGGGCTTGATAATGGGTGCAGTGGTCAAAGCAGTTCGAAGGATGTTATAGGCTGTTAGACAATCTTATCAAAATTAAAAGAACTATCCTTGGTCAACAAATTACACAATGGTCGAGAAATTTTACTGAAATCTTTGATGAAACGTCTATAAAAACCAGCATGACCAAGGAAAGATCGTACTTGTTTAACTGAGGTTGGGGGTGATAGATTTGAGATCAATTCAACCTTGGCTTTATCAACCTCAATACCTCGCTCTGAAACAATGTGTCCAAGCACAATTCCCTCACGAACCATAAAATGGCTCTTCTCCCAACTTAGGACTAATTCATTTCCATACATCGTTTCAGTACCTTAGTCAAGTTCTCGAGGCAGCTATCAAATGATGCACCAAAGACTGAAAAATCATCCATAAATACTTCCAAAAATTGACCAATCATATCAGAAAATATGGCCAACATACATCGTTGAAACGTGGCTGGTGCATTACAAAGACCAAACGGCATACGTCTAAAGGCAAATGTTCCAAAGGGACAAGTGAAGGTGGTCTTTTCTTGATCTGCAGGAAATACTGGGACTTGATTGTATCCTGAATATCCATCTAAGAAACAAAAGAAACTTTGTCCCGCTAGCCGTTCTAGAATTTGATCGATAAAAGGCAAAGGAAAGTGGTCTTTCCTAGTCACGGCATTCAACTTTCGATAATCTATACACACTCTCCAACTAGTTGATGTGCGAGTAGGAATTGATTCGCCCTTTTCATTTTTAATCACGGTAATACCGATTTTTTAGGTACTACTTGGATTGGACTGACCCATTGGCTATCTGAAATTGGATAAATAATACCAGCATCAAGCCATTTTACTACTTCTTTCTTAACAACATCCCTCATGTTTGGATTTAGCCTTCGTTGCATGTCTCTATGTGGTTTGGCTTCAATTTCACTATGAATATGGTGCATGCAAACGGAAGGGTCAATTCCCTTAATATCAGCTATTGTCCATCCAATTGCCTCTTTATGTTCTTTAAGTACATCTACCAATTTATCTTCTTGCTCAGAGGTTAGGGTAGATGCAATGATTACTGGAAGGGTATCATTGGGTCCAAGGAATGAATATTTTAAGTTATCTGGAAGAGGTTTCAACTCTAGTTGGGGTGGTTCTTCCAAGGATGGTATTAAAGGACTTGGTTTAGTTGGAAGTGGTTCATATTTTATAGTCCAAGGAGGGATGGTGTCGAACTTAGGTGGTTCTAATAACATGTTTATCTCTTTGGTATACTCATCAATATCAAAGTCATCTATTCCAAAATGTGTAAGACATGTTTGTAAAGGATCCGAATCAATCAAACTTTGGAATTTCTTATCTACTACTTCCTCTATCATGTTTACTTCATTTAAATCATACACAGGTGGTCCTTGGGAAGCATTAAAAATATTTAATCTCATCTTCTTGTTTCCAAAAGATACATCCATCACACCTGTTCTACAATTTATACATGCATTAGCAGTAGCTAGAAAAGGTCTTCCAAGGATGATGGGAATTTGGTTAGGATTACCACTAGATTCCATATCAACACAAGGAAGTCGACAGGAAAATAGAATTCATCCACCTTTACTAATACATCTTCCAATATTCCACGAGGTTCTTTGACTGATCTATCTGCCAATTGTAGTGTTACTGTCGTGGGTTTCAACTCTCCAAATCCAAATAATTCATATACTGAACTTGGGAGAAGGTTTACACTCGCACCCAAATCTAATAATGCTTTCTTGATTGTGAAGTTTCCTATGACACATGATATAATCGGGGTACCAGGATCTTTTAGTTTGGGTGGGGTTATTTGCTGAACAACTGAGCTGACTTGCTCAGTCAAATGTATCTTTTTTGGTATTTGTGTCTTGGCTTTCCGTTTTTGTGTGCATAGATCCTTCAAAAATTTGGCATAAGCTGGAACTTGCTTGATAGCATCGAGAAGAGGTAAGTTTATTTGGACTTGCTTAAATAACTCAAGCATCTCATTCATTTTTATATTCTTCTTATCTGAAGGCAAAGGAGATTCTAAAGCACTAGGGAATGGGGCTTTAGGTATGATTGCTTGATCATTGAATTCCTTTTCTTTTTCATTTCTTCTCTCTTCTGGTTTAGCCACTTCTAATTTCTGGGTTGGTTCAGGTGGGTTCAATGTTTTTCCACTTCTGAGAGTCATGACTGATTTAGCATGTTCTGGGAATTTGTCAGGACTATTGGAACCTCAGCCATGAATTGTCCTTTCGGGTTATCGATAGGCTGACTAGGTAACTTACCCTCCTCCCTTCTACTGAATGCTGTGGCTAATTGACCTATCTGAGTTTCTAGTTTTGCAATAGATTGTGTGTGGAGTGAAGGATTTGAGTATTCATTTCTAGCCCTTTCAATGCTTGTAACACTTTGTCTTCAAAAGTAGGCTGATTATTCGGTGGAGGTTGTGGGATGTTTGGATATTGTGAATATGGCATGTTTCTAAAATTGGTTTCTTGGTAATTAGGTCTGATCGATGAATTGGCTACAGGTTGAGGTTTCCAAGAAAAATTTGGGTGATTTCGCCAGCCAGGATTGTAAGTATTTGAAAATGGATCATTTCCTGTTCTAGGAGCTAATCGGGTTTGGGCTTGGTGGGCTTGCTCTTGAACAAGTTCAGGAAATTGGTATGCAGCTGGACATTCACCTATAGAATGGGTTGGACTCGAACAAATTATGCAGACCTCATGTAATTGAGTAGATGGGGAAGAGATGTTTCCAACTTGTAGAATCCGGTCAAGTTTATGGGATAATTCATCTACCTTAGTATAGATATCTGTAGAATGACCTATTTCATATATTCCACCTCTTTTAGGTTCTACGGGAGGGTCTCGACGAGCAACTGACATATGATGTAATGAATTCTCACTCAATGTCTCAAAGAGTTGCCAAGCCTCATGTTCATTTTTTAACATAAATGTCCCACCACATGAAGCATCAACCATTTGCCTATGCTTTTCTGATAATCCATCATAAAAGCACTGAACCAGTTGCCATTTGGGTATAGCATGATGTGGACATTTTCTAATCAGTTCTTTGAATCTCTCCCATGTCTCATGGAACATTTCTCCATCTGTCTGGGAAAAACTTGTTATGGCTTTTCTAATTTGATTCGTTTTTCCTATAGGAAAATATTTCTTAAGAAATTCTCTCTGAAGATGATCCCAAGTTGAAATTATAACAGTGTCTAATGAATTTAACCAATACTTGGCTTTATCTTTTAGGGAAAAAGGGAATAACTTAAGCCTAAGTGCATCATCAGAGAAATTTTGAATCTTGACAGTTGAGCAAATTTCTAAGAATTCATCTAAGTGTTTGTAGGGATCCTCATTTGTAAGTCCATAGAAAGATGGTAACATTTGGATTACACTTGACTTAATTTCATATTGGGCAGCCTCTACTGGAGGCACTTGAATGCAGGGAGAGTAGGTATACCTTGAAGGAGTGAAATACTCTTTCAACTGTCGTGGTTGATTATTTTCGTTATTAGGATCCATAATTCTGAGTCTGTTTGCTCTAATAGTTCTTTCTATCTCAGGATCTAAGGGTATAAGGTTGGGCTGCAACGATCGGCGACCGAGCATACACCCTACCAATGCCTCTAAAGCAAATAGTTTTTTTTTATTTATTTATTTATTATTTTTGTAATTAAGTTTCTAATTTCCTAATAAATTATGAGATGTCAATGGAAAAATTTTGAGTTTTGCAGAAAATAAATTCACCTAAGTCAATCTATAAAATAATTATTTTGTTTATATTTATTTTTATTTTTATAATTTTTTTTTTCCTTAAATTAATTATATTTTATGGAAGATGTCTTAGGGTTTTCTTTTAGGGTTTTTTTAGGTAAGTTAATTAAAAGGAAAATTTGATTAGGTTAAAATTGGATTTGTGGCAAAAAGGAAAGTAATTTTTTTTTTTTTATGTTAAAAAGAAAATATGCAATTCTAACAATTAAGAAATAAAATAAAGCAGCAATAACTATTCAAAAATTAAGAGAAAATTAATCTATTTTTTTTTTTTTTATTTTTTATTTTTTTAATTTTTTTTAATTTTTTTTTCAAAATAACACACTTAAGTCCCCGGCAACGGCGCCAAAAATCTGATGCGTGTCGTAGCGCAACGATTTAAACACCTTAATTTCACTATTAGGATAGCGAGAGTAAGGGATCGATTCCACAGGGACTTTAGCGATTATCTTGAAATAATTTTATAAATTTAACTAAATAGATAACTAAGTAGATAATTAATAGTGCAAAATAATAAGATATGGTTTATCTTATTAGAGCACGGCTCGTACCCGTAGATCACGGCCCGTCCTTTTAAGAATAAATCAGTCTAAATTATTTTCACTTAAATAGAATTTAATAACAATTTAACATGAATAGAAATTTTATTTCATATAAAGTAAAGAGTTATGACATTAAGAAAGCAACAGATTATAATAAATTCCTAAACCAAACCGGGCCCTCTTAGCATACGCCTCGAAGCAGAGCATCTAAGAACTCCACACCTATGGATGAACAGATGAACGGGGCCTCCCACGGAACGGATGGAACAGCTCTTCAAACGGCTGGAACAGAGCACCTAGGACTCCAATCCACGGATGAACACCGCCCCAAAACTCTCCCTGATTGCTCTCCCTTCTCTGCTATTTATAGAATTCCATATGCGGCCTTGACGCGGAGAGGACGCGGAGAAGAATCTGTTTTAAAACAGAGACGACGCAGCGGAAGCAGAGGACGCAGAAGCCACAAAAAATCTAGATAAATCCTCTATAAAATTCAAATTCCTTCTAAAGGAATTTAATTCTCTCAATTTGATAACTTTCAATCTAATCTATTCCTTAATTGTGGAGAAAACGTTAGAAATTGAATGGAGAAGAATCGGCGGAAACAGAGAAGAGGCTGAGAAAACGATGAAGTCGGCACTTGGTTTGCCGACTTCACTTTAAAATCCATGCTAAAACAGATAAATCAATGAAAAATCAATTTCGAGCTCATCTTAAATCCGATTTGAGTGCCGTTTGCATCGTTAAATCCCTAAAATCGAGCTCTTTAAGTTGATAAGATTTTATCTAAAATATATATAAAATATTAAAATATTAAATAATAATATGTACGTTAAATTATTAATTAATAGGTTTAATGATAATTATTTATGCGTTTATCAAAATCCAATACATTGCAAAATTTAATACCAATAAGTGTCAAGCATTATCATTTCGTTCAAATTTTGTCGATACCATGGCATGTACGTCATCAACTGGTACAAAATTGAATGGCATGGAATGCATATAAGTGTCATCATCTTCATCATCTTCCATCTGCTTTCCCATATATAAGTCCCTAGGTTTTGTTTTAATAACAGTAGCCCAATCTTTATCTTTTGCATCTTGTACAAAAAATACTTGACGAGCTTGAGAAGAAAAAATGAATGAATCATCCTTCAATAAGGAACCAGTATGTATCAACCTTGTAAAATTTACAAGTGTAAATCCATTTGCATCCTTTTTCAAACCCCTTGATGAGTTTCTATCTACCCAATCACATCTAAATAATATGACTTTAAAGATTCTATAGTAATCTAACTCATAAATATCTTTTAGTGCACCATAATAAGTTTTTTCATCTGCTTCCACCATAACACTGCTAGTCTTTGTTCTTCTAAATTTCTCACGATCTTTAGTATGAAATTTAAAACCATTGATTATGAAACCATTATATCTATTGACAACTTTGTTAGGCCCTCGAGCCAGGGCTATTAATTCAGCTGAAAAATTTCTCTCCATCATCATTGATACCTAGAAAATAATAAGGAATGTTAATAGGTTAATTGATGTTAAATCTATCTATATATTCTCTAAGTATATGTCAAACCTATTTTGAAAGTCATGTAGGAAATAACTCGACTAACAATCACTGTTCAATCCTTGGATTAGGTCGAGTGCCATGATTAGCTTGTTGTTGAGACATTAAAAATTTGCTGCATTCAATTTACTTTGTTCATTTAGAATAAAAAATAAGATATGATATTTAAACTTGAAATGCAATAAATCATACTAACCTACAATAGTCAGATATAATTTCACTATGGAGTAACACATAACGATGTACTTGTGCCATTGATTTATTATCCAATACAATAGTTTTAGTTTTTTCTCAATACTCTACGTGCAGTTGAAAACTTATACAATTCTGCGTTATGTATGAAATCACTATTCCGTTAAGGTCTATTAAATGTTGTCTCTACACCTTGAAGATATCTTGAACAAAATGTTAAACACTCTTCAGCAATATATCCTTCTGCAATCGAACCCTCTGAATAGGATATGTTTTGTACATAATCTTTCAATCGAACAAGGTACCTATAACATAAATTAAAATTTTAAACACCACATAATTATGATGCTACTTTTATTAAAAATTATAGTGTACCAGTCAATAGGAAACATCAGCCTCTACAGTATACCTCTCAATAGGATACATCTATCTATAATGTTGTTGACCCAACTATTGATTTTGATGATTAATAAAGGAATTGAGTATATTTATTTGATTACTATGGATTTGACAAGTATTTCAGACTCAAAAATATTTGATCAATTTAAATAAATTAAGAAACGTGTTTTGAATCAATTGCAAAACATCAATTTCAAAGTTTCAGAACCTGAGTCGACACCTAGAATTCCTGGAGCCGACCCCATGGCCATTCAAATTTTTTTCTGATTTTTGATACGGTCCAGAGCCGACACCTAGAGTTTCAAAGCCGACACCCAGAGTTTTGGAGTCGACACTTACAGTGTCTGGAGCCGACTCCGATGCAGTTGATTTTTTGAGCATCTTAGAGCCGGCACCTACAGTATTCGGGAGCCGACACCTGACGATGGCGAGCCGACACCTAACTTTTTCGGAGCCGACTCCTCGATGAACTCAGAACTTTCTATTTTTGGAAAAATGACTTGGAGCCGACACCTAAAAAGTTGGAGCCGACTCCAACCTGTCTGGAACAAAAATTTAAATTGCCAGATAGCTCTAACGGTAATATTTCCTTTTTACCTAATTTCTAACGGATATATTTTGTTTCCAGGTACATTCCAACGGCTAGTTTTCTTTCCAAAATGGATTAAAAGAAATCTATAAAAAGGAAAAACACTCGTTTGAAAAGTGACGAAAAATAGAAAAATTTCAAATCAAAAATCCGAGAAAGCCTGAGCCTGAATCTCAAGAGAAAAGAACTCAAATTCAAATCCTTCCACTCCAAAAGCTCAAAGAAGAATCCAAGGCATTCAATCTTAAAAAAATTGAAGGATTCTCAAAGGGGAAGAAGAAACTCTGTTTTGAAGATTTTCCAACTTCTCATCCGCAACATTTGCAAGGAATCAAAGCTGAGGCCTGATTCAACATCTCCAAAGAGAAGAGGAAAAGAAGAAAAGCTCAACTCCAATATACTTCAAACAGGCTTTTCTAAACTTATTTGTTCATTCATTTGAATATCTGCTCATTTGAGGAGCTTTGTATTATTGAAAAATTCTTTTCATTCTTGTTTGTGCTGGTTCAATCTGGGGGATTGAACTAGTGGAGGTTGTATACCTCGGGTCAAGCTAGATAAGCTTGAGTTTAGGGTTTTGTGCTGGTGAGCCCGGAAAACCAGCTGGGTTCGTTGTGATCCCGGGGGAAAACAACAAGTTTTGAGTTGTGATCTTGTAAAACAACTCGGCTGTAATCTAGTCGATTATAGTGTGGACCCAAGTGAATCTTGGGAGTGGACGTAGGTGTTGGATACACCGAACCACTATAAAATCATTGTGTTTGTCGTGCTTCCATTATCTCTATCTCTATCTCCTTGTTTGTGCTTTATATTTGCCTTGCATTTAATTTATTTAACTTAAAGCTAATAGTTTTCAAAAGGTTTAAATTTTTAAAGAACCCAATTCACCCCCCCTCTTGGGTTGCCATCTGGGCCAACAATTGGTATCAGAGCAAGTGCTCATTGTTTATTTGATCACACGATCAAGAGCTAAAGATCCAAATGGCAGCTCAAGTTGGATCTTCATTTGCCGAAGGTCATTCTACAAATAGACCTCCCTTATTTAATGGTTCCAACTATTCATATTGGAAAGCAAGAATGAGAATATTCATTCAAGCTTCTGATTATGAATTGTGGGGTGTTATAATTAATGGACCTAGTACACCCATACACATTGTTGATGGCACTATTGTTCCGAAGCCCGAAAGGGATTGGAATGATAATGATAGGAAAATGGCACAGCTCAATGCTAAGGCCATGAATATTTTATATTGTTCATTAGATGCTAACGAATTTAATCGCATTTCTACATGTAATTCCGCAAAAGAGATTTGGGATAGATTAGAGGTTACCCATGAGGGTACTAACCAAGTAAAAGAATCTAAAATAAACATTCTTGTTCATAAATATGAATTATTTAGCATGGAGCAAACTGAAACTATAGCATGCATGTATACTAGATTCACCGATATTGTAAATGGTTTGAAGAGTCTTGGGAAAACCTATGCTAATTCTGAACTTGTTCGCAAAATTCTTAGGTCACTTCCAAGGACTTGGGAAGCAAAGGTGACAGCAATCCAAGAAGCCAAGGACCTCAACATTTACCCTTGGAGGAGCTACTTGGATCCTTGATGACTCATGAGCTAACCATGAAACAACATCAAGAGGAGGAAGTCAAGAAAAAGAAAACTATAGCTCTTAAGGCTGCAGAAAGTGAGGAAAGCTGCAATGATGATGATGATGAGACAGCTCTTCTAGCAAGAAAATTTAAAAAATTCATGAGAAGAAAGAGACCCTTCCAAAAGAAGAAATCTGGATTTAAGATGGAAGGAGAAAAAGAAAAGGAAAAGGACAAGGACAAAGAGAAAGACCCCTTGATTTGCTATGAGTGTAAGAAACCGGGGCACTTTAGATACGATTGTCCTCAACTGAAGAAGACTTTCAAGAAGAAGAAGAAAGCCTATGTTGCAACTTGGAGCGACAGCGATGAATCCTCTTCGGAGGAAGAACAAAAAGAGGTTGCCAACATTTGCTTCATGGCAAACGAGGATGATGAGGTAAGTTCTGAAAACCCTTGTGATGATTTTGCTTTCGATGAATTATTTGAAGCTTTCAATGAACTAGTAGATGACTTTAAAATTTTGAAAAAGAAATACAAGTCTTTGAAAAATGATAGCTCAATTTTTATCAAAGAAAAAGACAATCTTACTAATGAGATTAAAATACTAAAATCTGAAAATGATAATTTGACAAAAGAAAAGGAATCAATTTCTAATGAAAATGATAAATTAAAGAAGGAAGTTGATAAATATAAAAGTATTGTTGATAAATTTACTTATAGTTCTAAAAAACTTAATTTATTGTTAAGCAATCAAAGAGCTATATATGATAAAGCTGGTTTAGGATATAGACCTAACTTAAAACAAAAATTTATCAAAAACTTTTTTAGAAAAGAACAAAATAGAGATAATGTTACATGTCATTATTGTAACAAGAAAGGTCATAAATCCTATGAATGTGATGCAAGAAACAGTAACAAAAAATTAAATAATAAAGGCAAGAAAATATGGGTTCCCAAAGGAACGATCTTTTATGCCACTAACCATGAAGGAGTGTCTTGCGGCCAAAAGATCAAAGCGAAAGTGGTATCTCGATAGTGGCTGCTCAAGACACATGACGGGTGACAAGGATCAATTCATCACCCTTGAGAGCAAAAGAGGAGGAGTTGTTACATTTGGTGACAATGGCAAAGGCCAAATCATGGGGTTTGGTAAAATTCAAATAACTCCCTCACATATATTGAAAATGTCTTATATGTTAATGGTTTAAAACATAATCTAATAAGTATTAGTCAATTATGTGATAAAGGTTTTAAAGTATCATTTGAAGCATCAATCTGCACTGTTTCTAATCCCATTGATAATAGCATTATTTTTATTGGAAATAGAAATGGCAATGTATACTTGATTGATTTAGACAATTTGTCTACTAGTAATCATTGCTTAGTTGCTAATAATGCTAATATGAATGAGATTGGTTGGTTATGGCATCGTAGATTAGGTCATGCAAGCACACACCTTATTTCAAAATTAATTAGAATGGATTTAGTAAAAGGACTTCCACAACTAGATTTTGAAAATAACAAAATTTGCGATGCATGTCAATTTGGAAAACAAACTAGAAATTCTTTCAAAACTAAAAATATTTTCCACTTCTAGGCCACTTGAACTACTTCACATGGATCTTTTTGGACCTACTAGAACCACAAGTCTAGGAGGAAAGAAATATGGTCTTGTGATTGTAGATGATTACTCTAGATACACTTGGGTATTGTTTTTAGCTCATAAAGATGAGACCTTTCCATTGTTTTTGAAATTCTTCAAGAAGGTCACAAATGAGAAAAACAACACCATAGTGTCTCTAAGAAGTGATCATGGCACTGAATTTGAAAATCATTTATTTGAAAACTTTTGCATAGAAAATGGCATTCATCATAATTTTTCAGCACCTAGACACCACAACAAAATGGAGTAGTTGAAAGAAAAAATAGAACCTTAGAAGATGGCCCGTACCATGCTATGTGAAAGCAACTTACCAAAGTACTTTTGGGCGGAAGCTATAAACACGCATGTTACATTCTTAATAGAGCTTTAATTAGGCCAATCATTAAGAAAACTCCTTATGAACTATGGAATAATAGAAAACCAAACATAAGTTACTTTCATGCATTTGGTTGTAAATGTTTCATTCATAATAATGGTAAAGATAATCTAGGAAAATTTGATGCAAAATCTGATGAAGGCATTTTCTTAGGATATTCAACATCTAGTAAAGCCTATAGAGTGTTTAACAAGAGAAACTTAATTGTAGAAGAATCTATTCATGTAATTTTTGATGAATCTTTAGCATCGAGTTCTGAAAAGATTGATGATGAGGAAGATACAAACATTCTAGAAAGAGATATTGAAAAACTGAATATAGATGTATCTTCAGATCATGAACAAGAAGCTAAAGATAATGATTCTCCTAGTGTTGATGTTGTTGATGCAAATCATAATGATGTAGATCTTCCTAGAGATTGGAGATATGCCTATGGTCATCCAAAAGAATTAATTATAGGTGATCCATCTCAAGGAGTAAGAACTAGATCATCAATGAGAAACATCAATAATCATCTTGCATTTGTATCTCAAATTGAACCTAAAACTATTGAAGAAGCAGAAAAAGATAATAATTGGATGTTAGCTATGCAAGAAGAATTAAATCAATTTACTAGAAATAATGTTTGGACTCTTGTAGATAGACCTAAAGATCATTCTGTTATAGGATCAAAATGGGTATTTAGAAATAAATTAGATGAAAATGGCATAGTAATTAGAAACAAAGCTAGATTAGTTGCAAAAGGATATAATCAAGAAGAAGGAATTGATTTTGATGAAACTTTTGCACCTGTAGCTAGACTAGAAGCAATTAGATTATTACTTGCATTTGCATGTCATATGCATATCAATTTATTTCAAATGGATGTTAAAAGTGCATTTTTAAATGGATTTATAAATGAGGAAGTTTTTGTTGAACAACCACCTGGTTTTGAAGATCATGAATTTCCAAATCATGTTTTTAAATTACACAAAGCACTATATGGTTTAAAACAAGCACCTAGAGCTTGGTATGAAAGATTAAGTAAATTTCTAATTGAAAATGATTTTAAGAGGAAATGTTGATAAAACACTATTTTTGAAAAGAAAAGACAAGGATTTATTAGTAGTACAAATATATGTTGATGATATTGTATTCGGTGCTACTAACAATTTGTTATGTCAAGAATTTGCTAAGTTGATGCAGGGTGAGTTTGAAATGAGCATGATGGGAGAACTCAACTTCTTCCTAGGACTTCAAATCAAGCAAAGCAAAGAAGGAATTTTCATCAATCAAGCCAAATACACAAAAGAATTGCTCAAGAAGTTTGGAATGGAGTCAATCAAACCACTTGGAACTCCTATGAGTCCTTCATGCAAGTTGGACAAAGATGAAGATGGTAAGAAAGTAGATCAAAAATATTACAGAGGTATGATCGGATCTCTTCTTTACTTAACAGCAGTAGACCAGATATAATGTTTGCTGTATGTTTATGCGCTAGATTTCAATCTGAACCTAAAGAATCTCACTTAATTGCTGTAAAAAGAATCTTAAGATATTTAAGTGGAACTAAAAATGTAGGTTTATGGTATTCTAGAGACTCAACATTAAACTTGATTGCATATTCTGACTCTGACTATGCTGGATGTAAATTAGATAGAAAAAGCACAAGTGGTGCATGTCAATTCTTAGGTAGTAACTTAATCTCTGGTTTAGCAAAAAGCAAAATTCGGTTGCATTATCTACTGCTGAAGCAGAATATGTTGCAGCTGGAAGTTGCTGTGCTCAAATCCTTTGGATTAAGAGACAACTTGAAGATTATGGCATAACACTTGATAAAACTCCAATTAGATGTGATAACACAAGTGCAATAAATCTAACTAAAAATCCAATTCAACATTCAAGAACAAAACATATTGAAATTAGATATCACTTTATAAGAGAACATGTAGCTAATAATGAAATTTGTCTTGAATATGTTAATACTGAAGAACAATTAGCTGATATATTTACAAAACCTTTGAGTGAAGAGAGATTTTGTTATCTTAGAGGTGAATTAGGGATATGTGACCCTTTGGATTGATTTTGAAACACTAAGGAATGACTATCTAGATTTCTATTAATTTCTTGATATTCCTTTCATAATTTTAAGGACAAATATCTAGTCATCTGTGCATCTTGATTCTTAATACTCCAAAATTTTATCAAAATTTTAGAATTTCTTTTGCAAGTTTCAGTTGTTTGAATCTCAATTATTTTTCTCTGAAACTGTCATTGGAGTCGACACCTCAAATGAGGAGTCGACACCTTTGTCTGTGTCGCTCTCGGTCCCTGACCTTGGAGCCGACACCCGTGTAAGTGGAGCCGACTCCAGTTCGAGCGCTGACTGTGTTAGCGATTTGGAGTCGACACCCGACTTTGCGGAGTCGACACCTGGGAATCCAAAATTGATTTATTAGGGCAGAGTCGACACCTCGTCATTTCCTAAACTTCGAATCCTCAACCAAATCCCTCCTAAACTCTCTCAAAGTCTCCCCATCTCTAATTCCACTCCTCCCAAGCTTTCCTAAGGATCCAATGGTGCCTAAGAGGAGAGGTTCGGTGTTTGGAGCGACGTGGTGACCGGGAAGCATTCGTGAGGCGACCCGTCCGCGAGCCGTCTCCAAGCGAGGATTCCTCCACAATTCAGACAATCCTAACACCACTTCACCTCAGGTAGATACCCTAGCAGGGAGGGTAATCACAATGGGTAGGAAAGTTGACTTCGAATTCTTTCAATCCGAGGGTTTTTCAATTGGTAATCAACTTAAGGAGCTCGGATGGGATAGAGTCTGCTCTCTTGATGTTCCCACTTACCCAGCTTTAGTAAAAGAATTTTATTTCAATTTATCTAGAGGAGATGGTGGTTTAGTAAGCTCTGTTAGAGGCAGACGGATTCATCTTACATTCCAAAAATTAGGAAATCTCCTGAGCATCCCTATTACCGGATTAGCTGCGGATATGCACAGTGATAGATCAGCGGCCTTATCAAGGATGTTAGGAAGAGTTGTTGAAGAATTTGAGGAAATTAGGGCTAATCAGTTGCCCTTGGAATTAAGGTTGTTACACAACATTTGCAGCAGGATTTTGTTCCCAAAGACCGGACGTTTTGAGTATGTCTCCGAGCGGACATTGTTGTGATGGATAGTGTATTGACCGGTCAGCCTATTAACCTAGCAGCCATGATGATATTCTATATGGCCGAGGCCGGAGGGAAGAGAAGATCATCACTACCTTATGGCATGATTCTCACGATGGTATTCAGGAGCCAAGGAGTAGTGATTCTAGAGAATGAACCATCAAGAGCCTGAGACACACCGATTATTATAGTTTGGCTACTTTACATCGAATGGGATTTGTCAAGATTAATGGTCAGTGGGAAAGGAAAGGCAACGTAGATGAGAGAGCCCCTGAGCCCAGACATTCTGCACCTTGTGAGGCTGGTCCGTCTATGAGGATTCCCTCTCCGCATCTAGTACTCCTGCCCCAGTACCTGTGATTTCATCCACTTCTTCAGTCGGATTTTTAGACCTTCAGTTAGAGCAACTCAAAAATCTTCTTGCTGCTCAGAAGGATGAATTGAAGACTGAGTTTGACAACAAATTTATGAATCTTAAAGAAACTCTTTATTCTTAGATGATCGGATTGCCAAAATTGAATCAACTCTTAGCTCTTCTACTGGATCTTTAAGTAGTGACTTGAAGAACATTTTTGAAGAACTTAAAGACATTTGTGGAGATTCTGAAACCTATTCAAAGAGCAATGCCGAGTTACAAGATAAAATTGTCACTGCTTGTACTTTTGTTGATGAAAGATTAAAAGACTACGTCAAGCTTCAGACTGAAGGAATGCAGAAGATTGTAGATCATTTAACAAGGATAATTAGAACTAATATGATCTTCATAATGATATTGATGTAATGAAAGTTGTAATTTTGATGTAATGAAAGTTTCAATTTTGATGTAATGAAAGTATAATTCTGATGTAATGTAAGCATAGTTTCTTTTTAATGAAATTTCAGTTTCATTTTGCAATACTTGACCTTTGATGAAATTTCAGTTTCATTTTGTAACACTTGACTTTTGATGAAATGAAATTATCTTTTGATCTATCAATTTGATCTTTTGACTTAACTTTTCTTTATCTTTTTGTTGATTACAAAAAAGGGGAGAAAGTTATGTCGTATATGCATTGATTAGTAATTGATTGGAATTCAATTAAAGCTTATTTGATTGATTAATTTAATTGGAGAAAGTTATGTTGTATATGCTTGATTGGTTATGCTTTAATTGGCATTTATTTAATTAGTATCAAGTGACTTTGTATCAAGTGATACAAGTGATTTTGGATATGCATTAATTCAATTAAGCTTAAGTGAAAATTGAAATGACTAAATTCTAAGTATCAAACACGAACAATTGATAATTTGAACTTCATAGGGGAGCTACCTTATTCAGGGGGAGCTTACTTATGAGGATCACTCTCTTAAAAATTTTAATTTAAGAATACTATGCATATACTCAATGTTTTTATAATCATCAAAAAGGGGAGATTGTTGACCCAACTATTGATTTTGATGATTAATAAAGGAATTGAGTATATTTATTTGATTACTATGGATTTGACAAGTATTTCAGGACTCAAAAATATTTGATCAATTTAAATAAATTAAGAAACGTGTTTTGAATCAATTGCAAAACATCAATTTCAAAGTTTCAGAACCTGGAGTCGACACCTAGAATTCCTGGAGCCGACCCCATGGCCATTCAAATTTTCTTCTGATTTTTGATACGGTCCGGAGCCGACACCTAGAGTTTCGGAGCCGACACCCAGAGTTTCGGAGTCGACACTTACAGTGTCTGGAGCCGACTCCGATGCGGGGACAGAACGTTGATTTTTTGAGCATCTTGGAGCCGACACCTACAGTATTCGGGAGCCGACACCTGACGATGGCGAGCCGACACCTAACTTTTTCGGAGCCGACTCCTCGACGAACTCAGAACTTTTTATTTTGGAAAAACGACTTGGAGCCGACACCTGAAAAGTTGGAGCCGACTCCAACCTGTCTGGGATGAAAATTTAAATTGCCAGATCAGCTCTAACGGTAATATTTCCTTTTTACCTAATTTCTAACGGATATATTTTGTTTCCAGGTACATTCCAACGGCTAGTTTTCTTCCCAAAATGGATTAAAAAAATCTATAAAAAGGGAAAAACCCGTTTGAAAAGTGATGGAAAATAGAAAAATTTCAAATCAAAAATCCGAGAAAGCCTGAGCCTGAATCTCAAGAGAAAAGCACTCAAATTCAAATCCTTCCACTCCACAAAGCTCAAAGAAGAATCCAAGGCATTCAATCTTGAAAAAATCGAAGGATTCTCAAAGGGGAAGAAGAAACTCTGTTTTGAAGATTTTCCAACTTCTCTCTCCGCAACATTTGCAACGAATCAAAGCTGAGGCCTGATTCAACATCTCCAAAGAGAAGGAAAAGAAGAAAAGAAGAAAAGCTCAACTCCAATCTACTTCAAACAGGCTTTTCTAAACTTATTTGTTCATTCATTTGAATATCTGCTCATTTGAGGAGCTTTGTATTATTGAAAAATTCTTTTCATTCTTGTTTGTGCTGGTTCAATCTGGGGGATTGAACTAGTGGAGGTTGTATACCTCGGGTCAAGCTAGATAAGCTTGAGTTTAGGGTTTTGTGCTGGTGAGCCGGAAAACCGGCTGGGTTCGTTGTGATCCTGGGGAAAACAACAAGTTTTGAGTTGTGATCTTGTAAAACAACTCGGCTGTAATCTAGTCGATTATAGTGTGGACCCAAGTGAATCTTGGGAGTGGACGTAGGTGTTGGATACACCGAACCACTATAAAATCATTGTGTTTGCCGTGCTTCCATTATCTCTATCTCTATCTCCTTGTGTGTGCTTTATATTTGCCTTGCATTTAATTTCATTTAACTTAAAGCTAATAGTTTTCAAAAGGTTTAAATTTTTAAAGAACCCAATTCACCCCCCCCCCCTCTTGGGTTTCCATCTAGGCCAACAAATGTACCGGTCCACCAAGCTTGACTTCTGAAGCTAAGTGAATGAGTAGATGTACCATAATAGTAAAAAATTCAGAAGGAAAAATCTTTTCCATCTGACAAAATGTAATAGTAACATCAGACTCCAACTGATCAAGCTCTCCAGGATCAATAACTTTTGAACATAATGCCTTAAAGAATGATGATAACCGAATTATAACTGCAATAACTTGTTTAGGCACTGATGATCTTGAAGCTATTGGCAAGATATCTTGCATCACTATGTGACCATCATGACTTTTGAGATTAGAAATTTTCATATCTTTAAGATGCACGCACCTTGAAATGTTTGATGCATATCCATCAAGTACTTTAACATTTTTCAATACTGTAAGAAAATTATTTTTTTCTTGAGGAGACATTGTATAAGATGTAGAAGGAAAATAAGTTCTATCATTAGCAAGCATAATGGATGAAGCTTCGGTCGGATACCCAATTCTTTTAAATCCAATCATGCCTTCATGTTGTCTTTGGTCTTTCCATCAAGATTCAACAACGTTCCAAGCAGATTATCACAAAGATTCTTCTCTATATGCATGGCATCAAGATTATGCCGAATAAAATTATGCTCCCAATAGGGTAAGTCAAAGAAGATACTTCTTTTCTTCCATAAATGTTTGCTAGGCTGATTTGTACATGCAATCTGTACATCTTCCTCATTTTCTTTTTCAAAAAAATTATCTGAATCTTCAAATACCTATGCATCCATATTACTAATAGTCACTTTTTATGACAATCTTTCTTGATCATTCCTTACTCTTTTTTTAGAAGACTTTGAGAATTTACCATATATGTAATTGATGGAATCCATTTGTATACGAACATTAGTTCCAGAAGGTGGAATTGGTGCACATCCCAATTCTATGGTACTATCAAATAAATCTTTCTAAAAACAAAACGGATGATTTAGTTCTAACCATCGACGATGACCCATATAACAAAATTTTCCTTCATGTTTTAACCAATTGAATGTGTCGAATCTGCACAACAAGGACATGCAACCCTTCCATTTGTACTCCAGCCAGATAAATTAGCATATGCTGGAAAATCATTAATAGTCACAACAAAGCTGCCCGTAGTTTAAATGTTTCACCATTTAAAGCATCAATTGCATCGACACCTTCCCATAATTGTTTCAATTCCTCTATTAAGGTTGTAGAAAAATATCAATATCATTTCCTGGACTCTTATCACCTGGAATAACCATTGATAAGATAAGTGAGGATTGTTTCATGCACAACCATAGTGGTAAATTGTATGGTATTAGAACAACTAGCCAAGTGCTATATGAAGAATTTAGAGTTTGAAAAGGATTGAAGTCATCTGAAGCTAAACCCAACCGAACATTACGAATATCAGAGGCAAAATCAGAATACCTAGTATCAAATGCTTTCCATGCTAGACTATCTGTTGGATGTCTCAACATTCCATCCTTCGTACGCCCTTCATCATGTCATCTCATTAATGAAGCTATTTTCGATGATGAATATAGCCTTTTCAATTGAGGAATAAGAGGAAAGTAACGCAATACCTTTGCCGGTTTTTTTGTTTTGTTCGTTACATCATCCTCATCCTCTTCATGAGTTGTCCATCGTGAAGATCCACAAACATTACATGACTCTCGATCAGCATTTCCACCATGATATAACATACAGTCTTTCGAACAACTATGGATCTTTTGATATCCAAGATCCAATTTGTTAACAACTTTCTTTGCTTCATAATAAGAGGAAGGTAAACCAGAGCCTTCTGAAAATGCATCCTTTAGTAATTTGAGGAGCATGGTGAAACTCTTTTCGGACCATCCATTCATATATTTTATATGGAATCAATGTATAAGAAAAGAGATCTTAGAAAATTTCAAACAACCCGGATATAATTGTTCATCTGCATCTTTAATTAAATTATGATACCGAGCTGACTCGGTAGCTGATGATTGCATCTGCTCCTCAACAAATGTTTGTTCCATAAATGTAGAACCATCACATATTCCATCCGTTTCATGTATATTAGTTGAACCTCCAAAGTTTTGAACACCATGTCGAAAAGCATCTGTGATCAAACCTGTCATATCATCTCCTACAAGGTTATCTTGCATATTACCAGATCCAACATCAGATGAGCAGGATTGATTACTTGATAATGGCAACATACATTCTCTGTGAAAAACCCATCGAGTATAACCTCTTGCAAAACCATTGCATATCAAATGTTCTTCAACGATTTATGGATTTAGCCAAGAACTATTAATACATCGCCGACACGGACATGAAATCTTTCCATTCAAACTACTTTTATCCATACCAAATTTAATGAAATCATGAACTCCATCTAAATATTCTTTGGTATTTCTCTATTTATTTATCCAACTTTTATTCATTTTATGATAAATGATCGATAAACAATCAACTTTTATCCAATATCCTGCACGTATTTCATCATAGATCGAAAATCACATGAGAGAAAGTGATAAAGAAAGACTTAGAATTTTTGCATCTTGCAAAAAATGACTAAGAATATAGCTGAATAGAGAAAATGATTCATATAGTTGATCCCAACTAATTTGAGATTAAGGTTTTGTTGTTGTTGTTGTTGTTATATAATAGTCAAAACATTGGATGTAGAATAGAAAAATATGAGAGAGAGAGAACACTGGACAGTCTTGTCTAACTTCATTGCTACATTATAAAGGGAATGATAGCAGGCATCAGTGTACATTCTCGGTTGTTTTGTATCCCTTAAAACCTGCAGTTCATGAAGTTCAAATCAGCTACTTTCTGATATTTACTGTTTTAACCCATGACCATTGGCACACCCCAAATCATATTTTTTATGGTATTAAGAGATGAGGAATGGCAATCAAATGAGATGGCAATAAAATGTTATTAATAGTGATTCAAAGTCATGTTCATGGGCTTCAAATGACAAAAATGCTGCTCATATTGAATTGAACAGTCCAACTCATTCATAAAATTATATACCAATTCGCACGTGTGCACCAAAATAAAATTAAAAAAAAATTTAAAAAAAGGCATGACAAGGAAACATCATCAAGCAATAGTGAGTTATTATAGGCTGAAGTAACGCAATTCCCTTCTCCTATTTGACATTTTGCACCATAGAATCTTAAGCTAATTCAGAACAACTGAACTCAAATAGCAAAAGATGAGAAACGTGATGTTGAACATATGTTTGCATCACCTTTTAAAAGTTTCTTATTTAAGCTTGAACAGGATAGTGAAAGGTGAAGCTTTGGTAAACATACTCTTTATAATATTTGGGAGACTTCTCTTATCAGGCTGGCGTGCACGTCTGTAGAAACAGATGAAAAATATTCCAAGCGCAAGAGTGAAGGCCACAGATCCTCCAGCAACACTACTGATCAAGTAAACGCTCTGACTTTTTGAAGGAGACCGTGTTTGACAAGGGCCTTGGTCAGCACAGCTTCCATAACTGACAATCATAATTAAGAGATGCATTAAAAAAAAATGTTCTCATAACTGACAATCATATATAGAACGAGATACTAGGTTCAGAGCAAAGAAAAGAGAAGTAAAATGTGACAGAATCTCTAGTTCTCAGGGACAAAAAAAAAAAAAAAAACCATGACAATCAAAATGTTCCAGGCACATATAAGGTCCCCATGCCAAGAAATAAAAAGGTTAGAAATAAGAGAAGATTTGAAAATACAAATAGGCATGCTACCTAAAGGTAATGTTAGTCCAGCCTCTATGACAGCTTCAGGGATGGATGTTGGGTCTCCAATCACAACTAGTTACCTAGGAACTCCAACTTTACCTGCAACAAGACAACCACAATGGAAAAATTAAAAGTAAGAAGCTGCACAAATGAAACTATGCAGATATGCATAAAACAGATAATCATGACCAGAAAAATGTGCTCTTGCCCATGTAACACAGACATGGGTGAACATAACAAGGAGAATATGGAACAAAGATGATGGGGAGAAAACTTTAGTAAAATATCAATACTGTAAGTCACAGAAATACTGAATAGGAACAATTCATATGAAAGACCGAAGCTTCAATGATCTCAATTAAATGTGATTTTTATTTACTTTTTCATTAGGGTTTGTTTGCTAGTAGGAACCAAGTCTTTTGCTTAGGTCCAAGATGACTACCGGACAACAAAATTATAATTGTTCAGCCAAAAGAAAGGACAATTACATGAAAAGGTTTATAACAGTTCCAACTAATTATTGCTAGCTAAATGAGCTCAATAAAGCACTTCATTTAGTGTCTATTTAATAGGACCACTTCTCAGTTTTATAGCAGGCAGAGCATACTAGATGAATAGGACGATAGATGGAATCATCTACTAGGAGGTAATGGAGCATTCAATAATACAAATCAACCAAAAGCAAATCAAAAGCAGATTTACTAATTATATCATTTTTAGGATCATTATTTCCACATCAGCAAACAAAGCAACTATGATATAACACATGCAAAACAAGGAAGTGCAGACAGTCCCACAAAGAATTAAAGACATCAGTTCTTATGACACAAAACAACATTAATATAACATAAGCACACATAAGACACAACCTGTGAATCCTCTGTCCATTGAATATACCATACATGAAAGGTAGAATATATGAAAAGGACACATGTAATGCAGGCAATACATACCTAGTGAGTTATCAGTTGTGCCCATGAAATCAACTAATTTTCCAAATAAATACTTATTACTTTCCTCCCATTCAAAGACATACACTCTACTTGTGGTGCATTAACTTATTGCCTCCAACACAATCAACCACTTGGTATACAAATATATGCATCAAAGGTAACTAGCAGAAAACTGACATCCTTGTTTGGTTGTGTTTTTTTTTTCCTTAAGTTGAAGTAGTTTTGGACCATTTTCCGAAAAACAATATTAGTAGTTTTAGAGAACCATATAAAGTGGGAGACTCTCTAATTTAGATCCAAAATCTATTCTGTTAAATAGTTTCATCTACAGCATGGCTGCTTGAGGAACTGACCGTTGACAAATCCATGCCAATAGGCTCAACAGAGAGGTAGTAATTTACCCCATAAGTTGGTCTAATTCTCCGTTAGTGAAGTAAGGTTGTAGAACAAATAATTGGCTGAACCTAAATAAGAAGGCATAACAAAATTAAAAATTTCAACTTAGTGCTACTACTAATGAGAAGAGAGCCCACAAACTAATCGATTCACAAAAGAGAAATTTACCTATTGCTTATAATGGACCCTTTAGCAAGTAAATACATCTCTTAGATTTAATATATATATTTGGACTCCTTATTCTCTCACTTTTTAGTGTCAAATTGGTATCAATCATGAAGCTGAGGAAAGGCTGCATGGAAAAACATTAACCACTTTCATGAACTAAAGCATTATATTAAATCAGGTTTGGCTTTTGGAAAAGATCAATATTGAAATAAACCATTGAAATGAGGGTGCGAACTGTCCTAGTTGGTAAAGTTTCTTATGATTGAAGAGCCCTGGTTCCCTTCCTAACCCCATCCAACTACACAATACATGAAGCCTCAGCCCCACCTACTCCCAAATAAAAAAGAAGATAATTAAATAAATAACAAAAAAAAAACATTGAAAGTTGATCAAAAGTCAGAATAATAGGCAACATTTTGAATTTTCTATTACGTGTGAATACAAACAAGTCTACGATTTCACAAAGGAAACTGGCGCTGAATCAATGAAGCCATCTAAGTTAAGCTAAAAATTCAACTTTTGATCACATCATTGACCATGACTTCTCATGCTGTGCTTGTGAATTCTAGAAGCAACAGTTCAAACCTCCCAGCTCTTATTAAGCACCAGTCTGCAAATCTGAGACCAAACTACCAGTACCCAGGTAGGCAAAAGTTTGGCCAAGAATCCAACCTGCACCCAACTTAGATTAGCCCTGCTGGCGTTCTTTTTGATTTAACCAGAGCAAACCCCTACCAAACTGTCTAGTCTCCAATGGTGGTTAGACCCAAGTGATCCCCTCTGCCTTTTTTTTTTTCTTTTTCTTTTCTTTCTCCCTTTGTTAAGGACTATATGGCCCACTCGCAGCTCCAAATAAATTGATACAACTCTCTTTGGGTTGGTTACTTGGTTCTGTGAGAGAGAGAAAGAGCTTACAGTTGGGGATGTTATCAGAGCAACTGAATTGACAGCATATGCCCTAAAGTTCAGGAGGTGTGATTGTAATTTAAAAATATGCAACAGTGACTGTCATCACAAGGCAAGTGATTGAATTTCTGATAACCAAGGTTCCCACATAACACGTGCCTACTAGCAACACAGACAACCAAATATAATATCTAAGAAACATAGGACAAATTCAAGAATAGACATAAGACAACCAAATAAGGAAGAGAGCAGAAGCCAGACCAACCATTTCACAGAGATATTAAGATGTATAAAAGGGCATATCTAAACTACAGTAAGGATCAAAACAACCAGAAGATGATCAACCAAACGTTACAAAATTTTAAACATCATGCACAAACCATTAAATAAAATGCGCCATGTTGCTGCCAAATCACTTTTGAGGAGCGTCAAGCGACAGAAATGCTTCGTAGGCCTTCAGAGGAATGACAGGGACCGCCTCCTTCAGCCGGAAACCTGCAAGAAAAGTTCCAGACCGGTGGTTCTGGCGGGGACCCTCCGATGCTCAAGTCAGCGATTTAGAGAGCAATGATCTGAATGAGAGAGTAGAGATTGAGTCCCCTCCTCGTTGTGAGTCAGGGTCTTTATATACCTGTTCGAAAGTCCCTCTTACCCTTCGAGGATAATCGTCGGATCATGCCTTCCGCCAAGATCGGCTCCGTTAATGGTAGGTGGGCGAATAGCCTCTAAACGCGCGCCCTAAATATCGACAACTGTCCATAATATTTCGGTAACCACTCGTGATCTTGACAAAAGAGAAATGGGTTGGCGGGCCATGTGAAAATCCTGTGTGAACAGCGATAGGTGATAAAGTTAGTCGTGGGCCCCATGGTGCAGCCATTGGGGGAGAAGATGACGTTTGGAGTTGAAGCTAGGTGTCCCTCGCAGAGCATTAATTATGGAATGCTTGCATAGCACTATTCACGTGCAAGGCATTGTTCATGTGCATGACACTGTTCACGTGCATGACAATGTTCACAGCCGAGGGGAATAGGCCGAGGGGCTGAGGCCGAGGCCGTAGGGAAAAAAGCCGAGGCTGAGCCGAAGCTGTTCATGGCCGAAGGAAAAAGCCGAGGCGGAAGCTGTTCATGGCCGAAGGGGCTAACGTGTAGCCATAAGTGCCTTAATACATGGGAGAGAATAAGGCAATAAATGCTTTAAAGCAAGTGGATGTTCGTAGCCTTTGAGGCCATAAATGCTTTAATACGGGAGATAAAGTAATAAATGTCTTTTAGCAAGTGGATGCACGTCGGCCTCGGGGGAGCCGAGGTAGGCTAAGGCCAAGCCGACGAGGCCGAGGCCGAGTGTTATGGCCAACGTGGTAGCCATAAATGCTCTAATATAGAAGAGAATATGGTAATAAATGCCTTAAAGTAAGTGGATGCACGTGGCCTTTGAGGCCATAAATGCTTTGTTGCGAGAGATGTCGTAGCCGCAATAGCTATGAGAGCCGAGGCCGAGTGTTGTGGCCTGGCAGCCATAAATGCTCTAATACATAAGAGAATATAGCAATAATGCTTTAGAGCAAGTGGAGGCATGTGGCCTTTGAGGCCATAAATGCTTTGGTGTCGTGGCCGCAGTAGCTATGGGAGATGAAGCCGAGGCCAAAGTGGCAGCCATAAAGCTCTAATACGGGAGAGAATATGATAATAAATGCCTTAGCAAGTAGAAGCATGTTGCCTTTGAAGCCATAAATGCTTTGGTGAGAGATGTCATGGCCTCGGTAAATATGGGAGCTGAGGCCGACACCGAGGCTGAAGCCAAGGCCGAGACGGGCTTCAGCCTTGGCGTCGGATGAGACGGGACGAGGCTGACTTGGAGCAGATATCCGTGATACTCTATTCCATTAAATTCTCTTAAGTCATTATGACAACCATTAAATTCTTTAGCCCATTGACTCGACCGGATATTAATGACGGAAGGTGGCCCTTAAGAGAACCTATGCACGTAACGAGGCCCTTTTTTTCCTTTGTGTTCTCTTTTTTTCATTATGACGAGACGCTAGGAGTAATTCCGTGGACGAAATTAAATGCTCATTGCCTCTTTCAAAAGAAAGCCAAATAGACCAGCGAGGCTAACTAAGAATTAAGCCGTATAGAAAGACTGCCAAGGATGGCCTCCTAGGAAAATTGTCTGAAAATTGCTCTTGAGAGGATGCCATCCAAAGATTATTGTCTTTATTACCCATGGGGTCAACTGGCCCCATCATGCCCAAAGCAGTGTATAAAGAAAAAGATGGACTGCATTGCCTTGGAACCCAAGGTCCACATGAGAGAACTCCATTGTCACACTTCATTTGGTGAGCTTAGGGCTAATTCTGATCAAGATCATTGCAAATGTTTTAAAGAATTAATTATAGACAACATGCCCATATGATTCTTTTATTCCTTGCATAATATTACCACCATATGGAGACAAAAAGTAGAACTGCTCACTATGACTATAATGGAGTAACGCTGTCTATTAAATCTTTACAAACTAAAGTAATTGAATGACATCTATCAGTTTGCCAGTTGCCAAACATAAAAACATGCTACGGTTTTAGGTATATTCCATTAAATGGGCCATCACTTGGCCATGCAATAAATCATGAATGCTAGGTACTCTGGCAAGGTCACCTCACTTTTTAAGTGTTTGTCCAGTCCATCCTACTGGTGAGTGCCATCTCATTTGCATGACTCCAACGTAAGTAATGCTAAACAGGATTCAAATATAGGAACGGATGATGGCTTGTCGAGGGCAAGGCATCCAATGTCATTGCCATGTCTTCCCTTCCAAGCCATCAAGAAGGAGATAAATATACACCTGGGAATGCTAAACAGGATTCAAAATAGGAACGGATGATGGCTTGTCGAGGGCAAGGCATCCAATGTCATTGCCATGTCTTCCCTTCCAAGCCATCAAGAAGGAGATAAATATAACACCTGGGACTACAGCATCCTCGATGCAGAGAGCAAGACCACTACCTGCAGAGGAGATCTTGCATTTATCCTCAAAATTATAGGATTTACAAAAACTAAGAATGAAGGTCCGGGGGGGGGGGGAGCCACTCGATCGGAAGCTCAGGAGGGCTAGGGCACTGGAGGGAGGGAGGGAGTGACTCCTGCCGATGCTTTTTAAAGCGTCGGCAGGCTGCTTCCCACGCTATCCCAAGCGTCGGCAAAAAAGGGTAATGTAACAAGTTGGCAACTGACTAGGAATGCTGGAGGTGTCGAATGGATCAGGCCGTGGGTCTGATCTTGGGCTATGCTGCACAGTTGCTACAATACCTATGTTGTGTCTGACACAGCCACTAGGTGGGTTACGCTACGCTTTCCCTTCCAAGGCCTACTAGCTGTGCTAGCATGATGACTCGCCATGAGCTAGCATGGTATGGCTCACGACCCATATATGGGCACAACTCATTGGGTTAACCCATTAGGCACACTAGACCCAACATGTGCTGCCCTTAGGCACGCAAAGTGTGCCAATTTGGCAGGGTTTTCCTAACATACCCCTTAAAAAGGTCAATAATGGCTAGATTTGGAAGTATTTTTATCCAATTCTTAAAATATTCCTTTCCAATTGCCATATATGGCAAGGATATTTTTTTGGTTCAAAAAGATCTACTTACCCTTCCTAATAACCATAAATGGCTAGTTTCAACATTATTTAGATTATTTGGAAGCACTCCAACTTCTATAATAAACCTCTATAAATAGCCTCCCAGCTTTCTAATGCTTTCTCTTAGGCCTTTCTTATCTTCCTACAAACCCTTTTAATCCTTCTAAGTTATCTTATTTTTTTTATGATTTCTATTTAGTTGTCCCAATCTTTCTGGTCGTTATTCTTGCTTTTTATACTTTACAATTAACAATATTTCATGCTGATAGCTCTTACTTACCCTATATCCAAGAGCTTGAGTGAATGTCAATATGGTGAAGTATGGATCACACTACTTACAAATCGAGCCTGCTACTACTATCGATGCCATATTGACTACTAGGTCCAATCGTCCAGGGTTAAATCTAGGACCTCTGAAGTTTGGCTGCACTTTGATGTTGAGGAATAAGGGGCTCTGAGCAGTTTGTAAAGTTTAAAGGAAGGACAACTATAGCACTTTCGAGGAACCGATCATCTGATTAGTTGTGCTATACACATGACGAAGATGGAAATTAAAGACTTTTCATTGAATGGATAGAAATTAAGGAAGAGGATCAAAAGTAATGTGATGATGTTACCGTGACAATAAGCCACTTACTTATACACAAACAAAGATATATAAATTATATTATTTTAATAAAATAAAATAAAAGATTGGTTGGCACATTGGCCTAGGTTCTAATCCAGCATGGTTCGGCATAGCTAGGCTTATGGACCTGGACTGACTGTTCGGTGTGGGGGCCATGCCGATATGATCAGCTATAGGAGTCGGCCTCCTATAGTCGGCTAGGCAGAGCTATGCGGGCCTGTTTGACATCTTTAGTGAAGGCTGATCAAATTTCTTATGGCAAAGTTTTTGTGCATCGGTCTTCAATGCATAAAGCATGCACTAGGTGCAGCCCCGTGGGAGCACGTGTGCCATAGCTCATTGGGCTATGGCGCAAAGCGTTTTCCAATTTCTCATATGGAGTTAGTTGTGCCGCAACCACTGTTCCTCTTTTGCCATTTTAATTGGTGGAAGAGAGGAGAGCTCCATTGAGCGGGCCGAGCACATCGACCAGCCAAGCGGGGATGTAGGGCTGCACAGCTCTTCAATCCAAAGCAACCCAGCAGAAGGGTAACGAGTAGAGTTCTTTGCGGCCCTGAAGTATTGGACCATCAAAAGAGAGCAAATTTTAGAGGCACAGCAGTTGGAGCAGGCACTTCACCCTTCGTCTTCCATGAGGGTTGGGTGTTTGCACAGGCTTATGTGTGCTTATGTAAAATAAATCATTAATGAAACATGATACAGGAAAGACAAAACAAGAAGTGTCGCATACCGAGACAAGCATCTCGATGACCAACAAGAAGAGCCGAGATTTTGGGCGAAAAGAGTGTAGTAAAGCATCATATATACAACCATTTTAATGGTAGGCAAAAACTAAGATACAATTATAGGACCAAAAAGAAAAAGAAAGAGAAAATAACCAAGTAAGTATTCAAGTTTACAACTACGGTAGAAACCCTGCTCATCAACTTCTTATTCACTGCAGCATCACTTGAAGGAATCACTGTTAAGAAAATAAATAAGAAGATGAAAACCGAGGCTTGAACAGGAACGTATCGCTATCCTCAAAACATTATTTACGCTCTATGAAATGCTTTTTAATTAGAGCCAACCATAAATACATTTGCAGAATTAAACAAGCCTTGATCAAAGGTGCACAAAAAGCAAAATTGAACCCTTGATTGTAGGCAAGAAAAGTTTCTAAAATGTATTTTTTAAAGCCAAGCGCTGCGGTACTGCAATCTGGGATGCATCATTTTGTTGAAGCGCCGTGGTGCTTCGCAATGCTTCCAAGGCAAGAATTGCCATGAGAGAGTTTGTGACTTCTTTGGCTCGCTCTCGCCTTAATTTAATGTGAACAAAACCCAACAATCACCCTCAACAGGTGCAACTAAAAACTGTGAAACAGAATAGTAGCACTATTCAGGCACAAACAAAGACCAGTAATTAGGTTCCTCACCAACAGGGATCTCTTTGAAATAACGACTGAAGGAGGAGCTGATGCTCTGGTTGCGCCACTGTAATCTCTCCCACCATTTTCTTTCTCCCAAGATCACTCTCATCCTTTTAGCGCTGCGTAGGTCGAGGGGAAGCTTATCTAGCAGCTTACAATTATATACTAGGATCCGCTCCAGTGAAGGGAATGCCAACGTGTGATCACAGATATTCACCAAGTTTTCAATGTTGTGCAGGTATATAATCTTGAGGCTGGGGAAAGAGGTCGTTGGTCCACCACCTGCCGATGACAAAGAAGTTGAGTGATGGCGGATTATTTGGTCCATCCCTCTGCAACTCTGCACATGTAGTTCTTGTAGGCATGGAAGATGCAGAATCCATGTAACATCCTTGATGCCGTGAAAACCAATAATAGTCAGTACACGGAGGCTGGGAAGGCAAGCATGAGGCGTCACCCCTCTCCAAATGATCTTTTCCAATTTACGGAGATTTCCCAGCCACAACTTCTCCAAGTGAGAAAAGCTCCAAAACGGTGAGCTATTCGCCCCATCGCCAATCACTAGCTCCTGTAACCGATCGCTGTCTCTGATTATAAGGTTCCAAAAGCTCCCTGTTTTGCTACTACCAAGGACTGCGGGTGATAGATGGAGGGAGGTCAAACCACGCAATTCTCTTATGCTGAGGGAGCGTGTGGCCACGTTGGGTAAATTCAAGAGCCTTCCGAGAGAGGAGATATCTTTTACTGTGATGCCAATAGCTGTCAGTCTTGTTAGGCATTCGATCTCTTCAAAACTTAGTCCTCCTCCTTCGGATGGCCAACTCCAATCAGCAAAATAGCTGTCAAATAGATTCAACCCTCGCAACATCACTAGGCTAGATATCACTCCTTGAGGAATCTTTACGAGCTCCCACGTGCTTTCCAGTTCCAAGTACTTCAATTTCACTAATTGCCCCAACTCTGACGGCAATGATGATATATTTGTAAATGAAATATCAAGGTATTCCAAGTTCACTAGCATGCCAACCTCTGCTGGAGATCTCGAATTCCAGTACTGGATAAATCCAAATATTTGAGAACTGGCATGGATGGGAAAAGGCCATCTGGGATCCTCGTCAGATGCTTGTTTTCTCTAAGCATCAAAAACTTGAGGTTAGGACAATAACAAGAATCAGACGTCACGTCTATTTGAGTATTCACAAGTGAGACCCTTTCTGCCTTGTTCCACTCATCTGCTCTTGCCTGCTTGGTGTTTGCTTGCACCACACACTGGCTCTCATTGCTTCCACAGTCTGAAACTATCCATAAGGCCATGTCCCGAATTACTTTATGCATTCTTACATATCCATCGCCGGCATAACCGGGCTCCAACAAGCATGCTGCCTTCAGGTTTTCTATAATAGAATGTCCCATGCTATAAGTTTCATTGATGTCGTCGAACTCATTAATCAACCCAATTCCCAACCAAGCCTTAATGATGTTATCTTTTGATATATCTTTGTCCTCAGGCCACAAAGAACAAGATAAGAAGCATTCTCTGATCCTATCATCTCTTAGGCTCTCATCATAACTAATGCGCACAAGAGAAAACAAGTCATCTTCCACACCTGAAATTTCAGCCAACCGTGAGCTCTTGAGCAGTGTTATTGCGTGTTGCGACTCTGCGGGCATCTTTTTGGTAGACATGGTAAGACCAACAGTGATAAGAGCCAGTGGCAGACCATCACACCTCCTAGCAAGTACCTCTGCAAGGCCTTGTATTCTTGGATTCGATAGGGTATCTTCTCCGACCTTTAGTTTGAACAGGCTCCATGCTTCCTCCCACTTCAGGCATTCCAATTTTATGATCTTGCATGCTTTCATCTTGCCACAGACTTCCAATGAACGTGTTGCAAATATTACCTTTTGCTTGTGCTCTGCGGAATGATTAAACTTAATTTTATTATGAAGTATCCCAGGAGACACATTAGGTATTTAATGTCAACCTTTACAATTTATGAAGGAAATGGTCTTAAAAAAAAATTAAGTCCATATATGGACTTATGGCATTCATAGTTCTATGTATTTGGACAATCATGGTGTCAGTTGGAGTCTCTAAGAAGCCATGTCTTTTAAATTTCTAGATGGTATCTCTTTGCATTGTCTTTTAGATTGTTGTGATGTACTTATGTAAATGGCTTTTGAAAGGTCTATGTTGAAGGGTCATGTTGCATCTAAATAAATTCTTGCAATCAAACATTTGAAAATGGGCCAAGCTGAAATGAGATAAAAATATTATCAAGTATAAATTTTTTACCTTCTTTTTCAGATCAAAATTAAGTGAGTTTGTATTACCTTTGCTTCCACTGCTACCAATATGCTGGTTAGTGCTGAGTGTCCGAGGCTGTGGAATTCCGACCTTCACTAGATCTAATAATCTCCAAACATCATCTAAAATCAGCAACCACTTCCTATTTTTCAAGAAATTGAAGATGGCAGTGGCTCTTGACATCTCACTCTCATCATCCTCCAGCTCCAAGGCCACCTCCTTGGCTATGTGCTGCTGAAGCCTTTTCAAATCTGGAGTTCTACTCACAACAACGAATATCACGTGGTCAAACATGGTTCTTCCTATCACGTTATTGATGCTTTTCAATAGGGTCGTCTTGCCCACGCCTCCCATGCCGTAGATACCAACGATGGCTGTATCATCACTGAGGTAACTAAGAGCCTTCTGTATGTAGGGCTCCTGCCCAACCACCATGGATGGAATAGGCCTCTCTTTGACAGGATCATTGCTTGGAGCTACAATGCTAGAAGGTGCCTTGTTCTGCAATTTCGTCACTATATTTCTCTTCTTGGCTGCTCTCTTGCTGAGTCTGTAGACCGACCAGCAAGTGCAAGAGCAGCCTTGGAGAGATGCCCTCATATTGAAGAAGTTGGTTGCGATGGAGTTCACATCATCTTCAGCAGTTTGAACCTTCTTCAGCCACTCTTCGGCTTCCTCGGTGCTAATCTGCCGCTTTCTTTCAGCATCTTCAATTGTCCTGTTGATGCGATCCTTCATGCGTCGCAAATCATCCATGGCGGTAGTCAGATCTGTGATATGGGCTCTGGGCCTGATGCAGTATCCAATTTGCTGCTGAATCGGATCGCATATTCCCTTGGTAAAAAGATTAATGAATGGTTCAAAAAGTGGGCTATATTCCATTATAGCCGAGGAGAGGGAGTACTGGAGCTCAGCGCTGAGGATCTGCTAGGCTAAAATCTAATAAGAGATTAGGCAAACTGGGGTGGATGGATGACCTGGGGAGAATAGGTGATGCAGATAAGAGAGGCAATTAGTACAAGTTGCTGTCAGAATGGAGATGCCCTCCAAGGAAAGTTACAGGAAACCACGACGAAAGACGGGAGAAGAAAATGGACAGTGGACTGCTGGTGGTTTGTTTTCTTTTTTCCTTTTTCTTGACTAGGCTGCTGGGAGACCTGCTCCCCGTTTATTTTATCGCTGGTGGACATAAATAAGAGCAGGAGAGCTGGCCCACACGGCACCATACAGGACAGCTGGTCAACCACGCAGGGTACGAAACAATTTATTAATCGTCTCAAAAATATAAATAGAATGTGGCATGATTATAACATGAATAACACAAAATGGCATCTAGCTTTAATACAAATATAATATGATTCAATCTGATTCACTTAATATATTATTAAGTAAATGGATTCTAAATAGGCCAGTTACAGGGTGATAGATTGATCTGCAATATATATAATTATTTCGTATTGTAATCATATCATGTATTTATGATAAAAATCTATTTAGCATCGATATAAACTCACATAAGGCTAATCTGAAATGATTGCATATTGTATTCAATTTTCTATCTTTAGGTTTAATTCAGCACAGTACAACTAAAAAATAATTAGCTTTTCAATAATTCAATCTTATTATTTTTAGTGCAAAAGGTGCGGTTGAAGTCCGTCTCTCTCCTACTATATTATCACATGAGATTCAACTGGCACTCAAGTGTGAGAAGAAAAGTTGTAGGGAGACTACAACCATACCTCTTATACTTAAGAAACTATATGTAAGTTGCATCCTTTCGATAATCCCTTTGTCTTTAAACCAATAACATTGCTATTCTTTAAAAGAAAATAATAATAACAACAAGAGCAATGCTATGGTAAAAAGACAAAAAAATATTTTGGTATTGATTAAAAATAAATAATATAGAATTATCTAATTAATAAATCAATTTGATGTGAACAAGATATTTAATCGTGTGATACTTATTTTAGGGGTGTGTAAAATAATTTTAACTATCCAAACTTTTTTAATCGTTCACTGCATTTTTCTTTTTGCTCAAAATTATTTCACTAATTATAGAAGTGCCACTACAATAAAAATTAGGAATAGCAACCCTTTTTTGATGACGCTTGGGGGTGGCATGGGAATTCATGCGCCTGCCGACGCTTTAAAAAGCATCGACACACTTTACCCTAATATAAACGAGTCACTTCCCTCCCTCGTCAGTGCCCTAGCCCGAGTGCCTCCCCCCACCAGTGCCCTAGCCCCCCCCCCCCCCCTCTCAGTGCCCTAGCCCCCTCGAGCTCCCGATCGAGTGCCTCCCCCCTCTGATCGAGTGCCTCCCCCCATCCCCCACCAGTGCCCTAGCCCTCCCAAGCTTCGATCGAGTGGCTCCCCCCCCCCCCCCAGACCCCCGGTGCTAGTGCGATCGATTGCAAGCGAGAGCTGCATGTAGTTGTTTCAATTCTTAGTTTTTGAAAATCCTATAATTTTGAGGATAAATGCAAGATCTCCTCTGCGGGTAGTGGTCTTGCTCTCTGCATCGAGGATGCTGTAGTCCCCATGTGTTATATTTATCTCCTTCTTGATGGCTTGGAAGGGAAGACATGGCAATGACATTGGATGCCTTGCCCTCGACAAGCCATCATTCGTTCCTATATTTGAATCTTGTTTTTAGCTCTTGATCGTGTGATCTAATAAACAATGAGCACTAGCTCTGATACTAATTGTTGGCCCAGATGGCAACCCAAGAGGGGGGGTGAATTAGGTTCTTAAGAATTTAACCTTTTGAAACTATGTGCTTTGAATTAAAAGAGATTAAGTGCAAGATAAATGCTAAGCACAAATAAGAGAGTGAGAGTCAAAACACGAAAAACAACAAAGATTGTATAGTAGTTCGTGTATCCAACACCTACGTCCACTCCCAAGTATCACTTGGATCCACACTATAATCTATTTGATTACAGCCGAGTTATTTTACAAGCACACAACTCAAAACTTATTATTTCCCCCGGGATCACAACGAACCCAGCTGGTTTTCTGGGCTCACCAGTACACAACCCAACCACAAGCTATCCTTAGCTTGTACCGAGGTATACTACCTCCACTAATTCAATTCCCTGATTGAATCAGCAAAATAAATGAAAAATAGAGTTTAGAGTACAAAACAACTCCTTTAAATGAGCAAATATGTAAATAAATAAGCAAGGTAAGCCTGATTGAAGCTCTTTGAATGTATGCTTTTCTTCTTTTCCTCTTCTTCTTTGAAAGATTGAATCAGGGCCTCAGCTCAGATTCTTCACTGAAATTTGCAGTTGAGAAGTTGAGGATTTGGGGCTTTTGCTTTCTCTCTTCAAATGTTGGAAATCTCCTTGATTTGAACTTGAGAAGCTTGTGGATTTCTCTTTGAGCTTTCTGAGGATGATGGATTTGAGCTCTAAGTCTTTTCTCTTGATTTCTCTCTCTTTTTCACAGAGTATTTTTCTTGATTTTTCTTCTTTTCTTTTGTATGTGCTTTCTCTCTTCAAACGAATGATTTTTCCCTTTATATAGATCTCTTAATCCAAGTTTAGGTGGGAAAGATAGCCGTTGTGAGATGTATGGATTCTTCTACACACAAAGAAAATAGCCATTAGAGGTTATGTGAAAAAAATCTTACCGTTGAAGTCCGTTCTGACAGATAAAAAATCTATTCCTGACAGGTTGGAGTCGGCTCCAACTTTTAGGTGTCAGCTCCAAGTTGGGTGTTCAAAAATAAAGAAAAAGTTGTTGGGGAGTCGGCTCCAAGAAAGGTAAGTATTTGGCTCCGCTTTCGGGAGTCAGCTCCAGAAACTGTAAGTGTCGGCTCCAGAAAAGTCCATAAAAATATGCTCTCTATTCTCAGGTTAGAGTCGGCTTCAGAAAATCAGGTGTCGGCTCCCGAACTCTCAGGTGTCGGCTCCCGAATACTGGGTGTCGGCTCCAAAAATTGAAACAGAATATGCTTCTCTATATCTCAGGTTGGAGTCAGCTCTGAAACTCTAGGTGTCGACTCCAGACCGTGCCAAAATCCCAGAAACCTTCTGATACGCCTTGGGGTTGGCTCCTGACTATTTGGGTGTCGACTCTAAGCTTTGAACTTTGAAAATTTCTTTTAAAACATTGATTCAAAACATGTTTCTTTATTCTTTTTAATTGATCAAACATTTTTAATCCCTGAAACACTTGTTAAATCTATTAGAAACAAAATAAATATACTCATGTCTTTTATTAATCATCAAAATCAATAATTGCATCAACAGCCGTATTCATCATCATCACATACAACTCAAAATCATAATACTAAAAAGACACGTATTTATTATCCTCAAAAATATGAAATTATTTTATATTACCATTGACAACTACACCCTTTACAATGTATTTCATAATTATTCCTCCAAATCCAACTCTATTGCTAAATCGTAAAACCCTATAAAAGATAAGATAAATATGATATGGTCTCATAACTTAGTAAAAATCCTTATGCATATAAATATGGATATGCAATAGGTATCTAGATAATAAAATAATATATAACAAAACAAATCATACTACAAAACACTATGCTATAAAACCATGCATCAAATATAAGAAAGGTTATTAACAGCTTTTTATAATCCACATTACCTCAACATCAACCAATATATACCAAGTATTATAAACCTAATCCGGCCATCGCCCTAGACTTAGACCAGTTCTACATAATGCCAAATTTGCTATCAACTTTGGTCATAACCAGTATCACATTTGCACAGCACCAATCTAGCCATCAACTTAGGCTGCAACTAATGCTTCATTTGCATGGTGCCATTCTAGCCATTAGCTTAAACCACAACCAATGCTTTGCATATGGTACTAATGTAGCCATTAGCTTGGCCACACAAATGCCACTCCACTAACATCCCATGATTAGCCCATATGCCTTTTTTCTCACATCCATTCGATCACATCTTTCAACATTTTAATATGCAAAGTAAATTTTAGATCCATATAACCTAAATCATGCTATCATAGTACAAGGTATTAATATCTAAACATAATCCAAACATGTTATCATAGCTTAAATATAAGTCATATCTATACAACCAAAATATATCGATAAGATGATAAGTATAAAATCATAATGCATATTATCAAAATATATGCAAAAAAAAAAAATCATCCATATCTCATAAATGTATAGGCATAAAAAAAGTTCCTATACATATCCTTAAAAGTATAAATAAGATTCTTACACATCCACAAAAATGCATGAGCAAGGCTCTTACACATCCACAAGAGTATAAGTATGGTTTCTATCTCTACTCACAAATCTATAATCCATGCTCACAATCCAACAAAATCTTTAGGTACAAATATAATGTACCAATCCATGCTCTAAAACTCCTATTCACTTACATATGGGTGATCATCTATAATAATTAATCCCAAATTTATTGTTTATCATTCAATTAATCTCCAATCCAGCTAAAACTCAATTTAGATTTAATCTAGCTGGATTCCAAGTAATTAAGGTTAGATCTGGATCCATCTTGACTTAATTAGGTCGATTAGAATCAATTTAGAATCCAACTTAATCAATTGGATCAAATTTTAACCAATTAGAATTTGGTTTAGGCTTAGATCGTCTCATCTCAATTAGGATCTAATTAGGCTAAGACTCCTTTAATTAGGACTCAATTAGGCTAGGGTTCCTCTATTCAATTAAGCTAAGGTTCCTCCAATTAGAGATTAGTTTGGCTAATAAGGTCTAATTAGGATTCAATTAGGTTAATTAAGGTCTAATTAGATTTAAAAAAAACCCTTCAGTTAGGGTTCAATTAGAACAATTAAGGTTGGATCAAGTTCAATTTGGGATTGGCACAGTTTGGATCTTAATTTGGGTCTAATTTGGCTCAAATAAGGTTAATTGGTTTTGATCCGGCCTAATTAGGCTAGTCCAACTTGATTTGGGCTCAATCTAATCTCAATTAGGCTTAGCTTAATTAGATTGAGCTCGACCAAATTGAAATAAGTTCAACCTAGATCAAAATCAAGTTAGATCAACTTAATTGGGCTCGGCCAAAATTAAATAGGCTCGATTGGGTTTCGAATTGCCTTGGCCTAATCTAATTAGGCTTCGACTAGGTGGTTTAGTCAAGATGACCTAAGTCCTGAGTCTTCTTCCTCATCATTTATGATCTCGCCTTTGGAAAGCTCTCGATTGCCTCTATGCTTGTCGATCCTTGGTGCAATTCAACCGTAGGGCGATGGCCACTAGCAGCGGCGACTAGAGCAACAACCGGGGCCATGGCAGCAGCGACGATGGCCTAGTGACCAGTCGCGATGAGTTGAGACACAAAACAGGCTGACATGACAAAGCTTTGGCTTTGAGTTTCTTGACCTCTTAGTGGCGCCGATCTTCGACGGCCACAGAAGGAAGGAGAGGAGAAAGACTCGTGGTGGTGCTCAGTGGCCGAATGAGAAGGATGGTTCTGATTAGGAGCTTGGTTTCAATCAAATTAGTGAAGGAAGCTAGCTTACTTGAATGCCTAAAGGCGAGGATGATGGCGGTTGCATCCAGTGGCGATAGGGGTGGCGAAGCTTTGGCTCTCCACAAGGTTGCAACCTTGGCGGCATAAGTATAGGTGGTGCAGCTCTGACTACACAAAGCAATGCCCCATGATCGGCATGGCGGCGGCAATGGCTTCGGAACAAGAAAGAGGGTGGGAGAGAGTAGAATAAGAAGTGAGGGTTGGGATGAGCTCGAATGGGGGAGCTGGGTCTTATTGCTACAGATTTTCGTTCTTTGACTTGGGAATGAGATAGTAGCACATGCCAGGATCCATATGGCATTCTTTCATCCTTGGAAACTTGCAAAATGATAGCCTTTCATAGGGAATGAGCTGGGTGATCCTCACAAAGGACCCTCTGATGCCCAAGTCAGTGGATAATCTTTAGCTTCAAATAATGAGGAGAAGGTTCTAAAGAGAAAGAGGAGAAGAAGAAGATCTCACAGAGTGATGTGAGTCTCTATAGGGCTCTCAGGGCCCGGTATTTAAAGGAAGAGGATCTGGTAAGCTGCTATCTAATTTTTGGAGAGTTGTTATGAAAGTTGGAGGATGATAAAGTTGATTTATCATATGCCTTATCAGGGGGGATTCATGATCCTATAAATCATGAAGAAGGGGAGCCATATCCAGCTCTAGTTTTGTTTATGAAGGATCACTTTGGAAAGGAGTTTCGATATCCTTGTGATTTCGATGATCTGGTCCGAGATGCTCGATGCGGGTCAAAGGGGAGGATCGGTCGGGTGGCTCGTGGTTCTTAGGGTTTCTCACTAATAACGTTCTGTCTCTTTGTGCAGTAGCTTTAAAAAGGAGAAGACTAGTGTCTTTTGCAGTCACAACTTTTCAAACCTTTAGCACTATTCTCCCTTCTTAGGTTAAGTGTTTTCAGTTGAAGAAGACTATGGCCAGCTCCGTTGCCATTCATTTTGAGAATATGGAGCGCCCGACCTGCATGCTTCAATAATGACTCCAGCGGATCTGGAGAGGATCTACCATGAGTACTGGATTTCTAGCGACTATGATCTGTGAGTGTTGGATTCTAGGCAGAGGGTGACGGATGAACTAGAGTCCAGAACCTTCTTTTATGAAGAGTGCTTCAAGGTGGGCATTCGCCTTCTTCTTATCCAATTATTGAAGGGTGATAAAGTTCTACGGCATCTGCCCCTTCGTGATGGCTTCGAATAGCTGGCGGCACATCATGGGGTTCATCTTCATGTGTCAGTTGATGGGGATGATGGCAACGGTGCCTATATTCTGGGCATGTCACAACATCGTCTTTTCTAGAAACGCTAGCAAGTATAATCACCAGTGGGAAGGCACTCTCGGTCGGGGTTTTCATGGCTGAAGATGCGCTCTTCAACGCTGGGGACTATAATCCATATTTTTTTGAACTTCAGCCTTGCTCACCAAGGCACGACTAATTTTTGGCTATTCTTTATTTTTAGCGACCAAATCAAATCTCAGAGCCTGGATGAGGGAGATGCTGAAGGGCGGCTCGAGCAAGAAGAAGGACGAGAAGCTTCAAGGTGGTGATATACTCAACATTGATCAGGTCCTCCACTTTGAGTTAATGTCTCTGACACTCGATGCGGGCCTGATTGATGAGGACCCAGGCATCAGCCTTGAACTCGGAGCAGGCTAGCTCGATGTGGTTCTTGGCAAGATGTTGAAGAGTAGCTCGAGCGAGAGGAGGGGTGACAAGCAACCGCACTCAACCCATCGAGCCTTCACAAGAAGAAGAAGGTCAATCTCGACCTCAAGTCTTCTTTGCCCTCGCCGAGTCTTGACCAAAAGAAGAAGGTCAAACTCAGCCTTAAGTTTTCTTTGCTCTCGCCAAGTCCTTCAAAGAAGAGGGTGAGACCTGGCTCATTGTGCTCTCTGAGAGAGGGTAGCGAGGAAGAAGAAGACTCGGGTCTAGGTCTTGCCTTGGTACTGATGCCAACGAAGAAGGCATCGATGGACCAAATAAAAGATGTCCCGGCCTAGAGGGAAGAGGAGCTGCGCAGCGGAGCTTACAGTTGGTGCAGTCCCAGAAACCGAAGATCATCTGCCCGATGCAGTCGGAAGACGAGTTCCAAAAAGAAAAGGATGCTTTAATAGATAAGTTATACTATCCAGTCGTCGATGACTCAGACACTCTCGCCCCCTATTATTTGCAGACCCCCAAGGGGCTTAAGGAGCATCAAAGAATAAAAAAGATAGTGAAAACTGAAAGATTGGAGGCCGCCATTGCTGTGAGCGGCCCCTATATTCCTCCATCCATGGAGAGTCCTCTCCACTCAGCATAAGAAGAGGCTGAGAGGGGTGCCGAGGGTTAGGAGGATCCCTCGGCAGAGAGGGTCGGCGAACCGAGGCCTTTTGATGGACAGGCTGGCGATAAGGGGAAGCCAGGCCCGACTAATCCTCCTCGTCATCTTATCGACTATGCGCCCGAGTTGTTGAGGTTGCGGTTTGAGGCATTCTGCTCCATTCTCCACCTAGAAGAGGGTACTTCTGATGCTGATCATGTGAAAGCCGAGCATCAGATAGTCTCCTTCTTGGTCGAGGGATTTGAGATCCCCGAAGACTTGGAGGATCTGCCATTGCTTGAGAGCGATGCCCTTTGAAGGGAGATGACTACTTTCATCATTCGGGTAAGTAAAGGCTTCTTTTTCTTATTCTTTTTGACATATTTCGCTACCTCTGAACTTACTTGCCTTATTCTGTTGCAAGCAATAATCCTCCAGAAGGCGTTATATGGGCGCCTAAGCTTGGCAGTGGAGACTCGAAACCAGGCACTAAACGAGATTGTTGAGCTTCAAAATAAGGAAGGCCTGGCTAGTTAGTTTTTTGAGGAACTAGCCAAGGTTTGGACTGAGCTTGAGGAGGGTAATAAATCAACCGAGGAGGTTAATATAAATCGACCGAAGAGGCCAATAAATCAGTTGAGGAGGCTAACAAGTTGGCCGAGGAGGCTCGATCAGAAATATCAAAGTTCCAGATGAAGGCCTTAGAAGAAATAAATTTATTGAATAAGAGACTTGCCGACGAAGGCCGCAAGTTTGAATTCAGCCAATAGTAGGCCGCTAGTGCTATAGCTAATCTGGCATCTACACAATATAAGGCAGGAGAAGATAGGGCAAAGCTAGAGGATGCCTTGAGGAAGCTCCAACAATTAATACAAGAAGAAGAAGAAGAAACTTTAGGAGCAGGCTACAGAGGTGGAGAAGAAGGCTGTTCAGCAGGCCGACGTATGTACTTTATTCATTCCTTCGTTTTGTTTTGCTTCTGACGAAACTGACTTTGTTTCTCAGGCAAAAAAGAGTGGGGCTAGGGTGGTGAAGAGGATGAAGATGCTAATCAAGGAGTTAACCTTGCATCGCTTGGAATGTTCCAAGCTTTGGCACCAAGCGGCCTAGGCTGACAACCAAGCTGCCCTAGCAATGGAAAAGTATAAGAGCTCGACCGAGTTTACCAAGGAGAAGCTCTCATTTTCCAAAGAAGCCTACTTATTAGCAGCGAAGGAGATGCAGCAGAGGATTGCCCAACAGTACCCGAATCTAAACCTTTCATTCCTAAAAGAAGAGGGGTTCTATGTCCCTTCATTGGCAGATCCCTTGGTTGTGTCTCATATGTCCACTGAAGCTGAGTTTGAAGAGGGTGCCTTGGATATTGACTTTAAAGAGATTGCAAAGGTAGACTCGGCTGGGTTTCATATGCCACCGAAGAGCTAACCCAACCTACTCCAGCTCCCACCGAGGAAGGAGTAGCACCAGTTGAGCCTTAGGTTTAGTTGTTCTTTTTGTAATGTAGGAGATTTTTTATTTTTGGTGCCATGATGCACTTGTAATTCCTTTATAATAAGAGATCCATTGAATAAAAATTCAATGAATAAAATTTTGTTTTTCTTTTCCAACTACTTGTGCCTTTGAATGAATTTGATAAGTGTACTTTGCCAAAAATTTCATTCTTTTTCTTGCACTTTCTCCCCTAGGCCACTAAGTGGTCATTTTTTCAAAATATCTTGCAATTGTTGGACTTAGTCACTTGGACTTCATGGAAGTAGTGTAGGGGCACTCCATACAAAAGGTCGAAGAAAAAACTTGCAGATGTCTCAACCAAGCTGAAGGTTTGAGGAGGGAGTAGGATATACTCAGCCGTGCCGAGCTTCAGAGATGGAACAAAGTGGGGACTTAGCCCTTTTTAGGATTCATAGATAGAACGAAGTAGCTTCTAACTCGGTCTTCCCGAAGTTTATAGATTTTAGGTACTTAGCCCTGCCAAGATTTGAAGAATTTAAGTGCTCAGCACTGCCAAGGTTCCTTAGGTGCTCGGTCCTGCCGAGGTTCAAAGAATTTAAATGCTCGGTCCTATCGAGGTTCGGAGAACTTAGGAGCTCAGCCTTGCCAAGGTCCAGAGAATTTAGGTGCTTGGCCCTACTGAGGTTCGGAGAACTTAGGTACTCGGTCCTGTCGAGGTTCAGAGAATGATGGCCCAAATGACAACCCAAGAGGAAAGGGTGAATTAGGTTCTTAAAAATTTTAGCACTTTAAAATAGTTTCTCAAAGAGATGCACTATAGATGATGCAATAGGACTTGTGCTAATGATGCAAAGCAGAGTATAAAAGATTGAGTAGAGAGAAAGAGAGACAAGCACGACAAACACAAGAGATTTATAGTGGTTCAGTATTAGCTACACCTACATCACTCCGAAGCAACTCTTGGGCCCACACTATAATTACCCTGATTACAGCAGAGTTATTTTTCAAGCTCACAACTCAAACTTGTTATTTTATAATGAGATCACAACAAACCCAGCCGATTTTTATAGGTTCACCAGCACAAAACACACAAGTTTCCTAGCTTGTACAAGGCATAACTATCTCATCTGATTCAATTTCTCCGATTGAATTAGTAACCAAATGTTTTAATAGTAAGGTTATAACAGAAATAAAGCTCCTTAAATAAGCAAATAAGCAATATAAACAAGATAGAAATAGAAGAGCCCAATTAGAAGATTTCTGAAGTTGAACTTTTCTTCTTTTCTTTTCTTCTTCTTTTCATCAGAAATGATCTTCCTCAAGTTGGGCTTGAAGCTTTGAAAGAATCATTGATGTAGAGACTTTTGAAAAACTAGTGATCTCTTCTTCTTGTTTCTATTTGATTGGAAATCCTTCAAGATTAGCTTTTGAATACTTTGGATTTCTTAACACTCTTTTTCAAACACTTGGGATATCAAATTTAAACTTTTTTCTTTTTAATTTTTTCTTTTTGTTCTCTCTTATTCTTCTTCTCAAAATGGTCAGTTGGCTTCCTTTTATAATCTCTTCATAATCCTCTTTTTGAAGAAAATTAGCCATTAAAATGATTGAGGATGAGTTTAACACAAAAAAGGAAAGAATCGTTGAAATCCATTGGAGAAAAGATAAACTTTTGAGTCATTTCTAACAACTCTAAAATCCACCTCTGATAGGTTAGAGTTGGCTCTAATTTGACCTGGAGTTGGCTCTAAGTCGGGATGCTCAAAATGGTAATATTTGCTTATTGTAGAGTTGGCTCTAGCTTTTCATGGGGTCAACATCTTTACATACTAGAGTCGGCTCTAACAAATGAGGAAGCCAGCTCTAATTAAGCCCCAAAAAAACCACTCTTTGTATAACCATTAGAATCGGCTCTAATTTCTTACAGGAGTCAGCTCTAATTGGATGTAGAAATAAGATCTCTATCTTTTGATTAGAATCGGCTCTAATCTCTGCAGGAGTCAGCTCTAATTCATGCTAAAAGTGCCGAACTATTTTGATATGCTCCAGAGTTGTCTCTAATACTTTTAGAGTCGGCTCTAATATTTGAAACTTGACACTTGATATTAGAAATGGATTTGAACTCAATTTTTCCTTAGATTTTGATTAATTAAATATTTAGATACCTAAAACACTTAATCAAAATTATTAATAACATAAGAAATATACTGATATAATTTTTGTTATTCATCAAAATTAATAATTAGGTCAACAGAGAATTTAGGTGCTCGGCCCTGCCGAGGCTCGGAGAACTTAGGTGCTCGGCCCTACCGAAGCTCGAAGAATTTAAGTGCTTGGCCATGCCAAGGTTTGAAAAACTTAGGTGCTTGCCCTATCGAGGTTTGGAGAACTTAAGTGTTCAATCCTGCCGAGGTTTAAAGAATTTAAGTGCTTGGCCCTGACAAGGTACGTAGAACTTAGGTGCTTGTCGTACCAAGGTTTGGAGAACTTAGGTGCTCAACCCTGCTGAGGTTTAGAGAATTTAAGTCCTCGGCCCTGCCGAGGTTCGAAGAACTTAGGTGCTTGGCCCTGCCAAGGTTTGAAGAACTTAGGTTCTTGGCCCTACTGAGGTTCAAAGAATTTAAATGTTCAGCCCTACCAAGGTTCAGAGAAAGGATCCATGGGATTAGCATTTGGGAGAAACTTGGTTCTCATTAACATCTTAGAAAAAGATAGTCAATCGAAGAAGAGACATTCAAATATAGAGGAGTCTATTACAAAGAGCAAGGTAGCGTAACTAAGGAATACCTTACAGATAGTACACTCGGAGGTTGTCCAAGTTCCATGTCCTAGGGATGGCCTTTCCATCAAGGTCTTGGAGTCGGTAGGTGCTGGGTTTGATGACCTCTGCGCCTTGATAGGGGCCTTCCCAGTTCGAGATTAGCTTCCCTTGCTCCATTGGCTTAGAGATCGGGGCTTTGCAGAGAACTAGGTCATCGGAAAGGAAGAGCTTACCTTTTACTTAGAAGGAGTAGTAACAGGCCACGCACTGTTGGTATGCAGCCATTCTAATTCAGCCCTTTTCTCTGACTTTCTCAATTAGGTCAAGGTTAGCCTATAGTTGTTTGTCATTTTCCTCTTTGGAGAGTGGCTTTCAACTCTAGGCAAGGAGAGGCCTACTTCAACTAGGATGATGGCTTCGATTCCGAAAGCCATCCTGAATGGAGTTTCACCAGTAGGTATCCTTTGCATGGTTTGATAAGCCCATAGGACATGGTAAAGCTCGTCCGCCCATCTGCTGCATTCTCTGTTCAACCGAGCCTTTAATCCTTGTAGCAGGGTTCGATTAGCTACCTTTGTCTCACCATTTGTTTATGGATGCCCAACCAAGGTAAGTCGGTGGCTGATGTCGTGGTCTTCATAGAACTTTCAAAACTTCGGGTTGTCAAACTGCCGACCATTATCAATAATGATTGTATATGAAAGGTCAAATCAACAGATGATGGACCACCAAACGAAGTCTTTGGCTTAGGGCCTCGGTGATCTGAGCTACTATTCAGCTTCAATCCACTTGGTGAAATAATCAATGGCCATGAACAAAAATTTTCTCTGCCTAGTGGCGAGAGGAAACAAACCGAGAATGTCCATTCCCCATTTTGCTAAGGGCCAGACAGCTATGATGGGCATCAAGGATATTGAAAGAAGCCTTTGGATGTTTGAATGACACTGGCATGAGTTGTATGCTCGGATAAGGTCATTCGAATCCTTCATCATGGTAGGCAGTAGTACCCTTGCCATAGTACTTTATGGTAGAGGGCCCAACCTCCTAGATGATTGCTACAAATGCCTTCATGGACGTCTCATAGGGCATAATCGGCCTCTGATGGCTTAAGGCATTTGAGCAGCGGCATGGAGAAAGAGTATTTATAGAGTTGTTCGTAGGGTAGAATGTAGTGGGAGCCTTGCATCTTAAGCCTTTTAGCTTCTTTTCTATATGCAGGGTGGGACCCATCTCTGAGATATGTCAAGATAGGATCGATCCATGATGGCTCATTTTCAAGCTGCATCACAGAATCAATGTCCACTATGCTAGGCTTCTCTAGGACTTCAAGGTGGAACTTCTGTTCCATATCCATGGAGTCGATGGTAGCCAATCTTGAGAGAAGTTCTGCGTGGGCGTTTTCTATCCTTGGAGCTTGAATGATTTCAAGCTCAAAGAAGTCGAGTGATAGCTCGCATAACTTTTGGCAGAAATTGAACTATGTTCAGTTCTCGAGCCTTGAATTCCCCTCGCACATGTTCGGCCACTAGTTGAGAGTCCATGTAGACATTCAATCTCTTGACCTTTAGATTTTGGATGATTCGGAGTTCGATGAGTAGAGCTTCATACTCGACCTCATTGTTGAAGATCGGAAAGGCAAAGCAAATGGTGTATTCGAACATAGTTCCTTTCAGGCTTGTAAGGACCGATCCCGCACTGAAGCCAGCTTATGCTGGATGATCCATCTATGTGCAGTAGCCATCGGGCCTCAACCATTGTTTTCCGGGGGTTCTCCAGTGCCGACCCATCCTTTGAAATAGTGCATTCAAGGAGAAAATATGGGCGCAGCTCTATAGTATAGTGTGCACTTGATAGCTGGATGAGGTTGGTAATGGATATCATGCTCGCTCAACTCTATAGTACAATGTGCACTTGAATGTATGGGTGCAGCTTCCGTATGGACGTCACCAACCTGTATAACAACTTTTTGATCCTGGTGTACCTAGTCTCGATGTTCCAAAATAGTTTTCTGATGTAGTAGAATGGCTTTTAAACTTTGTTCTCTTTCCAGACCAGCACAGAGCTGATAGAATTCTCTGAGATGGCTAGATACAAGTACAAGGGTTCCTCGAGCTTTGAGTTGCTAAGCAGTGGAGGCAATCCGAGGTATCGCTTTAGGTCTTCAAATGACTTTTAACAATTGGAGCTCTACTAAAAGTTCTTTGCTGAACAAAGTGCCTTAAAGAATGGTAGGCACTTCTCGGCAGATCAAGCGATGAAGCAATTGAGGTTCGCTATCCGTCCGGTGAGGCATTAAACTTCCTTGATGGACTTTGGTGGTGCCATCTCTTGAAGAGCTCAGATCTTCTAGGAATTTGCCTTGATACCTCTTTGAGAGACCATGAAGCTCAAAAACTTTCTAGAGCTTACATCGAAAGTGCACTTGGTTGGATTCAGCTTCATTTGATATCTTCTAAGGAGGGCAAAACTTTCCACTCGATCAGATACATGCCGAGCAACTTCTCTGCTTTTCACTAGCATGTCATCGACGTAAACTTTTATATTTCGATCGATATGGTCCTTGAACACTTTATCAACCAGCTCTAATAGGTTGGCTTAGCGTTCTTTAGTCCAAACGATATGACTCGGTAACAATAGGTACATTTATCAGTAATAAAGGTGATCTTTTCTTCATCTTTGGGGGCCATATGTATCTGATTATAGCCCGAGTAGGTACCATGAACGTCAACATCTGATGGCCGGATGTGAAGTCCACCAACTGATTGATCCTCGAAAAGGAAAAACTATTCTTCGGATAGGCCTTGTTGAGGTCTATGAAGTTAATACATATTTGTCACTTGCCGTTCACCTTCTTCACCATGACTACGTTCACTAGCCAGCTCAAATAATTTACCTTTCAAATGAAATTGGCTTTGAGGAGTTTGTTGACCTCTTCTTCGATCGCTTTATGGCTTTTGGGGCAAAAATCCTCTTCTTCTATTTAATTTGTTTGAATGTCTCATCCACATTGAGGTAGTGGATGAGGACATCTAGACTAATCCCCGGCATGTCAAAGGTGGACCAGGCGAAGACATCGATGTTTTTATGCAGAAAGTCTATCAGGTCCTGTCGAGGCTTTCCTTCCAATTATGACCCGATCCTGATGGTTCGATCAGGGCAACCTTCTTTGAATGAGACTTCTTCACGATCTTCTATGGACTCTCCTCTTTTCTTAGTAAGATCTTCTCGAACATCGAGCCCATCGACTTTCAACCTTCAAGACTGAAGGTCGGCGATGAAGTAATATTGCATGGCAGCCTAGCTTCCTCGAACAACTCCTATACCCCACTTTGTGGGGAACTTCATCAAGAGGTGTGGAACGAAGATCACTACTCCAAAGGATATTTGCCCAGGTCTTCCAAGGATGGCATTATATGGTGACCGAAGTTTGATCATAAGAAAGTCCATAGGGATGGTCATCATGCAGGGTCATTCGCCGATCTGGACCATTAGAGTGATTACTCCTTTTGGTATGATAATATCACTAGTGAACCCCATCAAGGTGGAGTCCACCGCCCGTAGGTCTTTCACTCTCAATTCCATTTTTGCAAAGGCATCAAAGTAAAGAACATTAACAGAGCTTCCACTATCGACAAGGATTCGATGTACAACATAATTTTTTATGTTTAAAGATATAATGAGTGTGTCCGAGAATGTGAGTTCCTCACACTTAATTTTCTTGGAGGGGCTCTGTTCCTCATTTGGCCAACTTTTGGATGAGCCGGCCAAGGCAATCATATGCACGTTGCCTATTGCTGGTGGGTTCAGCAGGGGTTGTTGTCGAAGCTCAGGTGGATGCTTTACTCTAGCTTCTACCTCCAAAGGTCCTCTATAACACTCCAGCCTCCTCGGCGGATTAGCTACTCAATGTTTTGCCTGAGCTGCCAATATTCCTTGGTATCATGCTCATGATCATGATGATATTGACAGTATTTGGCTACATCTCTTCGGATTGCATTTTTTCGAAGAGGCTTTGGCCGAGGGAGCTGATGCTCTATTTCCATCAGGATTTGGGCTCGGTGCACGATAAGCGATGTAAACCAGTTGAACCTTTGTGCTAGGCTTCTGGAGCATTGTTTGGGTGGTAGATCCCTTTGTCTTTGTGGGCTTGTAGGGTGAGTCGATCGGCTTTTGTCCAAGCTATTCTTTTCCTTCTTCCTTGAGTGCTCAGCATGAGCCAACCTTCTGAACTCTTTCACCCTAGCGTATTTGTCTGCTAGGGCCATCATGTCAAAGAGATTTTGTAGGTAGTTTACCTTTAGCACCAGATAGAAGTCTCCTCCTTCAGCACTCCACCCGCCAAGGCAGACATGACCACCTCATGGTTAAGATGGTCAACCTCCAACATGGCCTTATTTAAATGGCCCAAGAAACTCTTCAGGGATTCCCCCTTTCATTGTTTTAGTTTGTAGAGAGAATCTGACCTTCGCTAATAGCGGTAGCTATTGACAAACTGACTGGTGAAGGACTGGCTGAATTCGTCAAAAGAGTCAATAGAGTTCAGCTTTAGCATGTCGAACCATACTCTAGCGGGCCCTCTAAGAGTTGAGGGGAAAGCCCGACATAGGATCGCATCTGAGGCTCCAAGGAATAACATTATTGACCAGAAGCTGCTTAGATGGTCATCCGGGTCTGTTGTCCCATTGTATGGCTCGATGGCAGGAAGCTTTATATGCAGTGGGATGGCTTTGTTCATAATCCTTTCGATTAGGGTGGACCCTATTCCACCCAAGATTCTGTCAAGAAGCTATGCTTTACGGCATCCAGTTCTAGGCGCATCTCCTAGATTTTTTGCTCAAATACCTCGGCTTAGACAGATGGAAAGGTTGAAAGGGGAGATCGACATCTTGGCATCGAATCATGATGAGAAAAAACTGAAGACAAGGTGCAGGCCTGGCAAGGTTGAGGGAAGTCCTTGTCTCCGACTTTCCATGGGATTGGCTCTACTTCTCCCACCTCATGACCGAATCATCATGGGGGACTCGTGGCCTCCAACTGGTTAGGCATCATTGGTTGAAGCGATGCATCTACTCTGGCGAGATGTTGTTGAACATCCATGGGAGGTTGAAGATTTGGTGTCGTCAAGGGAATGGTTCCTTAGAGTCCTTGCACCAGCTATGTCAAGGCTTGGACTTGTTGGGCCAATACACTGAATTGGTCCTGTGTGATGAATGCCACAAGTGGCAGTGGTACGGCGAATTGGGATGGCTACAACGAATGCCACAAGTGGCAGTGGTACGGTGAATTGGGATGGCTACGAAGATGTCGCGTTATATGAGAGATCAGGCCTTTGAGTGGTGGCCTGGTCAGGGACATCTACGATTGTCCTTTTGTGGTTCACCATTTTGAATGGCATTTTTCTCTTTCAAACCTTTTCTCCTAGGATTTATCAAGTTATGAAAACTTGAGGCCCTTCCCCTAGCACCAATTTGTTGCTGCAGATTTTCATTCTCTGACTTGGGGATGAGGTAGTGGCACATGCCAGAATTTGGATGGCATTCTTCCATCCTTGGAAACCTGAAAAATAGCATTCTTTCGCAGGGTATGAGATGGGCGATCCCCAAGAAGAACTCTTTGATGCCCAAGTCAGTGGATAATCTTCAGCTTCAGATAATGAGAAGAAGGTTCTGAAGAGAAAGAGAAGGAGAAGAAGATCTCACAGAGTGATTGTGAGTCTCTCTAGGGCTTTCGATGCTCGGTATTTAAAGGGAGATGATCTGGTAAGCTGTTATATGATTTTCAAAGAGCTGTTGCAGAAGTTGGGGGATGATAAGACCGATTTATTGTATACCTTATTGGGGGTGATTCATGATCCTGCATATCATGAAGAGGGCTCCCCCATATTCGGCTTCTATTTTTATTTATGGAGGACCATTTCAAGAAGGAGTTTCGAGATCCTTGTGGGTTTCGGTGATTTGATATCCGAGATGCTCGGTGCAGGCCGAAGGTCGGCCAAAGGAAAGGGTTAGTCGGGTGGCTTTCGACTATTGAGGTTTAGTCGCTCTGGCTCGAGGATAAGACTCGGTGAAGTGAAGGTTGGTCAGCCAAGATTTGATTGGCGAAGCTCGGTTTGATAAGGCTCAGGCGATGATATAGAGATAGGGATCGATGAGACATCCTTTGGCTCTTGAGGATTGGCCATAGTCCCAATGTGAGCCCGACTCGTCTGCTCACGTTATCCGATTTATGCGAAGACTTTTTTTACCCTGCATCAGGTCTATTTATAGGAGGCGAAGAGTGGGATTTCTTGGTTCTTGGGCAGTTACGGGTGGGTTGCTGAGGCCATTGGGCATGTTGGGGGATAAAATCGTCATTGCATTAATATCCGTGCAAGGAGGCTAAGATCGACCACCTCCCTTCGTCTCCCCCGAGCTTTCAGTAGCTCGGCTCTCCCGAGCTCCCATAGCTCGTCCTCCCCGAGATCCCATAGCTCGGCTCTCCCGAGCTTCCATAGCTCGCCTCCCCCGAGCTCCCATAGCTTGGCTCCCCCGAGCTTCCATAGCTCGGCCCTCCCGAGCTTCCATAGCTCGGCTCCCCCAAGCTCCCATGCTCGGCTCCCCCGAGCTCCCATAGCTCGGCCTCCCCGAACTTTCATAGCTCGACTCCCCCGAGCTCCCATAGCTCAGCCTCCCCGAGCTTTCATAGCTCGGCACTCCCGAGCTTCCATAGCTCGGCTCTCCCGAGCTTTCATAGCTCGGCTTTCCTGAGCTTCCATAGCTCGTCCTTCCCGAGTTTCCATAGCTCGGCCCTCCCGAGCTTCCTGTAGATCGTTTCCCCTGAGCCCCCATGGTTCGGCTTCACTAAGCGACCCACGATCCAATACTCACCTCCGTGGAACCTGACGCGGGAGAGCCTAAGCCTACTGTAACAACATCCTAGGCAAGGAATCATGTTGAGAAGTGGTCTAGAACCTATCAAGGCTACCTGAGACCTATACACCTACCAGATCTCAAGCCATCAAGGAGCTCTCCTAGCCGTCGATCCCCTAACAGACAAGATATGGATCCCAACAGCCCCACAACGGCCTGATTCGATCCACCCCCGTATCCTAACAACCTCTGAACCTTTCAGAAGGCGCTCAAGATCCAGGTGATAGCCTATAAGTATCACGCTCACAGATTCCCTTAGGTACGCACACGCTCACACCCTCACTCCCACTCTCCTGCTGCTGCTTGTCGGTGCTCTCGCCCCTAGAGCTTCCGATTGGCCACCCCGGAGAGACTTCCCGGAGAGATCCACCTCCCCGTTTTCTGATTGATCATCGATTTCCTTCCACTGACTTGAGCGTCGGAGGGTCTTCCGCGGAGGGCCAACCCCAACGCCTCTCGTGCGAGGACTTGTGTGCAGGTCCACCCCTGGAGATCGAGTGCGCCCGAGTCGAAGGACGCATCCCGGCGGTAACAGATTGGCACTAGAGGAAGGGCCTCAAGTCCCATTAAAACTTGAAGAAAGGAGATAAGGATCCTAATCTGGAGTAGAACTTCTCTAATGGCCAATTGGAGAAGAGCAACCTCTGAAGCCCAAGATCAGGCCGCTTCTCAGAGGCCTGATCCAACGAGCGGTGTAGCGCCGCAACCTCCACCAATCAAAACCCCGTCACCGCTCGCCATCCCGGTGACCCAGGACCAGTTTGCCTCACTGGTCCAGCAAGTCCAGGCCCTGACTCACCTAGTCCAGGAGCGCCTTACAGCTCCTCCCGCTCCGCACTTTCATAAGGAAGCAGTGATTCCTTCTTCGCCGGCAGCTTCCTCCTCCAGTCCGCATGAATCCGCGGACCCCCCACATCGACCCAGAGGATACAAACCAGTCCCACGAGGCGGTTATGATAGGGATCCTCCCAGATCTCGATGAGCCCGATCCCTCTTCCCAATGACCTCCCATCATGATTCGACACCGTCCCTGCGATCCTCTCGCCCAGCTCCTTCTCTGACCGGTGAAGAGGAGATCCATCGTCAGATCCAGGAGATGCATCAGGAGCTGGACGCCGCCAAGCAGCCCATCCGCCCCAGCCCAAAGCGGAGCAGGGCATCCCTTTCTCTAAGGGGATTATGGAGGAAGTGATTCCCTCCCATGTCAAGCTACCAGCCATCGAACCCTATCATGGCTCTTCTGACCCGGACGACCATCTTAGCATCTTCCGGTCAATAATGATGTTCCATGGAGCATCCGATGCGGTCCTCTGCCACGCTTTCCCCTCCACCCTCAGAGGATCCGCCCGAACCTGGTTCAATGCCTTGAAGCCAGGTTCCATTGATTCATTTGACGAGCTGAGCCATCTTTTTATTGGCCAGTTCGTCAGTAGCCACCGCCACCGATGAAGATCTGATTCCCTCTCCGAAGTTAAGCAGAGAGAGGGGGAGTTCCTGAGAAATTACCTTGGCTGTTTTAACAAGGCCATGTTAGAACATGAGGTGGCTATGTCCGCCCTGGCGGGGGGAGTCTCAAAAGAAAGCGACTTCTACCTGGCTATGGAAGTCAGCTACCCCCCTAGCCTCTCTGATATGATGGCCCTGGCGGACAAATATGCTAGGGTCGAAGAATCGCGGAGAGTTGCCCGTGCTGAGCAGGCAAAGAAGAAGGAGCCCAAAGGCCCCGACAGGCACCGTCCCGCCCATTGACCAAGTCCGCCTCGCCGCCAAAGAGTTCCCCCGCTGCCACCAAGGAATCGCTCCCAGAGCCTCCCAGGTGATTCGACCACTACACTCCGCTAACCGTGCCCCGGGCGCAAATCCTCAAGGAAATAGAGCGCCAGCTCCCCCGGCCAGTGCCTCTCCGAGGGAACCCGACCCGAAGAGATCCCACCAAGTACTATCATTACCACAGGGAGCACGGCCACGACACTGAAGAATGCTGGCAGCTGAAAAATGAAATCGAGAGGCTGATCCAGCGGGGACGACTGAATCAATTCAGGAGGGCGCCCAAGCCACAACAAGGAGGCGACCGCCAGCCCGAACTTCAACAACCTTCTCCTCCACCGAATCCGCCCATGATCGGCCGCATTAACATGATCGAAGAGGCCAGCGGCTCGAGCCCCAGGGGCATCGGTGAGGGATCGGCGCCAAAGAAGGCACGGACGGGCGAGCTCTCCTTCTCCTACGATGATTTCCAAGGGATACAGCTTCCCCATGATGATGCATTAGTTGTATCCCTCAATTTAAATAACTATGATGTAAGCCGAATCCTTGTTGATAGTGGAAGTTCGGTGAATGTTTTGTACCTCGGTGTATTTGCCAGGATGAAATTACTCATGGAAAACCTGCGAGCCATGGATTCCACCCTGATGGGATTCACAGGCGACGTCATCATTCCGGAAGGGGTCGTCACCCTGACGGTCCGCGCGAAAACCTGGCCCCTTGTAGCCATTATCCAGACAGACTTCCTAGTAACCGACCTCAGATCTCCGTACAACGCAATATTCGATAGGCCCGGCCTGATGTCCCTCAAGGCAGTTGTCTCCATCCCACATCTGTCCATGAAATTCCCTACCGAGCGAGGATTTGGAGTTATTCGAGGAAGTCAGGCCATGGCTCGGCAGTGCTTCGTTACAAGCCTTCAGTCTAGAATGCCGGAAGTTGATGGGCTAGACGCTCGCGAGGACTTCGCCGAGCAGCGAGGATAATCGGCAGAGGAATTGGAGGAGGTACCGTTGGATGAGGCTCATTCCGATTGAACCATAAAAATCAGATCGCTGCTCAAAGGAGAGTCTCAGCACAGATTGATTAGGTTCCTCCGAAGCAATGCTAACATCTTCGCCTGGTCTGCCTCTGACATGCCAGGGATCAGCCCCGAGGTTCTCGTCCATCGTCTCAACGTGGACGAGATGCACAGGCCTGTCAAGCAGAAGAAGAGGAGCTTCGCCCGGAATGACAAAAGGCCATTGAGGAAGAGGTAGACAAACTCATCAAGGCAAATTTCGTCCGGAAGGTAAATTATCCGAGCTGGCTATCAAACGTCGTCATGGTGAAGAAGTCGAACGGCAAATGGAGGATCTGTATTGACTTCACTGACCTCAACAAAGCATGCCCGAAGGACAGCTTCCCCCTTCCTCGGATCGATTAGCTTGTGGACGCCACCTCAGGTCATCAGATGCTATCATTCATGGACGCCTATTCATGCTACAATCAGATCCGAATGGCCCCTGAGGATGAGAAAAGACCGCCTTCATAACCGATCGAGGTACTTACTGTTACCGTGTCATGCCTTTTGGTCTCAAAAATGCAGGTGCAACCTACCAGAGGCTGGTTAACAAAGTATTCAAGGAGCAAATCGGCCGAAATATGGAGGTGTACGTGGACGACATGCTGGTCAAAAGCAAGGAAGCATCACGGCATGTCGAGGACCTCTCAAGAGCTTTGCAATGCTGCGCAAGTATGGGATGAGACTCAATCCGACCAAGTGCGCCTTCGGCGTTAACTCTGGAAAGTTTCTCGGCTTCATGGTCTCCCAGCGAGGTATCGAAGCTAACCCCCAGAAGATTCAAGCTCTCCAACAAATGGCATCCCCGGCATCTGTTAAAGAGGTCCAGTGCCTAACTGGGAGGATAGCGGCTCTTAACCGCTTTGTGGCACGGTCGGCCGAGAGATGCCTCCCCTTCTTCAAAACCCTTCGGTCGGCTAAAAACTTTCAGTGGACTCCTGAATGCCAAAAGTCATTTCAAGATCTCAAGAAATACCTCGGCTCACCCCCACTCCTCAGCAGTCCGGCCCCGGGCGAGACCCTATTCTTGTACCTGGCTATTTCAGAGGTGCCGTCTGTTCGGTGCTAGTTAGGGAAGAAGGCAAAGTCCAGAAGCCGATCTACTATGTCAGCAAGCTACTCCACGATGCGGAGATAAGGTACAGCATAATTGAGAAGATGGTGTTGGCCTTAATCACCTCAGTTCGGAAGCTGTGATCGTACTTCCAAGCACATTCTGTGACGGTCCTGACCGACCAACCCATCAGGGCAGTAGTCCACCATCCGAGACGTCGGGAAGAATGACCAAGTGGGCCGTCGAGTTGAGCGAGCATGACATACACTTTCAGCCTCGCCCAGCCATCAAAGCTCAGGTGCTAGCTGACTTCCTCCTCGAGTGTACCATCCCAAAGGATGGTTCAACCCCAGACTCCCTCGAAGAACCAAAATCTGGAGCCCGGTGGCTCCTCCATGTCGACGGGTCATCTAATGCCCATCGCTCCGGTGCGGGCCTGGTTCTCACCAGTCCGGAGGGGTAACCTTCGAGTATGGCATCCGGTTCTCTTCCCAACCTCCAACAACGAAGCCGAGTACGAAGCCCTGTTAGCCGGCCTCCGAATCGCCCGCAATCTGAAGGTGGAGAAGATTACTGCCTTCACCGACTCTCAGCTGGTAGCCGGTCATATACGAGGAGAGTTTGAAGCCTGGGAACCGAACATGGTTCGATATCTTCAGGAGGTGCGGAGCCTTCTTCCCCATTTTGCCGAATTTGAAATCATTCAGATTTCCAGATCCGAGAATGCCCGCGCCGACCTACTCTCTCGATTGGCGACCATGGAGTCAATGGACGTCGAACAAAAGTTCCACCTGGAGACTCTGGAAAAGCCCAGCATCGCGAAGCCGACCGGATAATGCAGGTTGAAGCTGAACCATCATGGTTCGACCCTATTCTTAAATATCTCAAAGAGGGGTCACTTCCACCCGACGGAGAGAGGCTAGAAAGCTGAAGCTACAGGCCACCCACTACGTGCTGATCGACAACCAGCTTTACAAACAGTCCTTCTCCATGCCGCTGCTCAGATGCCTTCGCCCGTCTGAAGCAGATTATGCTCTGCGCAAAGTACATGAAGAGATTTGCGGCAACCATCTGGGAAGCCGGTCCCTATGCCACAAGGTGCTACGACAAGGCTATTACTGGCCGACTATGTAGAAGGATGCAGACGATCTAGTCCGAGCCTGCGACCCATGCCAGAGGCACTCAAGCATCCAAAGGCTCCCCTCCGTTGGACTAGTTTCCATATCCTCTGCTTGGCCCTTCGCCAAATGGGGGATGGACATCCTCGGCCCATTCCCCCTTGCCACGGAGCAGCAGAAATTCCTATTTGTCGCCATCGACTACTTCACTAAATGGGTCGAGGCGGAAGTAGTTGCACAAATAACTGAGGCACGAGCCAGAGATTTTGTATGGAGGTCCATCATCTGCCGATTCGGCCTCCCGCATACCATAATCACCGATAACGGTAAGCAGCTTGACAACTCTAAATTCCACCAGTTCTGTGAGGAGCATGGAATCCGTTACCACCTTACTTCGGTCAGGCACCCACAAGCCAACGGAGCGGCCGAAGTAACCAACAGGACCCTCCTTCAGGGGATCAAAGCTCGCCTTTCTAGAGCCCAAGGCAGGTGGGCGGAGGAGCTGCATCATGTTCTATGAGCCTACCGCACCACCCTGAGAATTCCGACAGGCAAAACCCCATTTCGAATGGATTTTGGCACGGAGGCCGTTATCCCTATGGAAATAGGCCTCCCATCATTGCGGGTGGAAAGCTACTCAGAGGAAGCTAGCAACGAACAGCTCCGCACTAACCTCGACCTGGTGGAGGAGATCAGAGAAAAGGCCCGGATCAGAGTGGCTGCATATCAACAAAGGGTGGCCCGTTACCATGCCTCCAGAGTCAAAGGGAAAGCCTTCCTGCATGGTGACCTTGTCCTTCGAAAGGCCTCTGTTTCCAAACCGCTGGAACAAGGAAAGCTGGCGCCAAACTGGGAAGGCCCGTACCAAGTAGCGGAGACCATTGGACCGGGAACCTACAAGCTACAAGATTTGAGTGGGAAATCCATCCTCCGGACGTGGAACTCGGACAATCTCTGTAAATATTATCAATAGGGTACATCCTCTCCAAGTCCATTTTCATATGCCTCATTATACCTTCCAGTCGACACATTTTTTCATAATTTGCAACGTAAATCATTATGCACTACATTGCCAAAGATTGCGAAAAGAAATAGATGCTGCTTACCAATCCTCGGCACGACCGAGCTACTTGTCTGAACAGGAATTCTCCGAACCTCGGCTGGGCCGAGCAACAAATTCTCCAAACCTTAGCAGGGCTAAGTAAAAAATTCTCCGAACCTCGGCTGGGCCGAGCAACAAATTCTCCGAACCTTGACAGGGCCAAGTAAAAAATTCTCCGAACCTCGGCTGGGCCAAGCAACAAATTCTTCGAACCTTGGCAGGGCCAAGTAAAAAATTCTCCGAACCTCGGCTGGGCCGAGCAACAAATTCTCCAAACCTTGGCAGGGCCAAGTAAAAAATTCTCCGAACCTCGGCTGGGCCGAGCAACAAATTCTTTGAACCTTGGCAGGGCCAAGTAAAAAATTCTCCGAACCTCGGCTGGGCTGAGCAACAAATTCTCCGAACCTTGGCAGGGCCAAGTAAAAATTCTCCGAACCTTGGCTGGGCCGAGCAACAAATTCTCCGAACCTTGGCAGGGCCAAGTAAAAAATTCTCCGAACCTCGGCTGAGCCGAGCAACAAATTCTCCGAACCTTGGCTGGGCCGAGCAACACATTCTCCGAACCTTGGCAGGGCCAAGTAAAAATTCTCCGAACCTCGGCTGGGCCGAGCAACAAATTCTCCGAACCTTGGCAGGGCCAAGTAAAAATTCTCCGAACCTCGGCTGGGCCGAGCAACAAGTTCTCCGAACCTCGGCTGGGCCAAGCAACACATTCTCCGAACCTCGGCTGGGCCGAGCAGCTAATATCCGAACCTTGGCAGGGCTAGGAAAAAATTCTTCAAGCTAAAATCCCGACAGAAAACCGAAGTACACGGGCCCCGATTAAAGCCGAAGGACTTCCAAATAGTCCCCAAAACTTTGGCCGGTTTGAAAAGAGGCACACTGAGCGAAAACCATCAACACGCACAAAGAATGTGCCTTCGGCAAACCCCGAAAGGGTTCAATAAGCCCCGCGTAACCGGCCATGAGCCCCATGCAAAGCCAGGGAATTCCCCTTTGCTACTAAAGTCTTTGGGAAATGCCCCTATAACCCGCTGAACAAAGCGTCTATCTCAAACAGAGCCATGACTCAGCGCGTGAACTAGTGGAGCCACCCAGGCTCCCCAACTATTATGTGAGTGGCATTTCTTAGAGCTGAAAACTCGTGAAATGAGAAGATTATCCAAAAAGGGCCTTTTTCATTGATTGAAGAAGGAAAGTACAAGAAGAAACAAAAACAAAAAGAAAAAAGCAAAAGAGGCCCTAACTACGGTTCAGTGTCGCTCCCAGACGCCAGCAGGTCCTCCAGGCGCTCAGTATGGTCAGCGACCTGCTGGCGGAGCGACATGATCTCCTCCCTCTGCCGGTCCGCCACCCGACGCATGGCCTCCGCCTCCCTCGTAGAGACGTCCACATACTCCTCAACGACCCTCACGAGCCGCTGCTGACTCGCAAGGGTCGAGGCCAGGCCCAGCCCATCAACGGTAATCATGGGACAGCCCCTTGGCGGGTTTAGCAGATCGTTGATCGACGCATGCAATTCCTCGGATGATCGCCCTCCTTGAGAACCCATGGCCAAATACTTTTTCGAGACTTAAACTGAGGGATGGCTAAGACCAACACCCCTCGGTCATATTTATACTTGCCAGGCGAGTATCTCGATCGGTCGTGCCGTAGCCACCGACCTATGAGAACTCACCGTGTGTCATCGCTTTAATTGGTGCCTGTGGAATCTGAAGGGCCGTGCCCCATCCTGAGTGAGATCGGTAAGCACGGACAGACTGTTCAGGAACCCCCCCTGAACAGAGTATTTTCCAATCTGCCGACCCCCCATAATGAATGCTCCCGACACTTCCCCAAGCTCTTTTAAAGCTGGCCCCCTTTCAGAAAGTGCAAAAAGGGAAGAAATCCAGCGCCTGGCAGTGACTCATCCCCTCGGGAGGGGTAACGTCATAAATAAAGAGCGTGACCATGTACCGCCCATTCTGCCCTGACGCCCCTCACCAAGCGCCGCAGGGACCTAACACTTCGGCTCATAATGGAAACTAAGCCACTTCTCCGAGCCCCAAACCTCCAAACCTTGGCAAGGCCAAGTAAAAAATTCTCCAAACCTCGGATGGGCCGAGCAATGAAATCTTCGAACCTCGGCTGGGCTGCAACAAGTTCTCCAAACCTTGGCAGGGCCAAGTAAAAATTCTCCGAACCTCGGCTGGGCCGAGCATTGAAATCTCCGAACCTCGGCTGGGCCGAGCAACAAGTTCTCCGAACCTTGGCAGGGCCAAGTAAAAAATTCTTCGAACCTCGGCTGGGCCGAGCAATGAAATCTCCGAACCTCGGCTGGGCCGAGCAACAAGTTCTCCGAACCTTGGCAGGGCCAAGTAAAAAATTCTTCGAACCTCGGCTGGGCTGAGCAATGAAATCTCCGAACCTCGGCTGGGCCGAGCAACAAGTTCTCTGAACCTTGGCAGGGCCAAGTAAAAATTCTTCGAACCTCGGCTGGGCCGAGCAACAAGTTCTCCAAACCTTGGCAGGGCCAAGTACGAATTCTCCGAACCTCGGCAAGGCCGAGCCACGAACATTCGAGCGAGACATAAATCACCGAACTTCGAACCAAGATAAGGAGCATGTTCCGCCGAACAATCTCCAGACCGCCGCTTGCAAACCCTGACTAGTTCGGATAGCGCGGGATTCTCGCCTAAGAATGAGCGGGACGCCTTTGTACCCCACGACCAACGACAACAAGCTCGGCACGAAAGAGATAAAGATTGAGAAACAGAACAGAACTCTCTTTATTTCATTGCCATCAAAACCAGTTACAAATGCCTGAAAGGCATTACAAGAGCATTGAAATGCACAAAATAAAGACAAGCACAAAGCTCGGGCAACTGCCCCAAAGCAGATTTGAGCAACTGTGATGTTCTAGCATCCGAACCACCGAAATGGATAGGCCGCCTCCAGTCAGCTCGAGCCGATAACAGCCGAGCGACATGGACCAACCGTTGCGACCAGCTTCAGTCAATAATGATATCTCGGTGACCCAACCGAGATATTAGGGTGATTGGAAAGGGTGGACGGGATATTACCCCCAGACCACCCAACCAAGGGACCCCCCGGCGAGCAGGTAGGAAGCCCACGGGCCCTGGCATCGGAACGCTCTCCCAAACCGAGTGTGCACCGCCCTACCTTGCCAAGGCTCAAGGACAAGGTGTCGGCGGGTGGCACGCTTTCACCCCCTCCCCATGTGGCAAAAGATTCCCCAGGCGGGCAAGCCCTGGAATCCAAACCAGGGGAGGAGGCAAAATTCACTCAAACCATGGGGAGCCCGCGTGCACCTCCCACCATACGTCCCCGAAGGGGAACCACAAAGGTCACACGGGAAGCGCATATGTACACTCTTCGTGTGATCTCTGCGCCCTCCTTGTGCGCTCTCCATATGATCTCCGGGACTCACCCCTAAGAGCGAACCACTCTCCAGCGGCTCCTCCGTCGCCCCAACTATCCGGAGGCAAAGGGCTTACGAGCGGAGAGCTCGGTCCTCCCACTCACAACAGCAGAGAAACTAGCATGGTGGAAACTCTAATGGGAAAGAAACTTTGGGGATGACCTAACATGACCCCCTCTTCCCCTTTTTATAGGCCAAAAATGGACCATGAACAATTACCAAGGCTATAAGCCCCAAGATTCAAACACCTGGGCCATACCTCCACGTGGCCTCCCAGGATGAAAGCGGCGCCCTATTGCATGCCGAGCCCACCACCTAAACTATGACGCATGCGAATATTTCCTCTTGATCCCAAATTGCGATCATTAAATGCAGAGAATCGTCCATCGGCATTACGGAAACTGGCAGGTTCAGGAGATCATCCTACGAAAATAATGTCCTCCAATGGCAAACGCGTGCGCCGTACGTCAAAACGACCCACATGGGAAAAGAACACCTTCCGGGAAGCACCAAAATAGCTTTATGTTCCCCGCAGTGCCGTATCATCAGTTTCAGTGAAATAAAAACCGATTTACCTGCAGAACGGCAGGGCGCTAACAGGATAGCAAAAAGCATGAAAACCGATCGTTCGTCGATTGCTTCTCAACGAAGTTAATCGCTTGAAGAACTTGTGCGATAAAATTGGGCATCTCAAAACAAAAATGAGCACGAAGGCTACACAAACTATTCTTTCATTCAACAAAAAATAAAGTAAGCAAAAATACTTCGGCAACCACCCTCATATGTCGGCCCCAGCCGACCTACTTTGCTCGTCGGCCCTAGCCGACCTACCTTGCTTGTCGGCCCTAGCCGACCTACTCTGCTCGTCGGCCCTAGCCAACCTACTTTGTCGACGGCCCTAGCCGACCTACTTTGTTGTCGGCCCTAGCTGATCTATTTCATCTGTCAGCCCAAGCCGACCTACCCTGTCCATCGGTCTTAACCGACTGGCTTCATTTCTCGAGTTTTAATTAGACACAAACTGAACCAGATCGTCTATCGGTTCGCTATTCAAGACTATCGCCCCGCCTTGGGCCAAGCCAATGCATTCGCTTGATCCCGAAATAAAGATGACCAAAAAGCGTCAACAAACCATAAGTCGCTCGCGATTGAGGTGAAATTTGGAGCAAAGGGCCATCCAAGGAAAAACACTCAAATTGAAATAGAAAGTTCATTCATTGAAAGACACCAAGCAGATTTTCAGAAAGCGAAACACAAGGGTGGCTCTTAAAGGCCGGGAACCACATCAGTTCCGGAGGAACCCTTGGTCACATCCGCAGAGGTGTGACTTGACTCGCCTTTCTCTAATACCTTCGCCCCCTCAGCGGCAGTCTGCGATCGTCCTTCAGAAGCTGCAGCCTCGCTGAGACCCGGGGCGGCACCAGAATCGGTATCGAAGGTGTCGACGTACTCATCCTCCTCTTCTCCTTTGGACTCACCGGCATCAGGAGCTTCAGTATCCAGAAAAGAAAGATCCCATTCCGGGTGCTCACTGGATATCTTGTCTTTGCACTCTTCCATTCCAAGTTGGAAGGCGTCAACGCCGATCGCGTCCCGTTCCCCCTTGAGTATGGCAAGTTGCACCTTAGCCTCGGCAACTTGCCTCTCAGCCTCCGTAGCTTGAGCCCGCAGAATAACGGTTTGCTCCTCGAACTCGCCGGCCCGCGCCTCGAGCTCTAAGCTCCTATTGCAGCTAGACACGAGCTCACTTTGGAAAGCCCGGTTCTCCAACCTTAACTTTGCCATCTGCGAAACCAAAATCAGTCGGCATCACAAGAGACCAACTAAAGAAACTAAAAAGGGGGGGGGATGAAATTGTACCTCCTCCTCTCGTCTGGCCAACCTTTTGGTCAGCTCCTCGACCTCACCCCTGGCCCTTGTTCTATCAGCTCCGACCAGCTCGACCCTCTCCTGGAGAGCATTAATCCTTGACTGCTTGGCTTCGACCTCACCCCGAGCTTGGGATAGCTCGTTGCTCACCCGAGCTATCATCCCTTGGTGCCATTTAGCGCCGGACCTCAAGTCAGCGATTTCGTCATCGCGCCGCTTCAGCTTCTCCTCTACTTCACTGAGCATTCTGGTCAGGCGCTTCCTCTCGTCGGCAGCCTCCCTTCCCAGCCGGCCCAAACTCTCGTTATGTTCCCGTCGCATCGCCGCCACCTCCTCGGAATGTTCTGACTTAACTCTAGCCAGCTCCAAGCACACGTCTTCATTCTTCGCCAAGAGTCCCTGCAACTCCTCCACTTTGCATTTTTGCTTAGACGCTTCGGCTAGAGTGGCCTGATATGCCGCCTTCATCCCCTCCAAACTTCTGTTGCTAATGGCCAGAAGCTCCTCAAACTTCTTGGACACCTTTACTCGCGATTGAAGTTCGGCGCTGGCTCTCCTGGCCTGAATGCTGGCCCCCGTCGCCAAACTCAGATGCCAGCACATCGCCCGAGAAAGCAAGACACTCTGCAGGACAAAAGATGAGTAAAAATTCATGATTAGGTCAATCAGAAAGCATCCACCGCCAAGAGCAGTAACTCACCTGAGAGGCATAAGCCCGCATCATCTTCATGAGGGTCGGATTGTCAATATCGGGGAGAAGATGGATACTTTCGGCCACTCCCTGTTGCCCAAACGTGGCATCGACCAACTCCAGATCCGCAAACCTGTCCGTCGAAGGATCCGCGCCCGGGTACAAGGCCGATCTCATCAAGGCAGAAAATGCCTCCTCTACACCAGCGTTCGAGCTGCTGGGCTGGCCATCTCCGCCCGAGGAACCAACCTGGGCGACCTCCATCTGAGAGGCCTTCAACCTCCCAGCCTCTTCTATCAGAGCCCTAGCTTGGGCTTCTTCGGACAATTCGGCTAGCCCAAGCGCCAGCCTCCCCAAAATCCTTTTCAAAGGGGTCCCCATTGCTGGACTCTCACCTTGCTGCGCTTCTTCTTCTGACCCGTCCTTTCTGGTCACAACCACCTGCGTCTCCTCCGCAGGCTCTCCCGAGGCCTCTGTCTGGCCTGTTTCTTGACCCGCTACGGGCGGTCCAGCATCGCTACTCCCGGACTCCTCCCAAACCTCTCCACCAGCGGCATCTCCCCCTTGCTCCCCCACTGGAGTCGGTAGCAGCCCCGCAGAGGCGGAAGGCCCCCAGAAACGACCGCTTCCGCCGGATCCGTCGCGGTTCCTCTTTCATAGGGGATGCGGTCGGACGGGCCAACGGAGTCTCATCTGAACTATCCGATATTTCCAATATGGGAGGACAAGGGATCGTAGCTGTCCTCCCTGGATCCTCCTTCGCCTCCGGCGCTCCTATCATGGCCGCTCCGGCGTCCGGCGAGCTCCTTGAGGAGGTGTGAGCCCTTTTCTCGGGCCTACCACTATCCACGCTGCTGCTCTCCCCTGGGCGCTTACCTCTCTTCCTCTTGGCGAGGCTCGACAATGCCGACCTCTTGGCTGTAAGAACGGAACATATACGATTAAATCCAAACACGTTCGCCGGGGTAGCACGCAGCGGAGAAAGTAAAAGGGAGGACTCACCTTGCGGGTCCAGGGGGCTAAGCCCGGCGGCGAAGAGGGCCCCCTCCGATAACAGATCGTTGGCCAAAAACACTTGGCCATTGTGAAGGACGTCCAAATCTCTCTCCTCCTGCTCTGACAAAATCGGATGCGTTTCCGCATCCCTAACAAAGCTTCCCCATTTCCAAGGGAAGTTAGAACCAATGTTTCCCTCGGCGATAACGAATCGACTCTTCCATCCCTTGATAGAGGACGGCTTATCCACAATCACGTTGAAGGACCTTCGAGGTCCAATATATGGCCACTCCGATTTCCTCCCGGGTATCAGATGATAACAGGCACGGAAAAGAGGGAGAGTGGCGACAATCCGAATTTGGTGGCACGTTGAGATAAATCCGATGATGCTCTGCCAGCTGTTTGGGGCCACCATCGTCGGACAGATGTTATAGTGAGTCATGATTTCCTTCACCAAGGGGTGGAGACGAAAACGGAAGCCTGGTTTCAAGCTGTCTTCATAAATGAAGACCCCGCGCTCCAGATCTCGCGAGACCCTATGTCCAGGCTCCAGCACTTGCAGAATGACATCTAAGGGTATGCCATACCTCTGATAAATCCTTTTCAAATCCTCAGCAATGATCTTCGAAGCTACGTCGTCGGGGCTCATCGTTATCTTAGCCGAGAAAAGCACCAGGCGAAACGGCGAGCGTTGCGAGGGGGGAGACTCTTCAAGAAACAAAACTCTGCTTTGCTTCCCCACTAAGGAAGCCATCTTGAGAGAACGAGGCACCTCGCCCCAGGCATCTGGAACCACCTCGACAAACGCCGTATTAATCGGGATTCGCGACGTGGCGTATTCCCAACCGTCACTCTTGGAGGAGCCTTACCTACGAAGGCATGATGACCCTACCGCATTAATTAGAGCATCATTGCACGGGCTGTCTAAACCAAATCGCCCCATCCAAAACGTGCCACCTGGACTTATACTCCCTATGCCCGAACCTACGCTTCGAACTAGGGAGTGGAGGGCATGTGTTGGGGGATAAAATCGTCATTGCATTAATATCCATGCAAGGAGGCTAAGACCGACTTCCTCCCTTCGTCTCCCCCGAGCTTCCAGTAGCTCGGCTCTCCTGAGTTCCCATAGCTCGTCCTCCCCGAGCTCCCATAGCTCGGCTCTTCCGAGCTTCCATAGCTCGGCCCTCCCGAGCTTCCATAGCTCGGCTCCCCCGAGCTCCCATAGCTCGGCCTCCCCCGAGCTCCCATAGCTCGGCCTCCCGAGCTTCCATAGCTCGTCCTTCCCGAGTTTCCATAGCTCGCCCTTCCGAGCTTCCTGTAGCTCGTTTCCCCCGAGCCCCATGGCTCGGCTTCACTGAGCGACCCACGATCCAATACTCACTTCCGCGGAACCTAACGCGGGAGAGCCTAAGCATACTGTAACAACATCCTAGGCAAGGAATCATGTTGAGAAGTGGTCTAGAACCTATCAAGGCTACCTGAGACCTACACACCTACCAGATCTCAAGCCATCAAGGAGCTCTCCTAGCCGTCGATCCCCTAATAGACAAGATATGGATCCCAACAGCCCCACAACGGCCTGATTCGATCCACCCCCGTATCCTAACAACCTCTGAACCTTCAGAAGGCGCTCAAGATCCAGGTGACAACCTATAAGTATCACGCTCACAGATTTCCTCAGGTACGCGCGCGCTCACACCCTCACTCCCACTCTTCTGCTGCTGCTCGTCGGTGCTCTCGCCCCCTAGAGCTTCCGATTGGCCGCCCCCGGAGAGACTCCCCGGAGAGATCCATCTCCCCGTTTTCTGATTGATCGCCGATTTTCTTCCACTGACTTGAGCGTCGGAGGGTCTTCCATGGAGGGCCACCCCTAACGTCTCTCGCGCGAGGACTTGTATGCAGGTCCATCCCTAGAGATCGACTGCGCCCGAGTCGGAGGACGCATCCCGGCGGCAACAGGGCACATGGCCGGTGAGAGGGGTGGGAACGCGAAGGGGGTCATGGGTTTTGAAAAGAAGGCGAGCTTCAGCGGAGAAGCTCTATTCCAAAGACAACTCTGCATTTAACTTCTAACACCCCGTGTATTACACCGAATACTAGAATTGCCGGTGCTAATCCGCATGATGCTCCACTAGTGTGATGCCCGAAATTTGGGCTAATTTGACAGGTTTTCACGTACGCCACCAACTTCCAACCCTGAAGTTCTTGCGGGCAATCCATTGCATGCATGTCAAAAAAAAAAATATATATATTATTTTCACTTTTAACATGTGCGTGCGTACATGCCACGCTAATCATCACCCACAATGCAATTTCTACTGCATCGCATGGTACCGTAAGACTTTTTCTTTGCTGCTAAGGCAAGATGAAGCTGGGTTTTTACGAGGGGCCTCGCTGGTGACGAGTTACTTTGAGCTACACGGTAGGTTCTCTAGGAAGGCATGCAGGGATATTCAAGCAGTAATACCCAAAATAGTACAACGTTACATAAGAAAAGTTTGAAGGACTTGCTTACCTGCCAGTGATTAATTTAGGCTCAAAGTTGCTATATATATCTATAGAAGTTAATTAAGCCTAATAGGCTTTGGCAACGATCCCATACAGAATTGATTCGATCTAGTTTGTTCCTATAAAATTTATACCGATAACTTCCCTTTAAAATAAGCTACGAATTTGGGGTAGGACATGGTGTAAGGAAGGAGAGCGATAGCAATGTTAAATAGATCGAATGATCAATGGCATAGCCAGACCCAACATGATTTGGATCATGTCAGGCACCGCATGATGTGAGCAGCGCAAAACTGCTACGATAACCATAACCATAGCATGAGCAGTACATAGCTGCTGCAATAACCATACCAAATCAAGCCATGCTAGCATAATGGCTTATGGTGTGCCAATCCGATATGAACTAATACAGACCAAGCACGCAATAGGTCATCTCTGGTCATTTGCTTGTTTTTATATTTTTCCCTATATAACATTCATCAATTGTTAGTTTTAGAGATATTTTTTAAAAATATTTTCATCTATTACTTAAAAAACATATTTATTCTTTTCAATATCTTAAAAAAAAAAATAAAACTTATCTAGCCCACTGATGACGCCAAATCACCGGCCTCGAGCGTGTGGTCGCCTCCTCCAGCGAGCTCCTCGCGCCTGCAAGCAAGTCCCGGGGGCCGGAGATTCCGGCGGGGACCCTCCGACGCTCAAGTCAGTGGTCTGGGCATCAGCCGTGAGCTTGAGGAAGCTCAAAAAAAAAAGAGAGAGAGAGAGAGACCCGGAGAAGAGCCTTCTTTCCGTGAGCGTTTGGGAGCGTTATGAGTGTGTTACCTAGTCGAGGTCCCTCTTACCCTTTTTATTGATGCCTGAAATCCGTGGGCTTGGGGCGTGATCTCTTGTCAAAGCATTAATTGATGGCAGTACGGTGGAGCTTACCTCCATGTGCCGTGTTGGGCTGCAGGCCGCGTCCTGTCAGAGTTGGTGGCTGCAGGGTATGGCCGATCGTTACGGCGCTTGCCAGGCATGTCCCCTACGTCACCTTTTTGGTTGTCTATCCCTCGTAGGGCATTTGATCATAGAGTGCTCGCATGGCATTGTTCATGCCCTTGGATGAGCTTCAGAGAAGGCTATGGGTGAATACTTGCATGGCACTGTTCACCGGCATTGTTCAATATCCGAGCCCGAGAGGGGTCCCGAGTCTCGGTGGTTGGATGTTGTGAATGTACCCCGAGACCGATGGGGGGTCTCGGGGTAGGATGTTGTTGACGGACCCCGAGACCGACGGGAGTCTCGGGGTAGGATGATGTTGATGCACCCCGAGACCGGTGGGGGGTCTCGGGGTAGGATGGTATTGATGCACCCCGAGACCGACGGGGGGTCTCGGGGTAGGATGATGTTGATGCACCCCGAGACCGGCGGGGGTCTCGGGGTAGGATGCTGTTGATGCACCCCGAGACCGACGGGGGGTCTCGGGGTAGGATGCTGTTGATGCACCCCGAGACCGGCGGAGGGTCTCGGGGTAGGATGATGTTGATGCACTCCGAGACCGACGGGGGGTCTCGGGGTAGGATGGTGTTGATGGACCCCGATACCAACGGGGGTCTCGGGGTAGGATGGTGTGAATGTACCCCAAGACCGATGGGGGGTCTCGGGGTAAGATGCTATGGTCGTGCTCCGAGACCGACGGGGGTCTCGGGGGGAGTGGCCCACGTAGCTTTGACGTGAGTGACCGACGCAGAGGTCGAGATGGGCCTTGGAGGTCAAAGCGGGGCTCCGTCAGCTTCCTTCATGGTTCTCTAACGGCGTTGGATCAGCCACATCAGATGTCCCCTCACCCCTGAGATGAAGCGGGCCTACCCCAGCAAAGCGAAAGGGGCGTTACCTCCCAAGTGGCTGATCCTCGCCTGATTCAGGGCTTCATGCCTGGCTGGTGCAAGGCTTCAGGTGCCGACGGGTGTCGGTCTTCATGCCTGGCTGGTGCAGGACTTCATGTGCCGACGGGTGTCGGGCTTCATGCCTGGCTAGTGCAGGGCTTCATGTGCCGACGGGTGTCGGGCTTCATGCCTGGCTGGCCCAGGGCTTTATGCCTGGTTGGTGCAGGGCTTCATGTGCCGACGGGTGTCGGGCTTCATGCCTGGCTGGTGCAGGGCTTCATGCCTGGCTGGCCCAGGGCTTTGGTGCCGACAAGTGTCGGGCTTCATACTCGGCTGGTGCAGGGCTTCATGCCTGGCTGGCCTAGGGCTTTGGTGCCGACGGGTGTCGGGCTTCATGCCTGGATGGTGCAGGGCTTGATGCCTGGCTGGTGCAGGGCTTCATGCCTGGCTGGCCTAGGGCTTTGGTGCCGACGGGTGTCGGGCTTCATGCCTGGCTGGTGCAGGGCTTCATGTGCCGACGGGTGTCGGGCTTCATGCCTGGCTGGTGCAGGGCTTCATGCCTGGCTGGTGCAAGGCTTCATGCCTGGTTGGCCTAGGGCTTTGGTGCCGATGCTTGGGGCCGGCCAGGGCCGGCCCTACTGGACCCGGGCTTTTGTTGCTGAGAGCCGGTGGTACATCGCTCTGCCAGTGGTACACTGGGCTTCATGCCTGGCTGGCCTAGGGCTTTGGTGCCGATGGGTGTCGGGCTTCATGCCTGCTGGTGCAGGGCTTCATGTGCCGACGGGTGTCGCGCTTCATGCCTGGCTGGTGCAGGGCTTCATGCTTGGCTGGTGTAGGGCTTCAGGTGCCGACGGGTGTCGGGCTTCATGCCTGGCTGGTGCAGGGCTTCATGTCTGGCTGACCCAGGGCTTTGGTGCTGGCGGTTGGGGCCGGCCGGGGCCATCCCTGCTGGACCCGGGCTTTTGTTTGCTGAGAGCCAGTGGTACACCGCTCTGCCAGTGGTACACTGGGCTTCATGCTTGGCTAGCCCAGGGCTTTAGTGCCGACGGGTGTCGGACTTCTGCCTGGCTGGTGCAGGGCTTCATATGCCAAAGGGTGTCGGGCTTCATGCCTGGCTAGTGCAAGGCTCATGCCTGGCTGGTGTAGGGCTTCAGGTGCCGACGGGCGTCGGGCTTCATGCCTGGCTGGTGCAAGGCTTCAGGTGCCAACAGGTGTTGGGCTTCATGCCTGGCTGGTGTAGGGCTTCATGTGCCGACAGATGTCGGGCTTCATGCCTGGCTAGCCCAGGGCTTTGGTGCCGGTGCTTGGGGCCGACCGGGGCCATCCCTGCTGGACCTGGGCTTTTGTTGCTGAGAGCCGGTGGTACACCGCTCTACCAGTGGTACACTGGGCTTCATGCCTGGCTGGCCCAGGGCTTTGGTGCTGGCGCTTGGGGCCGGCCGAGGACGTCCCTGCTGGACCCGGGCTTTTGTTACTGAGAGCCGTGGTACACCACTCTACCAGTGGTACACTGGGCTTCATGCCTGGCTGGCCCAGGGCTTTGGTGCCAACGGGTGTCGGGCTTCATGCCTGGCTGGTGCAGGGCTTCATGCTTGGCTGGTGCAGGCTTCAAGTGCCGATGGGTGTCGGGCTTCATGCCTGGCTGGTGCAGGGCTTCATGCCTGGCTGGTGCAGGGCTTCATGCCTGGCTAGCCCAGGGCTTTGGTGCCGGTGCTTGGGGCCGGCCAGGGCCGGCCTGCTGGACCCGAGCTTTTGTTGCTGAGAGCCGGTGGTACACCGCTCTGCCAGTGGTACACTGGGCTTCATGCCTGGCTGGCCCAGGGCTTTGGTGCCGACGGGTGTCGGGCTTCATGCCTGGCTGGTGCAGGGCTTCATGTGCCGATGGGTGTCGGGCTTCATGCCTGGCTGGTGCAGGGCTTCAGGTGCCGACGGGTGTCGAGCTTCATGTCTGGCTGGTGCAAGGCTTCAGGTGCTGACGGGTGTCGGGCTTCATGCCTGGCTGGTGCAGGGCTTCATGTGCCGACGGGTGTCGGGCTTCATGCCTGGCTGGCCCAGGGCTTTGGTGCCAGCGCTTGGGGCCGGCCAGGGCCATCCCTGCAGGACCCGAGCTTTTGTTGCTGAGAGCCGGTGGTACACCGCTCTGCAGTGGTACACTGGGCTTCATGCCTGGCTGGCCCTGGGCTTTGGTGCCGGCGCTTGGGGCCGGCCGGGGCCGTCCCTGCTGGACCCGATCTTTTGTTGCTGAGAGCTGGTGGTACACCGCTCTGCCAGTGGTACACTGGCCTTCATGCCTGGCTGGCCCAGGGCTTTGGTGCCGGTGCTTGGGGCCGGCCGGGGCCGTCCCTGCTGGACCCGGGCTTTTTTTGCTGAGAGCCGGTGGTACACCGCTCTGCCAGTGGTACACTGGGCTTCATGCCTGGCTGGCCCAGGGCTTTGGTGACGATGGGTGTTGGGCTTCATGCCTGGCTGGTGCAGGGCTTCATGTGCTAACGGGTGTCGGGCTTCATGCATGGCTAGTGCAGGGCTTCATGCCTGGCTGGTGCAGGGCTTTGGTGCCGGCACTTGGGGCCGACCGGGGCCGTCCTTGCTGGACCCGGGCTTTATGCCTGGCTGGCCCAGGGCTTTTGTGCTGAGCTGGGGTCGAGCTTAGAGTGCCGACGCTTGGGGTCGACCGAGGTCTTCCCTGCTGGATCCGGGCTTTTTGTACGCCAAAGCGAGGTTGGCCTTGGATGTTGATGCAAGGTAGATCTTCCCTGCATGACATTTTTAAGTACTAATGAAAGAAAATTGTCTTAAGTGCAATGTACTTAGCTCTTGTAGCACCCATGTTTTTCCTTTTATGGATTTGAGCACTTCCGCTCGCTGGTGGTCTGCCCCCCAGGGAGTCATGTTAGTCGGATTGAAAGTGTTGTTGTCCTTACTTGGGCCTTCCCTCGCATTGGAGGCCAGGACGAGATGTCTGGCCGGGAAGAAGCTAGAAACCAGGACAAAGCTGGAGTCCGTTGAGGAAAGCCCCGATAGTTGGCGGTCATTGAAGATGAGCGGCCGGGAGAGTCTACTGAGGGTGGACGATTAGGAGAAGATGTTGCTGGGAGGCCCCTTTGCCTAGCTCTTTCTTTGAAGAGATTGATTGCCCTCGGTGCTGAAGCTTGACTCGGGGAAAGAGGAGTTGTCGATTGCCGATTCGAAATCTCTCTTGTTCCCCCCTTCCTGGTGTGCCAATCTGATGACGCCAAATAACCGGCCTCGAGCGTATGGTCGCCTCCTCCAGCGAGCTCCTCGCGCCTGCAAGCAAGTCCCGGGAGCCGGAGATTCTGGCGGGGACCCTTCGACGCTCAAGTCAGTAGTCTGGGCATTAGCCGTGAGCTTGAGGAAGCTCGAAAAAAAAAAGAGAGAGAGAGAGACCCGGAGAAGAGCCTTCTCTCCGTTAGCGTTTGGGAGCGTTATGAGTGTTACCTGGTCGAGGTCCCTCTTACCCTTTTTATTGATGCCTGGAATCCGTGGGCTTGGGGCGTGATATCTTGTCAGAGCATTAATTGATGGCAGTACGGTGGAGCTTACCTCCATGTGCCGTGTCGCACTGCAGGCTGCGTCCTGTCAGAGTTGGTGGCTGCAGGGCATGACCGATCATTACGGCGCTTTCCAGGCGTGTCCCCTACGTCACCTTTTTGGTTGTCTATCCCTCGTAGAGCATTTGATCATAGAGTGCTCGCATGGCACTGTTTATGCCCTTGGATGAGCTTCAGAGAAGGCTGTGGGTGAATACTTGCATGGCACTGTTCACCGGCACTGTTCAATGTCCGAGCCCGAGAGGGGTCTCGAGTCTCGGTGGTTGGATGTTGTGAATGTACCCCGAGACGATGGGGGTCTCGGGGTAGGATGTTGTTGATGCACCCCAAGACGGACGGGGGGTCTCGGGGTAGGATGATGTTGATGCACCCCAAGACCGACGGGGGGTCTCGGGGTAGGATGGTGTTGATGCACCCCGAGACCGGCGGGGGTCTCAGGGTAGGATGGTGTTGATGCACCCCGAGACCAGCGGGGGGGTCTCGGGGTAGGATGGTGTTGATGCACCCCGAGACCGGCGGGGGGTCTCGGGGTAGGATGATGTTGATGCACCCCGAGACCGACAGGGGGTCTCGGGGTAGGATGGTGTTGATGCACCCCGAGACCGACGGGGGGTCTCGGGGTAGGATGGTGTTGATGGACCCCGAGACCAACGGGGGGTCTCGGGGTAGGATGGTGTGAATGTACCCCGAGACCGACGGGGGGTCTCGGGGTAAGATGCTGTGGTCGTGCTTCGAGACCGACGGGGGGTCTCAGGGGGAGTGGCCCACGTAGCTTTGACATGGGTGACCAACGCGGAGGTCGAGATGGGCCTTGGAGGTCGAAGCGGGGCTCCGTCAGCTTCCTTCACGGTTCTCTAATGGCGTTGGATCAGCCACATCACCCACCAAACTTACATGAGCTAACACGCCAGGCCGAGAGGCCGAGCTAAGCCCAGACAATGCTACAAGTCAACACGACATAATCCAACCCGATTGGGGCACACGCCCGGGGGCCATGGCAGCTCTTAGCATTGCGGATCGGTCCAGGATGGCCCGTAACAAAAGTCATGCTAGGCCAATATAGGAAAAGACTTTATACATTATATCCGGTGTAGCAAATTTTATGTGGGCTGCACTGCTCCTTTTTATTAGTCCATATGCATACGATACCCATTAAAAAATGTTAAGACAGTTTTACGACATCCCGATGAAAAAAATTACGATACCGCAGTTTTAAAATTACAATACCATAGTTATAAAATTATGATACCCATTCAGAAAGTCAAAAAAATTACGATACCCCAGTTGTAAATTTACGACATTGTAGTTACAAAACTACGAATCAAAAACATATGCACATATTTCAAAAAAAAAGCTGAACGGATATTAATGCACGTCACATTAAAATTTAAGATGACACATCAGTTGTAAACTTAATCGTAGTTATAAAATTAGGACATCTATTAAGAAAGTCAAAAAAATTAGGACATCTTAATTGTAAATTATGATAAAGTAGTTATAAAATTACAATAAATTTCAAAGAAAAGTTGAACAAGTATTAATGCACGTCACGTTTAAGATGACACCTCAGTTTTAAATTTACGATACTGTATTAATAAAATTAAGACACTCATTCAGAAAGCGAAAAAAAATTACGACATTTCAGTTGTAAATTTACAACACCGAAGTTATAAAATTACGATACCCATTCAGAAAACATGCATTATAGCCTGTACACAAATTTCAAAGAAAAAATTGAATAAGTATTAATGTACGTCACATCAAAATTTAAGATGGTATCCCTGCTCCATCGTATTAAGCCATGTTAGAATTTATGTAGACCAATAAGAAGGGACGATGCAGCTTGCTACACCAAAGATGATATACAAAAACTTTTTTGACCAATATAATATAACATGAGATGATGTACAAAAACTTTTTTGACCAATATAATATAACATGATGGCCTATCGAGCCGGTTCTTATATGCGCTGCAGCGGTACAACCCCACCCATTTAATACCTCCAAAGAGTGAGGTTGAGAGTTTATCTTCGCATACTAATTAATAACTCAAAATTACATGCGACCTTATGACTTAAACAAAAATGAAAAACCAAAGACATATATTTATCTATTTATTTTGATTTATTTAAATATCATAAAAAATTGTATAAAGAATATCTTAATTAATTACATAGGATGAGCAAAGCTAGGTATGACCATAGCATTGTATTTTTGCTTTTAGGAATACCATAAATTGAAACATTACTTATAGGCCCTTCATTAAATATTTAAAAGCCTACAAGTTCCTAATTTTTTTTTAATTTATGATATTGATAAAACTTGTTAGTTACACGCAAGGTCAGCAAATTTGGTATATTTTAGTTGTAGCAAAAATTACAAAAAAAGTAAAAGAAAATTAAAATTTCTTTTTAGAAAAGGAAAAGTTGCTTTAAAAGATTCTAAATTTTAAAACTAACTGATTTTTAATGAAATAGATAAATAAAGGACTATGTTTCTTACAACAACTAAATACAAGAAAAGTTATTGATAGATCTCTTAAGTTACATTTAGATCAAGAATTTAAAATTTTATAGAATTTTGAAGTGCAACATTTCAAAATGCAGTATTTCATAATTTTAGTATTTCATAAATTCTTAATTTAAGTTTCTCCTAAAAATAAAATTTCGTCTGAAGATTGTAAAAATTTCTACAAATATTTTTCTATAATATTTATGTAATTTTATATAAATATTTTAATATTTTTAGATAATTATTAAATATTTTAAAAAATCAAAATTTTATTTTATAAAATATTAATATTTAATATATTTTAAAATAATAAAAATAAAATATTTAAAATAATATAAATAAATATAAAAATATTAATTAAACATAAAATATTAATAGATATGTAATTTTATAAAATACTTAAATAAAATATAATTAGATAGATTATAGATTAAACTAAGTATAAATTTAATTACTCTACTTTTAAATTTAATAATATTTATATTAATAATGTATTTAGTAAATATATTATTAATTATTATTAATAAATATGATTATTAATAATGTTATTTATTAATAAATAGTTTTACACATCACATTAGAGGTAGGTTTTAAAATAGAGATCTAGGTTTTCCAAATCTTCATTTCAAATTCGATAGAATTTTAGAAATTCTTTTCTTACAATAGCCAAAGTTTTTAAACTCATGGGATAGAGGCATCCTTTTTTCATGCATTTTATCTCATTCCATTCCGATCTTTGATTCGATCAGGTGTTTTGGTACTTTGCTTGGGATGCTTTTCTTTTTTAAAAAATATTAAAATTTTAATATTCTATTTAATTTTTAAGCATATTTGAATCTTAAAAGTTATGTTTTTATAATAAATTAATTGTATGATGTGTTATAGTTGAGAAAGGATGCAATAGAATGGGATAGCCAAAAGTAGTCTTAGAATCTCTATAGAACAAGATCGAATAATTGAGAGAGCCTCCATTCCATCAATACTTCAATCACTAAAAGTAACTAAATAGAGAATTTTGATTTTAAAATTTTAAAATTCTTACTCCAAATAAAATTTCTTCTAAGAATCCTCCACCCAAATGCAATCTTGCTATATTAAAAATTAAACCTAAACCTTTGGTAAAAACCATCACTAAGAAGTCCAAGAATCATTCATGTTTAATCATCAAGATATAATAAACAATAAACAAAAACATACCTGAATCCATATTACTTGATTGCTCTCCAGAGTCGTATGGTTGGCCTTTCAGATCAATACGTACTCCTAGAGAGTCCTTTAAAATTTTCTCTAGGATATTCTTTCTAATGATGAATTTAGAGAAGGTCGTATGTGCGATCCAGTGACCATAACCGCTATATATAGATAACTTCATCATTATCTTTTAGTATTTCTATGTTAGCCATCATAAAAATAGAAATAATCCCTTAGGTTTCTACACGTTAAAGGCCTATACCCTATCAGATACATTAAAGCCCAAATCACTGAATCCTTTAGCAGATCACTTTTAATTGGGCTTAATCTTATGTGACAGTCTGGAATACATACTTATTTCACACATAAGCCAAATGTTGAATTAATGATCCAATAATCTTCCACTTGGACTATATGTGTAACCTTATAATTATGTTTTGCAAAAAATAACCGAATGAGCTCAATTTTACTGTAATTACCAAAATGCATTTATAACCAATCCGGTCTATCATCTATACCAATATAGGATCAAAGTGGCCTTTGTTACATCTTTCGTAACTCGACCCATCAATGGTCATGTATTGATACAACTGAATGACATGGATCATGATGTGGATGTGTAACATAAAAATTTCATGTAATGTAATCTTAACATGCCTATTTCAACTGGTCCTCTTTAAACTTGAGTGAGATCAAAACTTTAACATAATTGTACAGTGTACTGAACTGAATAAAATACTTTATTTCTAATCAAAAAATATCTAAACACATAAGTGTGTACAAACCAAGTATAAAACATAAAAAAAGAAACAATACAAACTCCTACTGAATCTAAGCATCGTCATGCTCTATAATGCTCATGTGAGCAGTATGCTCATGAAAGACCTTCGGCGATACACCTTTGTAAGGGAATCTACAATCATGGAGTTTGTCCCTATATGCTCTATAAAAATATGACCACTCTATACTCTTTTCTTTACAACTAGGAACTTGATGTCAATGTGATTTAACTTGGTCAAGCTCCTATTATTGTTGAAATATAATATGACTGACTTGTTATTACAAAATAACTTTAGTGGTCTTTCAATTTCTTCCAATATGCGCAGTCCAGTGATAATTTTTCAGCATATCTCATGATTGAATGCATCATAACATGCTATAAATTCTGCTGTCATGGTAGAGAAGCTATAAGTGTCTGTTTTGTACTTCTACAAGTTATAGTCCTACCATCTAACAGATATACATAGTCTGAAGTAGATCTCTTACTATCTCGGCATCCCACTAAGTTGGAGTCAGAATACCCAATGATCTCAAATTGATCTGATCTTCTATATGTGAGCATGTAATTTTTTGTTCTTTTCAGATATCATATAATCCTTTTGGTTGCTTTCCAATGATTCATTCTTGGATAGCTTAAATATCTGCCTAACACTCCAATAATACATGCAATATCCAAACACGTACAAACTTGAACATACATTAGACTCTCAACAGCTGAAGCATAGGGAATCTTCTGCATTTCTTTAACTTCAATGTTTCTTTTGGCACTGGTTAAGACTAAATTTATCTCCTTTAGCGACCGAGGTATCACCTGGTTTGCAATTTTGTATGCCAAATCTCTTAAGTACTTTATCGATATAGCTCCTTTGTGATAATCCAAGGATACCTCGAGAATGATCTCGATGTATCTGAATTTTCAATACAGAGGATGCATTATCAAGATCTTTTATTTGAAAATTGTTTGATAAAAAACTCTTGATTTCATGCAATATGCCTATATCATTTGTGAAAAGCAAAATATCATCCACATAAAAAATCAGAAAAATATATTTACTCTCATTAAACTTGTGATACACACAATCATCAACTGCATTCACCTCAAAATTGAATGAGAGAATCACTTGATAAAATTTTTGGTACCATTGACGAGAAGCTTGCTTTAATCCATAAATGGATTTTATCAATTTGCAAACCATTTTCTTTAGGTCTTCTGACACAAAGTTTTCTGTTGCACCATATAAATTATCTTATCAATGTATCCATATAGAAATGTTGTCTTGACATCCATTTGATAGAGTTTCATATCATATTGTGCAACAAGAGCCATGATTGTTCTAAAAGAGTCCATCAATGAAACTGGAGAGGTCTCTTTAAAGTCAATCACTTCCTTTTGAGTATAGCTTTTAGCCATAAGATGAGATTTATACCTTTTCACATTATCCTTTGAATCCCGTTTGGTCTTAAAATCCATTTGCAACCAATGGGTTTCATACTTTCTGGTAATGGGACAAGTTTCCAAACCTTATTATCTTGCATAGACTTATACTCTTCTTTCATTGCTTCAATCTACTTTTCTGAATTGGAACCTTGTATGGCTTGAAGAAAGTTGACAGGATCATCTTCTATCATGCAATTATTTTTCTCATGTTCCTGAAAAAATACTATATAGTCAGTCATCTAGAGTAGCATTCCTCCTTTCTCTAGTGGATTGCTGCAAAGGCACTTATTCTTGATGCACTTATTTTTGAGGTTGAGTTTGTACCTCTGAAGGTTGAACAATAATTTCTTGTTGTTCTGAAATTACAATTTGATCAATGACAAGAACAGAAACCTGTCAAAAGTAATTATAAGAATAAAAACTAACTCATCTTCAATAAGAGTAGTAGGATCCAACTCCTCCTCAAAGACAAAGTCTCTAACCTTATTTCTCTTCCCAAACTCAATATCATCAAAGAACATTGCATTTCCCATCTCAAAAATTATCCTTGATTTGGGATCATAAAACTTGAAGCCCTTGGATCGCTTAGAATATCCAATAAAGTAGCTACTCACTGTCCTGTAATCCAATTTCTTTTTATGTGGTCTATAAGGCCTTGCCTCAGCTAGACATCCCCAAACATGAAAATGCTTTAGATTAGGCTTTTGTTCTGTCTAAAGCTCATAAGGCATTTTGAAAGCTGCTTTAGTTGTACTCTGTTCAGAATGTAGGATGTTGGCTTTACTGCTTCTTTCCAAAGTGACTTTAGTAAGGTTGAATGACTAATCATACTCTTTACCATATCTTTAAGAATGTGATTTTATCTTTCAGCTACACCATTCATGCTAGGTGACCTTGGCATGGTGTATTGTGAGACAATCTTACATTCCTCTTGGTATTTAGCAAAAGATCCCTGGCGTTGTTCACCTGAAGCGTCATATTTGCCATAATATTCATCATCACGGTCAAATTTGACTCCTTTAATCCTTTTATTGAGTTGAAGCTCAACTTCAGCTTTAAATGATTTGAACACGTCCAAAGCTTAGAACTTTTTATGAATAAGAATATGTATGCATATCTAGAATAATCATCTATGAATGATCCAAAATATTATTGACCATTCCAAGATGGTGTAGAAAATGATCCATAAATATCCGTATGTATCAACTCTAAGACTTTCATAGTTCTATATGCACCAAATTTTTTTGTTTTGGTCTGTTTGCCCTTAATGCAATCAACATAGACATTGAAATCTATAAAATCGAGAGAATCCAAAATTTCATCTGACACAAGTCATTCAACTCTATTTCTAGAGATGTGACCTAATCGCTTGTGCCATAATATTCCTGAATTTTAATGCAAATTTTATGCTTAGTACCTTGTGATTCCACATTCAGGGTTTTATTATAAGAAACAATAGTATCAAGCAAATATAGATTGTCATACATCATAATAGATCCAGTTCTAATAATATTTTAATTTAAAGAAAGACTAAACTAACTATTTCCAAATGAACAACAATATCCTAATTTGTCCAAAACTGAAATAGAAACCAAATTCCATCTAAATGATGGTACTACAAAAGTATCTTTTAAATTTAAATAGTAACCAGAACTTAATAACAATCTAAAATGCTCAATTGCATCCATATCCACCATCCTACCTCAAAGGGACGATGGTGGAGGGAGTACATAGCCCAGAACAAGGAGACCTGGCCCACATACCATGATAGTGGTAGAGGATGATGAAGGGTGCAAATGGTTCTAAAAGAGTTCGGAGCCAACTGCATCGGGACAAGATCATACCTCCTCGAAAGACTAGTGATGAAAGGGTGGAAGGGAAGCCGGATTCCTGCCCTGAAGAATTTGTATAGGGTGACTCCCTCAACATGGTGGTGGTCACTCTATCATTGGGTCCAGGAGCGAACAACCGAATCCCTTCTGGGACCCTATACCTAATCCTAAGATTCTCTACTTTTGACTAGGACATAGTAGATGGAACGCTCTTCGAGCCGGTCAAACTTGGGATGGCAGCCGAAGGAGGCGTCGGACAGACTAGAGCAGTTGAAGGCTCACGGATCACTATACTGTCGGCCCTACAACGGATCTAGAGAGGGACTTCATCCTCAGAAGAAGAAGAAGAAGAAGAAGAAGAAGAGACGATGTGCCTTTTACCCTTCCTGTAATAAGCCTAGAGTCCATTACTAATTCAAAGGAAAGGATGAAAAACCCAAAAGGAGAAGAAGGATAGGACTAAAGGGATTGACCTGCAGAACAAAAGGGCACTAGGAGGGCTCAGGCAATAGGAGGAAGAAGAATAAGGGTTTCGTCTTTCTTTCTGAGCATTGGAAGCATAAAGAGCTCAGTAGAAGAGGTGGAAGCTTTTATATGTGATTTTTGAATCATCCCGTCCAATGACAGCTATGTGGGCAACCACGACTGAGAGCTAACATCTCAACAGTTGGGCAACTCCTCATTGCTTGAGACACGACATTTCAGCAGTGCATAGGGAGGCACAATTTGCAGCTAATGATGCACACTAATGATGATACACAACTCCTCGCCATTCGAAAAGCATTTCCTCGATTCTACAATGGTGACTCGCCGTTTGCAATGGTACTACACCACACTACCCTTTCTTAAATGCGAAAAGACCACACTTTTCAAAGGCATGACCTCCGCACAAGCAGGATGGTGCTCGAATCTTGATGCATTAGGACTCTACACTCCTCTTGCTTGGCGAATGCAAGGCATATGGCCACACAAGCTCAGGAGTAAAGAAGCATCTAATGAGGTTGATGGAGCCACACCCAGTTAACGATGAAGATCACACTTTTGGATGGACCCCTCATTGACAGAGCTGATAAGGTCACATCCAACCAATGGTGTGACCACCCCTCCAAGCACCTCTAGTTGGCTGCGGGCAGGACCTCTAGCCGGCCACTCGAGCAAGACCTTCAGTTGGCTTTAGTTAGCAACCCGGGTAGGAGGTCCTACCCAGGTGGCCGACTGAAGGTCCTACCCATATGGCTGACTGGAGGTCTTGTAGGTGGTCGGCTGGAGGTCCTATTTGGACGGCCGATTGAAGGTGCTTTGGAGGGATAGTCACCATCGTTGATTGGGTGCAACCTTATTAGCTCCATCAGATGATGGATCTATCCGGAAGTGTGATATCTACTATTGATTGGGTGTGGCTCCATTAGTCCCATCATGTCTAACATTTCTGCTCAAGATAACTAAGAATTTTTTCTTTTAACGCTTAAAAAATCACCATATACTCTTTGAAGTCCCATAGTTTGAAATCTTTAGATCCTTTCTTTTTTTTTTTTTTTATTTCTTTGTTAGCCATTATCATAACTCTCTCTCCATCAATGTCTTCATACTAAAAATATAATAAAAATATTTCTTTTCTAATTATAATGAATTTTGCTGCTGGTGATATCATAAATTATTTTTATTATCATAATAATGGTTATAATAATAATAATAATAATAACTGCAGCAATAATACAAATCGCTCCTCAGAGCTCTATAGTCGGCAGTTATTAAATCCGTCAAGACCGACAGCCGATTATTCCACGGAATCTACCGGCACGGTTCAAACCGAAAGGGAGGGAGGGAGGGAAATTGAAACGAATGCTCCGGCATCAACTTGTCCTAAACGAACGATTCATCTTAAGAGAAAGAAAAGCCATCCGTTACGCCTCCCAAACCCAACTATCGATTTCTTCAATTAAAATTGTTCCCTCTTTAGGGTTTCTGAATACCCTAATTTCTCTTCTTTGCAGGAAGACGTTCGAGAAATTTCTAGCTATTACAACCTATTTTGGATATCTGCGGTGGATTTCTGTTGGTATTTTCTTGAAATTGGACGGATTTCTTCTAATGTCCTGGTTGTTTTCCAATTCCAGTCGGGGAATGGGTTGCTGCGGCTGCTTCAGCTTTCTCAGGAAGCCTGACAAGGAGATCGATCCATTCCTCGATGACCGGTTCGATCAAGAATTCATTCTAGATGGGAATTTCGATGGCTCGCTTGGATATTCTTGCGAGGGATATAGAACGTTCGCCCCTTTCCTTCCGGGAAAGAATCGGGTGATTTGTAGAGAAAGCACTGTGAAGGGAACCACCCATCTCACTAAGAGTCAGGTATGTAATGCAGCTCTGATGGTTTAAGTTTTTTTTATTTTAGATTGTCTCGAACTTAATTTTACCATGCAATTGCTGGGAAAATTCTGGGATTTGAGAAGAGCTTCATAATTTCTTTCGCGTAAAGTGGTTTCGGAATTGTAATTGGTGTATGAGAGCTTTGGATACTGTACTTTTAGGACGCATGAAAAACTAGTATGCTGATTTTTTTTTTTTTTTTTTTGTTCAATGTATATCTGCAGGCTGCTTGTGGTCAGAAAATGATAAATGAATATATTCGGGAGTGTAATATAGGTCGTGGAGCTATGGCAAGGTGGTATGCATTTTTTATCTGATCTGTGAGGTGGTATGAATCTTAGATGATCATTAGAAAACTTTTTTGGTTGGAACATAAAAGCGGATACTTAGTTCTTTCATACGATCTGGTAGGTTTTGTATCGAAGCACTATCGATGGAAAACAATATGCAGTGAAGGTATGCATCTTATTCTTTATCATAATGTGTATAAATTTTTCTTTCAATTGTAATTTTTTTTTGCACTTCATGGATATAAGTTATTAGTTTTCATTGCTCATGCTTTTTAATTTTTTATATATTTCTTATGTGTAAATTCTGGAAAGACCTAAAGCTATCTGAAAGAGTTATAATATTAAGGAAATTTTTTCCCACTTGAACTAACAATTTTATGTTCCTTTTTCTACGATGTAGTAAAGAAATCTTAATTCAACATGAAATCAATAACCCCCCCCCCCCCCCCCCCCCCCCCCCCAATCCAAAAACAATAAAAAATAAAATAAAAACAATCAATACAGTGGTTATGTACTACCTTCAGGGTTGAACCCTGACCTCTCCTAATGGTAAGCCCTTAAGAGAGAGGTGCCAACCAGCTGAGCTGACAGCTGTTGGAAAATCAATAATTGCAGCTTCAAAATGAAAATTCATGTCATTAATCATGATACCAAGGTTTTACCCAACAAGCAGATATTATCTTTTATAATGTTTTGGTTTGCTTTCCGGTGCAGGTGTTTTACAAGTCTCGGCTGTCAAGAGTGAGAGTCACTTCTTTTGAAACAGCTTTGACAGATGTCCATAGGGAGGTAGGAACTTTTCTCCCTTTTATGTTGATTGCATATAGATACTGAAAGATTGCATTTCACTGTGCTCTGATCAGGTTATTTGTAGCTTTTTCTGTTTTTAACTACAATTCATGCTTTCCCTACAAGTAATAATTTGTAAGGTTCATGCTATAATGACTGGGCTTCACAAACATCAGCAGCTAACATATATAAAAGTTGTGAATTGGCAAAATGTTAATTCTGACTCCTATGTCCTTTGGAAATTTCCTATTGCCTACATAACTAGTTATTCTCCCTTGTACATGTAATTGTCACTACAGCTTTCCGGATATAATAGGTGATATTAACATTAGTATGACTCATTTAATACCAAAATATTTTATGAGTGATAAAGCAATTTCTGATCCAATCAATCACAGTGCACCTCGCAAGACCCACAGAGACAATGAAAACCTAAAGGAATAATAAAAGAGAAATGAAAAAAAACTTTAGAGAAAATATAAAGCATTCCTCTCTTTTTGTTTTTTAGACACAGAGAGAGGGATGGGGTTTGTTTTTTTTATGGGTTACTTTATAAGGAGAGATGACGTGCTGCTTGTAAATGGGGCAAAGCGTCTTCTCAGCTGTTAACCATGGGAGAAGAAGGAAGCATGCATTAGTGTTGAGAGATAACCTAAAACTATCAGACTTCCTTGGCTGAGTAAGTAGGTTAATTAATTTGATGGGAAAGTGGGGGTAAATCATGCTGCTGGCTTCTACTCAATAGGAAGAGACACCTAATTTTCTTGGGACATGAGCTTTTGGAGGTTATGGGCAGTTAGGTCAGTAGAAGTCATGAATCATGGGGTTTTAATGGTTAGGTAAACTCTCGGTTATTACTCCTTTCCTTGGGCTACATGGCTTTCAGCTCAGGTGACATATGAACAAACAGATAATAAGATAATTATTCCTCAAATTATATTTCTATTTCATCCCCTTTTGTGTAAATCTTGGAAATGCCATCATCATATTTTCTCAATCTCATCATGTTTTCTATAATATTTGTATGGTTTCTGTCCTAGATGTGATTAATGTGGCTTAGATCTCTACATTTTCATCTTTTTTTTTCAAGACATATCTCGTCCTATTTTAAGCTTTGCCTTTACATGCAAATCATCAAATTCTGCTCCTTGCTCATCACAAGCTTTCTGCCTCCAATTTGAAGTTTGCAAATCAACATACTTCTCTATTTTTTAGATTTTCTCCCCATTTCATGAAAGTTACCTTTATTCCATTTCTTGGCAAGTGGATCTCCAGACTATTTTGTCAAGTTCATGAATCATTTATTGCAAGATCATCAAGACTTCATTTGCTACTTTCTTGAAAGTTATCCTATGTTCCCACATCACACCTTTTACAGCTTTCAACTTTATTTTTCAAAATAGAACACAAAAATATCTCATACCTCTTATCCCTAATATTTTTAAAGCAGGATCCCACTTGCTGTTACTTATCTGGATGTTTCTTAGTTCATATTGGATATTTTGATGTGACATTACACCAAGAAGAAATTTAAATGAGTATCAGAGCCAACAACTAGGAATGGTGATTAGATGTCACTAAAAAATGCTAAGATGATCTTTGTACATTTAACAGTAGTTTCCATTTATTGACATATTTGATTATTAGGTTGTATGCTAAATATACGTGGGCATTTCATAGACCATCCAATTTTGCAACACTAATTAGATGAAATGTGGTTATGTAAGTGTGGTGTTAAACCTTGGATATGTTCAGCATAGCTTTCTGGGACTGCTGGTTTGCTTCTGCATATGTGAGTGTGGTGTTAAAATATTCACCATCTATTCTGGTTTATGAGATGGTCACTTGTATATGAGTTTTGTTCTGTGTATTCTGACGTATACCTCATGCTTTAAAGGGTGTATTCTAGCTTTCTTGTTATCCTTCTCCAGATTTCAATCATGAAGATGATAGAAAATCCAAATATAATCAATCTTATTGAGGTGATTGATGACGCAGAATCAGATCAATTTTGTATAGGTATCTTGTTGATACATTTTTCTGCAAATTTTTATATTCTGGCTTCATATTTGAATGCACTTTTTATAAGGATCTGTACTTATGAATTATTATTTCATCACATAAGCTTGTTTCTCTTATAGTGCTAGAGTATGTGGAAGGCAAGGCGATTTGTGATGCCTCTGGAACATGCTGTGGGTTAGGGGAGAACAAGTCTAGGAGATATTTGAGAGACATAGTTGCTGGGCTTATGTATCTACATGCTCATGTGAGTTTTCTTTTTCTCCTTGTTTTCTTTAGGTACAAGTATCTCGTGAATTTAGGCTATGCAGTTCCCATTTATTTGTACACCACAATATTTTGTCTGACCATTTCTAACCACATAAGTAATGCAATTTTTTGAATAATTCAAGTAGCTATCATCACTTAATTGTTTCAAATGGAATACTTGCTCATCGGCTGAAGAAGCAAATTTTTTGCAAAATATTATTTCACTTTGTTGGCTAATATGCAACTAGATTTTTTAAGTTGCAGCAGTATTAAGTTTGAGAGGAAGTGGAAGGTTGAGTTTAGAGCTAGCATAACAATTCTCATATGGTAAAAGACGTATAGCTAGCGGGAAATCATATTATCCTAAATCAAGGCTAATATTATATGTAAGAAGAGCTTTAAATTGGTTGAGTACGGTGTAGATGAAGTCAAAAATCTTGATGATGAAGATAATAATTGTAACAATACAAGACCTCACATGGTGTTATTTTAGTTCCTTAGTCCTTTATAAGTACTTGATATTTTCTAATGCATGACCAATGTGGGACTAAACATACACTGGCACGAGTTGCCAAATACTCTTTCCGTTTAAGCTTTGGTTTAGATCCAAATCCAACCATATCAAATCACAATCATAAGCACCATGAGCGGTATGATCTGCCCCAAAAAAGCCAATCTACAGCGTTTATTTGTCCATATGAGAAATGGGCTAAGTTTGCTCAAATAGCATTTGTAACAACTCAGGACTTCATCCAAAAAGGTTAACTAACAGGTGTTATTTGAATTCCTTAGCTGTATATAAGTCTTCAAGTTCGATGCAATAAACAACCAATGTAGGACTAAATACATGTCAATGTAGGTTCTCACACACTCTTCCCATATTAAGTCTTGGCATTCTTGTGAAGCTAAAGGTCTGAACCCAAACCCAATCAAATTCAATCACTAGTACCATGAGCCCCTCTGTGGCATCCCCTAGTCTGCATGGATCGTGAATTAAGTCTATTTTGATGCCATTTATAACAAAGCTAGTCAAAAGGTATTATTTAAACTTCTTGACCTTGTATAACTACCCAAAATTTATCCAATATATAGTTGATGTGGAATTAAACATAAGCTATTATGAACTCTCACATACTCTTTTGTTTAAGACTTGCATCAGCGCCAGGCTAGGTGTGCAAATCCAAATCCAATCAAAATTGTAAACGCCATGATTTGTCTATTATCAGTCTTAAAAAAATCTATTTACAGTATCCTCTAGTCCACATGGGTCATCAGCCAAGTCTACTTTGAGATCATTTGCAACAACTTAGGATCTCATCCAACAAGACTAGTCAGAAAATATTATCTAAGTTCCTTGGCCTTGATAAATATCCAATATCTACCCAATGAATAACCACTGTGAGGCTAAACACATGCTGGCACTAGCTTCGCATCAGTTTTGCACTGAGCAGATTTTAGATACTTATATAGGGCCGACAAACCCAAGAGATACCATCTAGCTAGCCTTTTTGGGCAAGCTTCTGGGTTGTTATAATAACAGATGGTGAATCAGTTGGCTGCAAGAAAAGAAAAGATAAGAATCAGTCTAATGAAGGAGAAATTGTAACATTAATTTCCGTGCTATTCCAAATCATTGTTCTTTTGAAGTGGAAATTGTTTGCTTGAGTATGGAATTTTGGCAGGTTATGCTCTGAAATAGTCATGATAAATCTGACATCTAGGTGACTGGAACAATTTTTTCTATTAAAAATCCCAAACTCATACCTTATCTTTTTTTAGGCATGCATGATCTATAGATATGATTTGTTGACTGCTTGACTTTGAAGTTGAGCCAACAGACATGTTATTATCAAAGGTAAATCAGGAATTATGAAAAGTTGCACCTCTGAAAATTGTATGAAAGTTAAACCAAAGAAAAAAAAAAAGGAACTATGGCTCTGACATGTGAATGAAAGTCAGTTTTGCGGTTTGGACATACAAAATAACATGTTGGATACCATGATCTGATGGTGAAAATTTGTGTTTTATGTTTGCAGGGTATAGTGCATGGGGATATCAAGCCTGAAAACCTTTTGCTGACAAGTAGTGGAACAGTAAAAATAGGTGATTTCAGTGTTAGCCATGCTTTTGAGGTAATTTGGACCTGTTATCTTTTCTTTTTTTCTTTCAGTTATTTTATATATATCTTGAAGCCCTAAGTGTTCTCTTGTGAGTTTAGACTACTATAAATTTGATTGCTTTTTGCTGGCTTTACATTGTACTGTGTGAATAGGACTTCTACATTAAATGAGCAACAGTTCAGGCTGATGGCCTTTGCAAGAAAGTGAGTTTAAAACTAATATGTTTGCAAGGGCACGTGATGGTCAAGCCTTCAACGAATTATCGGCCAAGCTGGATTTGAACCAGCATAGACATATCATCAATGAATTTAAATATAGTTTCTCCTAATAATTGTTCTTTGCTCTTTTAAATTTCTCTATACAGCTTTTTAATCTTGTTGACATCAAAGATCAGATTGAATGCTGAGTCTGTCATGATCAGTGCTATCAACGGTATGCGATTACCTTATTGACATCTGTTTGTATTTTAGGATGACAATGATGAGCTTTGGAGATCACCTGGAACCCCTGTTTTTACTGCACCTGAATGTTGTCTAGGTAAGATATTCATCCTTTGGCTTCAAATATTATAAAAATTTAAGGCGCATGGGGTTTCTCCCACGTCATCTTAAAGTTCGGAATGTTTTCTAAGCAGGTTGTGCTTACCATGGTAAAACTTCTGACATATGGGCTGTTGGTGTTACATTATATTGTATGGTATTCGGATATTGTCCATTTGTTGGCGACTGTCTCCAAGATACTTATGACAAGGTACTTATTATTAAGGCTCCTTCGGTATTACGTTTCTTTTGCCTTTTTTTTTTTTTAATTGTAGATGTGCTATTCTCATTCCAGATACTCAATAGTCCGCTGTATCTCCCTGGAGAAGTTGACCCCGAACTCAAGGATTTGCTACGAGGACTTCTACATAAAGGTCAGTTTTGTGCTGTCCACCGTGTTGTGCTGGATAGTTTTGTGGCCTTAAAACTTTTGACATCCATCTAAGGACTAGATGTCTTCAAAATTGAGGACCACCGCTTTGCATGGAATCAACAAACTGCTGAATCAGCTGAAAACTCTTAGCAGCGTTTCCATTTTGATTGGGTCAATTACTTTTATTCTTGTTTGGTTTGGTTTGTCTGTGGCCGTGCACTTCTGAATTTCATCTGAATTCTTTGTTGGCAGATCCAAAGCAGAGGATGACATTAGAGTCTGTAGCTGCGCATCCCTGGGTGGCGAGGGACTGCGGACCAATTCCCTTAACATCTTGTAGATGCAAACTTAATGGCTGTCAAAAGGAGAGTCCTGAAGGAATAAAAACGGATTGTACTTGAAATCTATTGATAGATGATATATAAAAACTTGTAGTTGGCCTTTTCAAGCCCTCATTGTGGGGAAGTAGTGATGGTGCCGATGGTGTTCCTCAGCCTTCTTGTCCAACGAGAGGAAAAGAGATGACGGTGACCTTTGTTGTTCTTCACAATGAAATTTTAATTTGATTTAGCCCATCTCGTGGAGTGTGGACCTAACTGTGGAGAAGATGAAGGCCTGTAACTAATCACAGCTAAAGCCCTACCTGGTGTCCTTCGGAGTCCAACAATTGTAATTTTACTCAGCCCCAACTTCGCTGAAAGGAAAAGTCTTTCTGCATCTGGTGCTGCACAAAGCGCACATCGAACGCACACGCAGATATGCCACCACATGCGTGGTGCATGCTACAGCTTATTGGATCGTGACACATACGGTAGGTGTAGTTAATCTGCTTGCTCGGTGCAAGCTTTGTACAGCAGAAGTGCGCATCGGTGCACAAAGTCTTCTCCTCACCACCTGAGTTTTCAGCCTCAGCAATTCTCGGACGGCCCATACCTGGATCTAATTTGCTACGCGAGACTCGATTTATGTTTACGCTTTTTGAGATCATAAATATCTTATTCCCGTCTTTTTGCTTGGATACAAATATTACTGTATATCTCAAACAAGTAGAGATGGTATCGGCGAAAAAATTTTCTTACCCAACATCTTCAATGATCGCATCAAAATTTATAATGAATATATATATACACACACACAATCAAATAGGCAATAGCACAAACCTCGTTTCTATGCCATGCAACCTAGGACTAGTCAAATATAGTCCCACCAATTTTAACATATCAAATTAACCAAAAATAAATAAATTAACCCCAAAAAAAAATCCACTATGCCTAATATAATCAATCACCAACCATCCGCTTCATGCCCACATAGCAGATGAGGTACACCATCAAGATCAAACGATCGTCAATTGGATGATGGACATGGGGGACCATGAATTATTCTTTCTTGTTGGGCGATGGTTTGCCGAGAGGGGAAGCGGAAGCGGATGGTGAAAGCTCACCGCCGGGAGGAAGGTCCGATAGGAAAGCCAACATGCGCCGGATGCTCACCGATCGGGCGGGCCGGAAGCTAAGAGATCTCTTAGTTGTTGAGAAGATGTTTGAAGACTTTGATAGTATGAGATACACCAGAGCCTGGACCAAAACAAACATGAACACCTTCAACAGAACGTCGCTATGCTCGGAAAAGAATCCCTCGAAGCCTAACATGGTTGCCGGAAAGGAAAACTGGGATCTGGGAACGTTTTGAGAAGCGTGGATTGCGAAATGTGGAGAGGAGCACGGAAGAGGAGATTTAGGAACGCCATCGACCATCCGAGTTCTTATATAGCTCTCTCTGGACCGTCCACCTCAATGCCACGTTAGCAATTATCTAGACATCGGCAGGGTTTGTGACGGTCGCTTGGCTGAAATATTTGCTTATTGATTTATTCTTGCCTTGCGAGCAATCTTTTATTAGTCATACAATGGAGCATAACAACCAATAACAAAATACTAATGGCATAATGGACATCTCTAGAACTCAAACCGTATAAATTTTCGCTGGGTTGAATTAGGGAAAGGACTCGTTCTCTCCGCGTAGGAATTTTCCAATAGCTTATTAGACTTCAAACGATGTGGATTTGGAGATTGGACCACGTCTCCGACCGTTCAAACTTCAAACGTGAAGCATTCCTTGGTGCGGGTAGTTAAAAATTTGCGCCGCCGAGTTGTATGGCCAGAGGCGCCTCGGCTTACCGTCGGAAGAAGTTTTCAATGTTTCAAACGTGCACGATAGCGGAAAAGGAACCGTCCACGAGACTTGAAAAGCTGCACCAAGTTGGAGCAGATTATTTATCTATATCTTCCTTCTTAGTTGTTGTACCCATGGTTTTTTATCTCAAATTCTTCTTTAACATTTATCTCACACGTAGAATTATAATGTTTTAAAAATTAAATCGGATCGATCGGTCCAACCAAAATTGGTCATATTCGATTTTATTATTAAAGTTAACTTTTATATGATCTGATAAAAATCAAAAAAACTCATTAAATCTGTCATGTTTCAATCGATCCAATCCAATTTTTAAATTTTTTTTATTTTTTATTTAAATTATTTTTAAATTTTATTATTTTTTAATTAAAAAAATTAAAATTTAATTATAATATTATTCGATTCGATCAAATGATTCATCCGATTAAACTGATTGATCCACGATCCAAATGTTAAGCCGATTCGTTGTTCGAACCAATTTTCAAAGAATTATAATGCTGAAACATACAGGCTATGTATATATATATATATATATATATATATATATATATATCTCTCGTATGCCATAGCACCGCTTAGTTGACGTCTCGATCAAAATCAGGTGTCAGCTTGTATTTTCTTGGCATTTGCAGGTCAACGTATCAGCAAATAGGAATTTAATTATAGGAGGACTTTTTTTCTTTTCTTTTCTTTTTCTCTTTTTTTGATCTTTGAGTTCATTTGAATGTTACCTTTTTTTTTTTTATCTTGTCTGGGACAGCTGATCCATCGTGGATTTTTATTTTGTTTTCGGCCACATGAAATTTGTGCCACCCTCAGTATTTGGCTTTGTCTAATATTAATATGTTAATGTGCACAAATTCTAACAATATATACAAAAAAAAAAAAAAGATTTAAGTAACTCTCGTCCATAATCTTGTTGAAATCAAGGTTGCCAAAAACGAATTTAACTACAATCATCTCGGAGTCACAAGGGTCAACAGACCAATCAGGAGTTTGCGTGATGCATTTTTTTTCTTCTAGGCTCATTTTGTTGAAAGGGAAAATTAGAGAGGAGAAACTTCCTGAGAGATCAATCAATAAATATAATGACAATACAATGGTCAAGATTTTCCATCACTTCTTTACCACCTTAAATGAACTTTTTAGTTAATTAATCCCAAAATTCTATACATATTATTAAGCAAAAAAAACAAAAAACAAAGATGCTGTACGTGTACTCTTGCTGCAAGCGAGCAACTTCCTTTGCTTGTTTGATGTGACTTGGTATATTACCCGTGCTGGGACTAGCAGCAAGGACCACATGTGACCTTTGGATTGCATCATATAGATGTTCTAACGAGAGATCTAAAGCCAACCAAACACCGGAAATCAACATTCATTGGCCAGGTTCACATGCAAACAAACAACATGTGATTCTGAGAACAATGATGTGAGTCCATGTTCTTACGGTGGATCCTTCATAAATTTTGATAACAATGATGTGAGCCCATGTTCTTACGGCGGATCCTCACATGTATCCTCACCATGTGAGAATCCGCCATTGTTGATGGAGGAAGGGGGCGCGCAGCCATTGTTGACAGCTGCGGCAAGGGGCGCCGCAGCCAGTCAAGGAAAGGGGGCGCGTCAGAGGAGGGGATAACCCTCCCTCGCTACTATATAAAGAGGGGGAGCACCCCTCCTTCTCCGTGAGCTTTCCCCCCCCGGCGCCGGCCACAGGTAAGAAAGAGAATCACAGAGAGATTGAGAGAGAGAGAATCATAGAGAGATTGAGATAGAGAGACAGAGAGAAAGGAGAGGAACCAAGCCGGTTCACGGCTTGGTTCGGGCCCGGCGGAGTGCCCGATGCCTCGCTGGGCCTGGACGGCGGCCAGGGGACCTCACCGGCGGCAGGCGACCGTCCGGTGAGGATCCGGCCGGCCGTGGTGGCCGGCTGTGCCACCGGCACAGTGCCAAGCCGCGGACGGGCGAGAGAGAGGAAGAGAGAAATTGAGGGAGAAAGAGAGGGAGAGGGAGGCGGCCGCGGCGGCAGCCGGACCGCCCAGGAATTGGCCGACGGTGGCCCTGGCCGCCGGCATGGCTCCCTCCCCTATTCGGGTGAAACAGGGGAGGCGCGTGGGGAAGAAAGAGACTTGGGCCGGCTGGGCCGTCCCACGTTGGGCCTTATTGGGCTGATTTTGAGACATCTTTGGGCCACGTTTTGGGCCCCGTATTAGGTCGGGAATGAAGAAATAAAAATATGGCCCGATTCGGCGTTGATTTAGTTTCTCGGGATATTTTTATTTCCCCATTCGGGCTTATATATTGGGAGAATTCGAGCCCAAAGTTGGGCCCAGAATTAGACTGGTAGACCTTAGGGGATGCTTCATTATTCTAATTTTTGAGATTTAATTGTGAAATTAATACTGTAGGTAACCAAATGTCCACATAGCTGATTTACAGTTTGGAATTAGCGTACTGAGTAAGTAAGCCATTTATTATAATTTTCATAATTTATTAGAATATAAAAATTATGGATATATTGCATTATTTAGAAAAATATGACAAAATGGAATTTTGTTATACAATTAGGTATCTGTTATAATTATATGTGATTACTAATATTTTGCAAAGTAATGGATTATAAATGTGCAAAAATTTGAATGATGTGATTATTTTGGCTTTGCAAAATATACTGGTATTATTGATGTATTTTATGCTGTGAATGTACAAACCACTGTATATGTGATATGAGGAGCTTATGCTCATGATGATGCATGATGTGCTACATACAAATATGATGATGATATGTGTCACCGCGGTTCTCATATGATGTGAAATGAGGTAAAATGCCAAGTGATACGGGACCCATCTCCACAAGGGGAGATATGTGAAGGACACACATCTAGAGGATATGATGTGATTGATATATTGCATAACGCACACACATCTAGAGGATGTATTGTGATTGATTATGATATATGGCATAACGCTGGTACCAGGACCCTTCCTCTTAGGGGATATTAAAGAGTGATACACCAGATGGGTGTTGTAGGGCCGTGGGACACATAAGAAATAATAATTATATGAATACAGTGGGTTTGTTTACATTGCATATTTCAGCATTTATTGTATAATTAAGCTTTCAAAATTATTTGAGCTGATGATATCATGTTTTGATAACATGATGAATGTATTTGAAATTGAAAGTTTTATACATGAAAATGTGGTTTGATAATATCTTGACGAAATGATTATATAATAGTAGGCTTACTTATTGAGTGTAAGCTCATATAAATCTTATAATGTTTTTCAGAGCCACAGGACTGAAGAATGAGATCTGGGGTAGTTGGAGCTTCATTCAGAGGAAACTAAGATCCAACATTTTGTTGTAACCCCAGTGACTTATGTATGATGGGCATGTAGCCTAAAACCTATGATTATGGTTTATATTAATAACCATTTAAATTGGACGATATATAGTTATTACTCCTTGTATTAAATGTTATATTTCGGGACGCCTTGCATGCCAGGCATGCGGCAGGTTGCCACCCCTAGATCCAATATAGGGTCTGGGGCGTGACAGCTTCTGTGGTATCAGAGCCTAGGTTTGACCTTAGGACAAACATAAGATGACACTAGGCAAAACAGTAGGATGACACTGGGAGGGTAACAACTCTAAGAAGATATAATTTTTTTCTAATAAATATGTTTTGAAAACTTAAGGGTTTGTAAAGATATTGATTGGAACCAAACTTAGCAGGGAATAGTCATGCCTCGTCACACCAGAAGTATGCGACAAGTTGGAGGTTCCCAGGCTGGTGACTCTGGCCAATAGGGAGGCCAGCAAACTTCTGGAGGCTCTGGTTCCATTAATGTGGCTGGTAATGGCCAGCAACAGAGCCAGACTGAGATACTTCAGGCCCTTGTGGAAATGGTGCAGGCTATGCAGCAGCAGATCCAACAAGTGGTGCCTGCTCAGACCGGCCCTCCTACTCAGCAAAACCTGCGAGTCGAACCTGAACCACCAGTCCAGCCTGCTCCACCGCAACCTTGGCAAGGAGGGGGTCGGAGCTTTGCTGAGTTTAAGAGCTTAGCCCCTGCTCCCTTCTCTGGATCCACCAACCCCGCTGATGCTGAGGGATGGATGAGGGAGATGGAGAAGGCTTTCATGGCCCATGGTAGCCAGGAGGATGAGCGGATTAGATTTGCCACCTACCTCCTTCAAGGGGAGGCATATGATTGGTGGTTGCATATGGAGCAGCGATTGGGTGGACAGGCTATTTCCTGGAGGGAGTTCAAGGAGACCTTTTTCAACAAATACTTTCCAGTAGTGTGCAAAGACAAATGGATTCTGAGTTTCTAGAGCTGGAACAGAAGAATCTCTCTGTGGCCCAGTATGAAGCCGAGTTCACTAGGCTAGCCCGGTTTGCTCCGAAAATAGTGACCACTGAGAGAGCCAAGATCACCAGGTTCACTGAAGGACTGCGTCCCAAACTGAGGCAAGCAGTCAATGCATTTGAACTCTCCACATATTGTGTTGTAGTGAGCAAAGCCCTAGTGATCGAAAGAGACATGAATAGGAACCAGAAGGAGTGGGAGCTAAAGAGGAAGAGGAAGGGGTCTCCTTCGGGCCAGTCTTCGGGGTAGGCTAAGAAGAAAGATACATATCATCCCCCCACAGGACCGAAGGGTAAGGAGACCCGTTGCCCTCACTGCGGGAACCTCCACCCGGGCAGGCAGTGCCGTGGGCGAGAGGTGCCTGCTTCATATGTGGGAAAGTGGATCACAAGATGGCCACTTGTCCCCTTCGAAGGGATCAGCTGTCTTTCCAAATCTTGGGATGAACCAGCCGCAGCAGCCGAGACCCAGGGAAGGGTCTTCACCCTCACCAACAGGATGCTGCCGCTTCAAACTCCGTTGTGGCAGGTATACCTGTTACTTAAGTACTCCTTTAAGATTATTTCGTTCGTATGCGATATAATGCATTGATCATGAAGGATAAATAGGATCCGCTATATGACATCTAAGACAACTAAACTTTGTGATCAGGGACAATTAAAGTAGGCAACACTTATGCTCAGACTTTAGTAGATCCGGGTGCCATGCATTCGTTTATATCTGATGCTTATCTTGCCAATAATGCATCGTTGACATCCGTTCCCCTAGAACAAGAGTTGCTCATTGCATTCCCAAATGGAGATGTTATGAGGGTGGAGTCTGTATGCAGATCCTGCCAGATCAACGTGGGCGACAAGAGGCTGGAGGCTGATCTAATCGTCCTTCCACTAAAGTCCTTTGATGTTATCCTTGGGATGGACTGGTTGGCCTCCTATCATGCTTCGGTAGACTATTTCAGGAAAATGGTGATCTTCAAAATCCCTAATCAGCCTGAATTCAGTTTTACTGGAAGCCAGGAACACCTGGCCTTAGTGTTTGTATCAGCACTACGGGCTGCCAAATACTTAATGAAAGGTGGCCAAGGGTTTCTTGCTGTGGTCAAGGACCTTCAGCATGAAGAGGTGAAGTTGGAGGATATTCCAGTGGCTATGGAGTTTCCTGACATCTTCCCGGATGATTTGACCGAATTGCCTCCAGACCGGGAAGTGGAGTTCACCATTGATTTGGTCCCTGGCACTGGACCTATATCCAAGGCCCCTTATCGTATGGCCCCATCTGAACTAAAAGAGTTGAAGAACCAATTGCAAGAGCTCCTAGACCGGGGATTTATCAGACCGAGTGTCACTCCTTGGGGTGCTCCATTATTATTTGTCAAAAAGAAAGATGGGAGTCTGCGGCTCTGCATTGATTACCGAGAAATCAATAAGGTAACAGTGCAGAAAAAGTATCCCTTGCCGAGGATCGATGATCTGTTTGATCAACTCCAAGGAGCTCGGGTATTCTCGAAGATTGACCTTCGGTCAGGATACCATCAACTCAAGGTCAAGGCTGGAGATGTGCCTAAGACAGCATTCAGGACTAGGTACGGCCACTACGAGTTCTTGGTGATGCCATTCGGGTTAACTAATGCCCCGGCAGCATTCATGGACTTGATGAACAGAATCTTTAAGCCATACTTACACCAGTTTGTGGTGGTGTTCATTGATGACATCCTGGTGTATTCTAAAAGCCAGGAGGAGCATAGGGACCACCTGAAGATTGTTTTGCAAACCCTTCGGGAGAAAAAGCTTTATGCCAAGTTGCAGAAATGTGACTTCTGGTTGAGCCAAGTATCATTCTTGGGTCACGTAATATCTAAAAATGGCATAACTATGGACCCAAAGAAGATTGAGGCAGTTGTAAATTTGAGTCGACCTTCCAATGTATCTGAAGTCAAAAGCTTCGTGGGGCTAGCTGGATATTATCGCAGATTCGTGGAGGGCTTTTCTCACATTGCTCTACCCCTGACTCGCTTGACCCAAAAGCAAGCGAAGTTTGACTGGACTGAGGAGTGTGAGAGAAGTTTCCAAGAGCTGAAACAACGCCTAGTGTCAGCCCCCGTCCTTACCCTTCCGTCAGGATCTGGAGGATTCACTCTATACACGATGCTTCTCGGAAGGGATTGGGATGTGTTCTGATGCAAAATGAGAAGGTGATAGCTTATGCCTCTAGACAGCTAAAGCCATACAAGCAAAATTATCCTACTCATGACCTGGAGTTGGCTGCTGTAATTTTTGCTTAAAGATCTGGCGGCATTATCTATATGGAGAAGCATGTGATGTGTATACAGACCACAAAAGTCTGAAGTACATCTTCACTCAGAAGGAGTTAAACTTGAGGCAAAGAAGGTGGATGGAGCTACTAAAAGATTATGACATGAACCTGCACTATCATCCAGGGAAGGCCAATGTGGTAGCTGATGCCTTGAGTAGGAAGTCCTCCTCGGAGTTAGCTTCTATGATCACCTCTCAGCCTCACATCCAGAGGGATCTTGAGAAGCTGGGGGTTGGATTGCGAGTACAACGGTCTGATGGGCTTGTAGCAGCACTTGTACTCCAACCAACTCTGTTAGACAGGATCAAGTCCTCCCAGAAAGAAGACTTAGACCTGCAAAAGATTAAAGAAGCCGTGAAGTCAGGGGTTCAGAATGAATTTACTATAATGGAGGATGGATCCCTGAGATTTGATGGTAGGCTCTGCGTGCCAAATGTGGTGGAACTAAGAGCAGAGATTCTGAAGGAGGCCCACTATTCTCCTTACACGGTGCACCCAGGAGGTACCAAGATGTACAAGGACCTAAAAGAAAACTTTTGGTGGAAAGGAATGAAGAGCGAGATTGCTCAGTATGTAGCCAAATGTTTGGTATGTCAGCAAGTGAAGGCTGAGCATCAAAGGCCTGCGGGACCCCTTCAATCTCTGATGATTCTATAATGGAAATGGGAGAAGATCACTATGGACTTCGTGATTGGTCTGCCTAAGACCCCTCGGAATAATGATGCGGTATGGGTCATTGTAGACAGATTGACGAAGTCAGCCCATTTCCTGCCATTCAGAGTTGGGATCTCAAGTGAGAGATTGGCCAACATGTATATTGAGCAAATTGTGAGGCTTCATGGTATTCCCGTATCTATTGTATCAGATAGGGATATTAGGTTTGTGTCCCAATTCTGGAAGAGTCTTCATAGAGCTCTGGGGACCAAATTGAACTTCAGCACAGCCTTCCATCCCCAAACAGATGGGCAGTCTGAGAGAACCATACAGACCCTGGAGGATATGTTGCGAGCCTGTGTGATGAACTTGGGTGGTGCTTGGGACAACCACTTATCTTTAGTGGAATTTGCTTACAATAACAGCTACCAGGCCAGTATCCAGATGGCTCCATTTGAGGCCTTGTATGGTAGAAAATGCAGATCTCCCTTATGTTAGGATGATGTGGGGGAGAGAAAATTGTTGGGCCCTGAGCTGATTCGACAGACAGTAGAGAAGGTGCAACTGATCAAGGGACGACTCCGCACAGCTCAGAGCCGACAGAAGAGCTATGCTGATGTGAGAAGAAGGGAGCTAGAATTTCAAATTGGAGATCATGTCTTCTTGAAGATATCACCAACCAAAAATGTGATGAGATTTAGGATTAGAGGTAAACTGAGTCCACGATACATTGGACCATTTGAGATTCTGAGCAAAGTAGGGGAGGTGGCTTATAGCCTGGCATTACCTCCACACTCTCTGGGGTACACAATGTATTTCATGTATCTATGTTGAGAAAGTACATTCCTGACCCCAGCCATGTGATACAGTTTGAGCCCATGCAGTTAAGGAAGGATCTAATGTATGAGGAGCATCCTGTGCGTATTGTGGACCGCAAGGATCAAGTTTTAAGACGGCGTAGCATTCCTTATGTCAAGGTTCAGTGGAGTAACCATTCTGAGAGGGAAGCTACTTGGGAGCTTAAGGAAGAAATTAAAGAGAAATATCCTCAATTGTTTGTAACATAACATATGTAAATGGAAAGAAGATTAATCATATGATCAAAGCTTTGGATTCTAAATGTTATTTGAAGTACACCAATTTCGAGGCCGAAATTTTTATAAGGAGGGAGAATGTGAGCCCTGTTCTTGCGACGGATCCTCACATGGTGAGGATCCGCCATTGTTGACGGAGGAAGGGGGGCGCCGCCCCCTTCCTCCGCCATTGTTGACAGCTGCGGCAGGGGGCGCCGCAGCCAGTCAAGGAAAGTGGGCGCCGACTCGCCCCCTTCACACGGGTACAGGGGAGGGGATAACCCTCCCCTCGCCACTATATAAGGAGGGGGGGAGCACCCCTCCTTCTCCGCGAGCTTTCCCCCTCGGCACCGGCCACAGGTAAGGGGGGAGAGAGAGAATCACAGAGAGATTGAGAGAGAGAGAATCACAGAGAGATTAAGAGAGAGAGATAGAGAGAAAGGGAGAGGAACCAAGCCGGTTCACGGCTTGGTTCGGGCCCGGCGGAGTGCCCGATGCCTCGCCGGGCCTGGGCGGCGGCCACGGGACCTCACCAGCGGCAGGCGACCGTCCGGTGAGGATCCAGCCAGTCGTGGTGGCCGCCGTGCCACCGGCACAGTGCCAAGCCGCGGACGGGCGAGAGAGAGGAAGAGAGAAATTGAGGAGAAAGAGAGGGAGAGGGAGGCGGTCGCGGCGGCGGCCGGCTTTGCCCGGTCGCCGGCGGTCGGACCGCCCAGGAATTGGCCGGCGGTAGCCCTGGCCGCCGGCATGGCTCCCTCCCCTGTTCGGGTGAAACAGGGGAGGCGCGTGGGGAAGACAGAGACGTGGGCCGGCTGGGCCGTCCCATGTTGGGCCCTATTGGGCCGATTTTGAGCCATCTTTGGGCCACGTTTTGGGCCCCGTATTGGGCCGAAAATGGAGAAATAAAAATATGGCCCGATTCGGCGTTGATTCTAGTTTCTCGGGATATTTTTATTTCCCCATTCGGGCTTATATATTGGGAGAAATTTGAGCCCAAAGTTCGGCCCAGGATTAGATTGGGTAGACCTTAGGGGATGCTTCATTATTCCAATTTTTGAGATTTAATTGTGGAAATTAATGCTGTAGGTAACCAGATGTCCACATAGCTGATTTACAGTTTGGAATTAGCGTACTGAGATAAGTAAGCCATTTATTATAATTTTCATAATTTATTAGAATATAAAAATTATGGATATATTGCATTATTTGAAAAAATAAGATAAAATGGAATTTTGTTATACAATTGGGTATCTGTTATAATTATATGTGATTACTAATATTTTACAAAGTAATGGATTATAAATGTGCAAAAATTTGAATGATGTGATTATTTTGGCTTTGCAAAATATACTGGTATTATTGATGTATTTTTATGCTGTGAATGTACAAACCACTGTATATGTGATATGAGGAGCTTATGCTCATGATGATGCATGATGTGCTACATGCAAATATGATGATGATATGTGTCGCCGCGGTTCTCATATGATGTGAAATGAGGTGAAATGCCAAGTGATACGGGACCCATCTTCACAGGGGGAGATATGTGGAGGACACACATCTAGAGGATGTGATGTGATTGATATATTGCATAACACACATACATCTAGAGGATGTGTTGTGATTGATTATGATATATGGCATAACGCTGGTACCAGGACCCTTCCTTTAGAGGACATTAAAGAGTGATACACCAGATGGGTGTTGTAGGGCCGTGGGACACATAAGGAAATAATAATTATATGAATACAGTGGGTTTGTTTACATTGCATATTTCAGCATTTATTGTATAATTAAGCTTTCAAAATTATTTGAGCTGATGATATCATGTTTTGATAACATGATGAATGTATTTGAAATTGGAAGTTTTATACATGAAAATATGGTTTGATAATATCTTGACGAAATGATTATATAATAGTATGCTTATTTATTGAGTGTAAGCTCATATAAATCTTATAATGTTTTTCAGAGCCACAGGACTGAAGAATGGGATCTGGGGTAGTTGGAGCTTCATTCAGAGGAAACTAAGATCCAACATTTTGTTGTAACCCCAGTGACTTATGTATGATGGGCATGTAGCCTAAAACCTGTGATTATGGTTTGTATTAAGAACCATTTAAATTGGACGATATATAGTTATTACCCCTTCTTGTATTAAATGTTATATTTTGGGACGCCTTGCATGCCAAGCATGTGGCAGGTTGCCACCCCTAGATCCAATATAGGGTCTGGGGCATGATAAATGAAGACTTCAATAATTACTATTGACGCCAAGTCACCTTCTTCAACCGCCGGGGAAATAGACGTCCTCCTCAACGGGCTCCTGCAAGAAAAGTCCCCAGAGACCGGATGTTCCGATGGGGACCCTCCGATGCTCAAATCAGTCACTTAGGAATAGGTGAGAACTCACTAGCCGAAGAAGCTAAAGAGAGTTAGGGTTTCGCTAGCAAAAAGAAGACTAGAAAACCTTAGTTTTTTCGGATCCCACTTACAGTGAAAGTGCGGCCTTTTATACCTGCTCGAAGATCTGCTTTCCATCCCAAAAGATCGCTGATTCTGGGGCGCCCCGTCTGGTAACGGACAAAAAGGTGAGGCTTGACAGTGACGGATCGTACTATCATCGTGTGTGTCGGAGGTGTCCTACGTTACTTGCCAGTATGGCCTCACAGGTGTTCGGCAGCTGTGGTTGCAGTTGGTGCGCGCCGTCGCTGGATGTGACCTCGCATAGCTACAAGTGGTGGTGAATCGTACTCCGTAACAGGGCATGGTCATGCACAGTTGAGCATGTGCAATGAACTATACGCCGTTATGAGGTATGGTCACTCGCAGCTACGGGCGTACAGCGGGCCATGTGGGTGCTCCAGGTGGCCTGAAGTTGTTGCTTGGTTCAAAGGCCAACCCATGTACTGAGCGTCGCTCCTGCACCCCGAGACCGGAGGGGGGGCTCTCCCGCACCCCGGGACCGGAGGGGAGTCTCGGGGTTGAGATGTGGTGCCCTCACCCCGAGACCGGATGGGGTCTCGGGGGTGAGATGTTACTTGTGCACCCCGAGACCGGAGGGAGATCTCGGGGTTGTAATGCGGTGCCCTCACCCCGAGACCGGAGGGGGTCTCGGGGGTGAGATATTACTTGTGCACCCCGAGACCGGAGGGAGGTCTCAGGGTTGTAATGCAGTGCCCTCACCTCGAAACCGGAGGGGGTCTCGGGGGTGAGATATTACTTGTGCACCCCGAGACCGGAGGGAGGTCTCGGGGTTGTAATGCAGTGCCCTCACCCCAAGACCGGAGGGGGTCTTGGGGGTGAGATGTTACTTGTGCACCCCGAGACCGGAGGGAGGTCTTGGGGTTGTAATGCAGTGCCCTCACCCCGAGACCGGAGGGGGTCTCGGGGGTGAGATGTTACTTGTGCACCCCGAGACCGGAGGAAGGTCTCGGGTTGTAATGCGGTGCCCTCACCCCGAGACCGAAGGGGGTCTCGGGGGTGAGATGTTCGGGGTCTTACCGGATGCAAGGCAGAGCTAAGGGTTGAGTGACACTTTGGAGATGAGAAGTGAATCCTCGAGGCAGACACTTGGCGAAACTGACATTGATATCGGAGGATTAGAAGGTTTCGGGGCCAAAGGGATCTCCGTTAGCTGTCGTTACTGTTTATTCTAACGGTGTTGGATCAGCCACATCAATTACCTACAACCAAACAGGCCCTCAAGCTTAATCGATCCATCCTCTTCTCATTCCATTTCTCCCAGTTGCCAAAATCAACCAGAGCAATCAAGTGATACCGTTCTGCTGTTATATCTCTTGTTTAGATTCAAGGCCGCTATTAAATCCTTGCGCTGGATAAATGTCCATGCTTTTCACTTCCCCCTCTCCTGTATATCTCTTCCCTATCCAAAGAAATATATGATTTTCATCTATAGCCATACTCACCTCAAACAGTCAGTCAGCTTGTTAGAATCACAACCAATCAAACTCTTTAAAGAGAAACCTCATCAAATCTCACTTTCTACTTTCCACCTCCTGTTTTCAGTTTCAGCTTTCAGATCAATTACCACAAATTCCAATATATATGAAGTGGAAAATGGCAAAGAGGTGCACCTCACAGTCAGGTATAAGCAGCAAACATTAACCCTTCTGATTTTTGTTTGGACACAATTCTCCAATACCCAAAAAGCTTCCAGAGGAGAAAAGCATCTAAAGTAGATTACATGCAGGCTCAATTAAGCATAATCTGACTATCCTTTCACCAGTCTCTTTCTTCATTAGTGATTTATAAAATACTTGGGATTTGTTCACCATCAACTACATAATTAGGAAACTAAGAGCACAGTTTGAAAGGTATTTCTTTCTTCCATCTTTAGAAAGAAATGGGAGTTGCTGCAGAAATGGGTGTTCCTGCATCCATTGTGAACAATCTCCAATCTCTGCACAGTAAATACTAGCATGAACAGCTACTGATTGAAATCATTGCTCAAATCATATAAAACCAAGACAAGAAATACAAAAAGAAAATTTATACGTTTAAAAAATCACCTAATCGCTTGAATCTTTGTTGCAAAGTCTATAAATTATACATCCTCTGGTTGAATCATAACGACTTACTTCATACATATTCTCAAAGTAACAAAATCAGATCAATGACTGAAATCATGCAACCATTAAATATGTTGTACTTCAGGAAAAATTTTGCACACATTCACCAAATGACAGAGAAAAAGTTTTTCAGAAAAAAATGGCAAGCTGACAATCGCTATTATTGTACACAAATCCTGCAAAAAGATGAGTGAATTTTGCTAATGGAATTTAAAAGGCTTCATAATTAATATTCTGTGAACAAGGTAATGTCTATCATAAAGAAGTTGCAACTAGCTCAAGCAATGGTCAACTTCCATTTGATAGAATTGAAAGAAAAATGTTGGAATTGGAAGACTTCCAACACGCAAGATCAAGTGACAAGTTTAGTGATAATCATGCTGCCAAAGAACTATTTACATCCATATCTTCAATATTTGAGAACTGAGCTTACTTGAATGCTTCCTCCTTGCAGTTCAGGTATGCCTAGACCGATGAGGTGAAAAAGGAAGTATTTCCAAGTTTCAGGATTGTATTTATTAATAACTCCAAATTACAACTGGAGAAAATAATCAATAGGTAGGTTGGCTCCGCTAGTTCTTGGTTGTGCTACACTTAAATGGGTATGCAAATTTGATATATGAACTCAGGCAATGTTTTCTATTTCATAATTCTCTTGGCAGGCAATGCTAGTACAGTTTGAAGCAAAGGCCATCCAATGACAGTGCATGGGTGCAATAAACCATTGATTTAAGAAATTTTCACCATCATGATATGAGCAATTTTAAGAAGGTTAAAATGCTTGAAGAATCAGATTTGTCATAGCTTCATCCCATGTATAAGAAGTCAGAATTAAAGATCAAGGTTAAAAACAGGCAGCCAGTTCTCAAGCTAGCAGCCATATATTACACTTTATTCTACCATTGAATCTAAATTTTACAGGTACATTCTTCTTTATGTAAAATTACATCAGCATAAAGACATCATTTTTTTAGTTTATTAATAATGATATATATTACACATCCTCTCTTTTTTTTGTGATAAGCCTAATTAAGCTGGCCATAAATGAGATGGGCAAAGCTCATGCTCAGTTTGTGTACTAATCAAGGGGTCCCAACAATGAGTGCCTTGTTGAGCTAAACAGGAGTTGCTCACAAATAGGTCACTTGGTTGATGGCCCAAGGGCATCCTGAAGTGCTGTAAAATACAAAGTAACAAAGAGCATGATCTAGCATCCAAAAACCACATAAAAGACTCATTTGAAACTCTGACTTCATGCATGTACTTAGTGTCCACTTTGCACTTGGCCTAGTTTTGTTCTCAGAACCCATAACAGTAGCCATGGTAGATTATGCTCTCAAATGCATTCTAGGCTACACAGATGGGACCTAAATACAGAACTAAATTACATTTCTCCAGACATTTAGCACATATGTTTGTTCTTAGTTTCACATACAATTTGAAAATTTTATGCTATGTCTTTAGAATATCTAGTTGTTTCTTAAGGCCTACTTTCAAGTCTGCATTATTTCATAAGTTAGAGAGAGGAAAGTAATTACCGAAACCTAGATCTGCACCTTTTCCCCTGTTCTCTGCACATATTTTCAACCCTTATCTCCAAACTCAATGTCCTCAGTTCGCAGATTCATGTCCATCTGATAAAGGGGCATCCAAGAAGAACTAAAGAAATTATGGCTGCAGTTTCACTACTCTCTGCCTTTTTGCCAATGGTGTTTTTCAAAACCTATCATCAAATATGAGCATGAAAGATATACGGCATCCAAAAGCAGCTGGGAAAAATTCAGAGTATGCCATCCTTTATCAAACACATGTTCTAAGTGATAGAGATATAGACTAAAAGATATGTTTTATGTTATGTCTTTACATTTTAATGAGAATTCATTTTGAGCAATGTGTGCCATTTACTATATATGTGCATGTGTCTAGTATTTACAAAGAGTATTTGATCTAGTGTGTAGAGTACGGCTTACACACAGAAGACTAGATCATCGGTTCTTTTGGAATACAAGTTTATTGTTCACAGTTTTAGATGGAATTGGACACACCATCAGTAGAACTGTAGCACAAATTTTTAGTAGGTCTGTCTTGACTACGGGGAATGGTTTATTCTAACTATTTGTGCTAGTACACTTTGTGTGTATTGAACAGGACCCAGTTGAGTTAATTATTTTATACTGACTTTATAAAATAATTTAAAACTCATGAATATTATGATTACTTATGCTCTTAATCTGAATTCTATTTCTAGACACGTGTATGTAGTGATTATTGCTTTGATTACACATAGAGTGAGATTCTATATGAGTCAATTAACTCAGTGGGTTGGGCAATAACATTATATATATGGTGAATATTAATAGTTGAAGGAATCCACGTCCTGTTAATTTGGATTGATGATATCCCCTTGAGAAAGCTTATAAGTTTTGATTGTATCAAATCTTGCAAGTGGATTTTGAATCCGATACATCAAATAAGTTAAGTGGATAAGTCTCAAGGATAATAACAGCCAATTAAATTATATTGTCAGTATTTAAATTTAATTGGTGGATATCTGTAATCTTAACGTGGGGAGATAATAAGTATTTAATATTAAGGCTCGAAAATATAAATTCGAATATGATTAGGAGTACAATTATAATTCTTTAGTGGAATGAATTGTAATTTACGTAATTGAATCCTAACCCGGGATAGGATTAGGAGATTTAATTACGTGGGAAGTCCTTTTCATATTTGCCTATTGGTCCCTGTTGTAGCCCTATAAATACCCTCTCAGTTGGTTGCTAGGGTTAACGTTTTTGAGGAAAAAAAAAACAAGAAACCCTAGGTCGGCCGAGAGATCCCACCATCTTGTGAGAGAAGGAAGGTATTTTCGGGAATACGGCGGAAGGCTAAAAGGTTGAGGTCGAGCAATCAAATCAAAGTGTTCCAACGTTCAAGTCTGAAGGTATGATCTTATACTCATAGATTAGAACGGTAAAATTTTTTTGTATTACTCATATACGCTATAGCCGTGATCTTGGGGGTATTCCGCGCTCCCCAACAGTGGTATCAGAGCCACGGCTGATACTGTATATGAATAATGCGGCCATGTTCTCCATTAATCGGAATATGCATGCGTGGGATGGATCGTGCTTGCTGCTAACGTTGTTTTGCAGGTTTCTATCCTGTTATTATGGTCACATGAATGTATGTGTTCTGATTTAATATTGCTTAGATCTGTTTTGTGAACTCCGGTTTTAAGGAGGCGTAGGATCATTGTAATATTTTATAGCATGTATGCTCCGGTTTTTTGAGAGCTTTGTGATTGTAAATACGTAGCATGTGAACTCCTATATGGAGGCATAGGATTTTTGTAATCTGGTGCGGCTCTATGGAGGAAGAAGACCTGCTGCACATTGCAGGATATGATTCTAAGGAGAATCGAATGAAGATAGGATTCTAAGGAGAATTCGTTGCAGATAGGATTCTAAGGAGAATCCTTGCATGATAGGATTCTAAGCAGAATCCGTTGCAGATAAGATTCTAAGGAGAATCCCTTGCATGATAGGATTCTAAGGAGAATTGCATGATAGATTCTAAGAGAATCCGTTGCAGATAAGATTCTAAGGAGAATTCATTGCAGGATTCTAAGCAGAATCGATCCCCGCTGGGGGCCAGCCCCCAGACCCCCGTATGCGAAGCGGCAAATCGTCGAGCAAAGTAGCAATCATGGTGCAACAGGGATCTTCATCTGCATGAAAATTTTGACCATAATAACAGGGATTTTATTTATCTTGTTTATATTGGTTATGTTGCATACTTGCTTGATTGTTTATCCTTTTGTTCTTATGTCTATAACTAGGAGAACATGGTTAATTGGATATCACTTGCTGTTTGTGTTTTGAATTTATAAGATAATCAAACACAAGTTTTATAACCCTCAAAATATTGTTTAAATAACTAAGTGGGAGAGGGAATTAATCACATTTAAATCCCATGGTCCCATCACTTGTTTATTGGTGAGGTAGTTAATTTCATGTGTTAGCATTAGTGCTTTCCTCCCCATAGGATGAAATTGATTGCCAGCTCACCAAGAATAATCCCTAGTAGTTGTTAATGTTGGATTACCTCTCCATCTGAGGGATCCACCATGGGACAATGGATCTAGCATTGAGTGATGGTATACACTTAGGTATAAATATTGGTATCCTCCCCATCGGAGTCACTACAAATATTTATATGACCAAAGTTAGCCAGCTAATTAATTTTACTTGGTATGTTACCTTTTACCTAGATAGTAAAATTAATAGGTTTTATCTGTCTAGATAAATGATGAGTAGTAGACGTCCTCCCATCGAGGCATACTATTCAAAATGTACTAGGCTGCTGGCAAATTCTATATTATGTAGTGGTTGAGGGGCCCTACTTATAATTTTGAATTTAAAGTTTATTGCTCATTATATCTTATTTGATGTATGAATGATTCTCAGGATTAAAATGTCTTCTTTCAATCCACTTGCTGTGATACTCAAAGAAAACAAATTGACTGGTCCTAATTACATTGATTGGAAAAGAAACCTGGATATAGTGTTAACTGCAGAAGGGTACAAGTATGTGCTCACTCAGGTCTGTCCCGCAGAGCCCGGTGAAGGGGCTTCAGATGAGGAGTCCCAAGCTTACCGTAAGTGGGTTAAGGCTGATGAGATGGCGCGGTGTTACATATTGGCATCTATGTCAAATGTTCTGCAACATCAGCATCAATCTATGCCCTCTGCCTATGACATGATGTTCAACCTCAAAGAAATGTTTGGGGATCAGAGTCGTGCAGCTAGGCAGACTGCGATGAAAGAACTGATGAACACTAATATGGCTGAAGGAACTCCTGTCAGGGATCATGTTCTAAAGATGATTAGTCTTCTGAATGAACTGGAGATCCTTGGAGCGGAGATGGATGGGGAAACCCAGGTTGATATCATTCTCCAGTCCCTACCTGATTCTTTTAAGCAGTTCTGCCTAAATTACACCATGAACAAAATGAATTTTTCACTGGCAGAGCTACTTAAAGAACTTCAGGTAGCAGAGAGTTTCATTAAGAAGCCTGCAGTTGCTATGGTTACTGAAAAAGGTTCTTCTTCGAAGTCTCATGCTAAGAAGAAGAAAAAGGTTCAGAAAAAGAAACAGCATCAGGCCCCACAGCCCAATGGGGAAATAAAAAAGAAGGAAAGTGCTTCGTCTGCAAGCAGCCAGGTCACTGGAAGCAGCAATGTCCAGTTTGGCTTGCCAGGAAACAGGCTAGAGGTATATCTCATTCACTTGTAGTTGAAACTTGTTTAGTGCTGTTATCTACCAGTGGCTGGTGTGTAGATACGGGAGCCACTAATCATGTTTGCAATTCTTTGCAGGGTTCCAGCAGACCCGGCAGCTAAGTGATGGGGAGATTTACATATTTCTGGGAGATGGCACGAGAGTGTCAGTAGTTGCAGTGGGAGATTTTAGCTTTTCTTTTAGTAGAAATAGAATTTTAATATTAAAAGACTATTTTTTTGTACCTTCAATTAGAAGGAATTTAATTTCAGTTTCTAAGTTGGTTGATGATGGATATTCAGTTTATTTTAATGACTCCGTTGTTATTAAGAAAAATAAACATTTTATCTGTTCTGGTACATTGGTGGATGGTCTTTATATTATTAATCATGTTTCTCCTACTGTGCAACTAAATGAAGTGAATAACAATAATAGACCATGTAAGAGAAAACATCCTTCTGAAATGAATCAAACTTATCTTTGGCACTTGCGCCTAGGTCATATAAATCTAAGACGGATTTCTAGACTGGTTCAAGATGGACCATTAGGTTCATTGGAAGTAGAGGCACTACCGGTCTATGAATCTTGCTTAGAAGGAAAAATGACCAAGCGGCCATTCTCGGCCAAAGGCAATAGAGCTAAGGAGATATTAGAATTGGTTCACTCTGATTTGTGTGGCCCAATGAACATCCAAGCTAGAGGTGGTTTTGAGTACTTTATCACTTTTATTGATGATTACTCAAGATATGGGTATATTTATCTGATGCGCCGTAAGTCTGAATGCTTTGAAAAATTTAAAATTTTTAAGGCAGAAATGGAGAACCGTCATGGTAAAAATATCAAGACACTACGATCCGATCGTGGTGGCGAGTACCTCTTAGGGGAGTTCACAGATTACTTATTAGATGCTGGGATTGAATCCCAGTTGTCTGCACCTAGTACGCCACAGCAGAATGGTGTAGCTAAAGAAAGAATAGGACTCTTATGGATATGGTTAGATCTATGATGAGTTATTCAGACTTACCTATTTCGTTTTGGGGATATGCATTAGAGACAGCTGCATATATTCTTAACTTGGTACGATCTAAGTCAGTACCTAAGACACCCACAGAACTATGGACTGGGCGCAAGCCTAGTCTAAGACATGTTTGGGTTTGGGGTTGTCCAGCACATGTACTAAAAGGTAAACCAGATAAGTTGGAATCAAGGACAGATGTGTTGGAAGATTATTAAAAATTATATGACCCAATCCTTTTGATTTTGATGATTACTAAAAGCCATTGAGTTCATTAAAAGATATAATGAGTTTATTTAAATGAGCAATAAATTTTGAACAATGAATGAGAATGTTAAAGTTTGACGTTAATCAATTTTGAAAGTAACTTTAAGCTCAATGTTTAAACTTTCAAAAAGAAATTTTATAATTCATGTTTTATTCAATGAGTTTTTAAATAGTTCTTGAATGAATTCTTAATGTCAATTCTATTGAATTCAAGTCAAAACAATGAATTAAAATGAATCTACGATTTTAATGTCAATCAGAAAGTTTCTGATTTTTGATATCTCTTGAGTTTCAGAGTTGACTCCGCTCAGTGTACAGAAATGTGCATCTGTCTCGAGTCGACCCACAAAATTTGTCGAGTCGACCCCTGATTCTGTCGAGCCGACTCCATGACTGTGCGAGTCGACTCCGCTCAGACAACAGAGGTGTGTTTTTCTGAGCACCTCGCGAGTCGACCCCCAGCTTTTCATGAGTCGACTCCCGACTTTCAGGAGTCGACACTTTACTTTTGGTGAGGACCCCTAACCTTTATAAACATTTCTATTTTTGGTAAGACGAGCTCGAGCCGACTCGGGAAAAGCATGAGTCGACTCCAGCAAATCTGGGGAAATTTTTACGGATGCCAACTCAGCTCCAACGGTTAGTTTTTCGATTAACGGCTATTTTTCTTTGTCTCTAACGGCTATATTCTTGCAGAATCAGAAGCTCAAATCAAAGAGAGCCTCGGAAAAACAGAGCGTTAGCTTCGTGATTTAGAGTTGTGGGAAGCTATGCAGCTTAGAGCATCTCAAGTGCTGATTCTGTAATCCTGCTGGTACACCTCAGCTCTAAGGTCAGTAACCTAGCAGACACCCACAGGTAACCTCTACAAGTGGACTCGTTGTGCGCGAAGCCTAGTCTAAGACACTGTTCGGGTTGTGGGGTTGTCCAGCACATGTACTAAAAAAGTAAACCAGATAAGTTGGAATCAAGGACAGATGTATGCTTCTTTGTTGGATATCCTAAAGGAACAAAAGGTGGTTTATTTTATTGTCCTAAGGATCAGAAGGTCATTGTTAGCACCAATGCCCGATTCTTGGAGGAGGACTATATTATAGACCACAAACCCAGAAGTAAAATTGCTCTAGAAGAGTTGAGAGGCGATAAAACTAGACTGGCTCCTTTAATACCAATAGTACAAGCAGAAACACCACAAGAAAGTAGGTTCCCAAACTTCCCAATAACTATTCGTAGTGGGAGAAGTATAGTAACACGAACTGACCCTGAACTGATACAAAAGGATACCATTAATGCACCAGTTTCAGAACCAGTGCAGGTTGATGGAGCACAAGGATCAGAGTCAGATCGTATTACTACAAGCACATACAATCAGGTTGTGCCTCGTCGTAGTGGGAGGGTTGTAAATACACCTAAACGGTATATGTTCCTTGGAGAGTCATATGACAGAATCTCTGATGAACTGGATACTGAACCCAGTAGCTACAATGAAGCATTACAGGATAAAGATGCAACTCTTTGGCAAAATGCTATGAAATCAGAGATAGAGTCTATGCACTTTAATCAGGTCTGGGATCTTGTAGAACCACCCGAGGGAGTAAAACCCATCGGATGCAAGTGGATCTATAAGAAGAAGAGAGGAGCAGACGGGAAGGTGGAAACCTTCAAGGCTAGGCTAGTTGCAAAAGGTTTTACTCAGAAAGAAGGGATCGACTATGAGAAAACCTTTTCACCAGTAGCTATGCTTAAGTCTATCCGGATTCTCTTATCCATTGCAGCTCATTTCGATTACGAAGTTTGGCAAATGGATGTCAAGATAGCTTTCCTTAATGGAAATCTTGACGAGTGCATTTACATGATGCAACCAGACGGTTTTATAGCAAAAGGCCAGGAGCACTTGGTGTGCAAGCTTAAGAGGTCCATTTATGGACTTAAGCAGGCATCTAGATCTTGGAATACTCGTTTTGATCAAGCTATTAAATCTTATGGTTTTGATCAAAGTCCTGACGAGTCATGTGTGTACAAGAAGCGTGATGGAAAAACTTTGGTGTTTCTGGTGCTATATGTGGATGACATCTTACTTATTGGAAACGATATGGGAGTGTTATCTTCGGTCAAGGTATGGTTATCTGGACAATTTGATATGAAGGACTTGGGAGAAGCAAGTCACATCCTAGGGATCAAGCTTTTGCGAGATCGCAAGCAAAGGATGATATGCTTATCTCAAGCCACTTATATCGATAAAATTCTCACCCGTTTTGGTATGCATAATTCCAAGAAAGGATTTCTTCCTTTCAGGCATGGAATTTCTCTATCTAAGGATCAGTGTCCTAAGACACCTGAAGAGATAGAAAGTATGAAGGCAGTTCCTTATGCTTCTGCAGTAGGAAGCCTAATGTATGCTATGCTATGTACTAGACCTGATATCTGTTTTGCCGTAGGCATGGTTAGCAGATTTCAGTCTAACCCTGGGCGAGAACATTGGACTGCAGTAAAACATATAATTAAGTACCTGAAAAGGACTAAAGATTATATGTTAGTTTACCAAGCAGATAGTCTTGTGCCTATAGGATATACAGATTCGGACTTCCAATCAGATAATGAATCTAGGAAATCAACCTCGGGATATGTGTTCACTTTGGGTGGTGGAGCAATTAGCTGAAGGAGTGTCAAGCAAACTTGTGTTGCTGACTCTACCATGGAAGCTGAGTATGTGGCTGCATCTGAGGCTGCAAAAGAGGCTGTTTGGCTAAGAAACTTTCTTTTGGATCTTAGTGTGATACCTTTAGTGCAATTACCTATTACACTTTATTGTGATAATAGTGGGGCAGTTGCTAATTCGAAGGAACCCAGGACTCATAAGAAATCTAAACACATTGAGCGTAAGTATCACCTGATACGTGACATCGTGCAAAGAGGTGACGTGCTGGTGACCAAGGTTACACCTGAGGACAACCTGGCAGACCCTTTTACAAAGAGTTTAACTTCGAAAGTTTTTGATAGACATGTAGAGGGCATGGGAGTTAGATGTGTACAAGCATTACTTTGAGTCTAAGTGGGAGATTGATAGAGATATAGACTAAAAGATATGCTTTATGTTATGTCTTTACATTTTAATGAGAATTCATTTTGAGCAATGTGTGCCATTTACTATATATGTGCATGTGTCTAGTATTTACAAAGAGTATTTGATCTAGTGTGTAGAGTACGGCTTACACATAGAAGACTAGATCATCGGTTCTTTTGGAATACAAGTTTATTGTTCACAGTTTTAGATGGAATTGGACACACCATCAGTAGAACTGTAGCACAAATTTTTAGTAGGTCTGTCTTGACTACGGGGAATGGTTTATTCTAACTATTTGTGCTAGTACACTTTGTGTGTATTGAACAGGACCCAGTTGAGTTAATTATTTTATACTGACTTTATAAAATAATTTAAAACTCATGAATATTATGATTACTTATGCTCTTAATCTGAATTCTATTTCTAGACACGTATATGTAGTGATTATTGCTTTGATTACACATAGAGTGAGATTCTAGATGAGTCAATTAACTCAGTGGGTTGGGTAATAACATTATATATATGGTGAATATTAATAGTTGAAGGAATCCATGTCCTGTTAATTTGGATTGATGATATCCCCTTGAGAAAGCTTATAAGTTTTGATTGTATCAAATCTTGCAAGTGGATTTTGAATCCGATACATCAAATAAGTTAAGTGGATAAGTCTCAAGGATAATAACAGCCAATTAAATTATATTGTCAGTATTTAAATTTAATTGGTGGATATCTGTAATCTTAACGTGGGGAGATAATAAGTATTTAATATTAAGGCTCGAAAATATAAATTCGAATATGATTAGGAGTACAATTATAATTCTTTAGTGGAATGAATTGTAATTTACGTAATTGAGTCCTAACCCGGGATAGGATTAGGAGATTTAATTACGTGGGAAGTCCTTTTCATATTTGCCTATTGGTCCCTGTTGTAGCCCTATAAATACCCTCTCAGTTGGTTGCTAGGGTTAACATTTTTGAGGAAAAAAAAACAAGAAACCCTAGGTCGGCCGAGAGATCCCACATCTTGTGAGAGAAGGAAGGTATTTTCGGAAATACGGCGGAAGGCTAAAAGGTTGAGGTCGAGCAATCAAATCAAACTGTTCCAACGTTCAAGTCTGAAGGTATGATCTTATACTCATAGATTAGAACGGTAAAAAAATTTTGTATTACTCATATACGCTATAGCCGTGATCTTGGGGGTATTCTGCGCTCCCCAACACTAAGATGCCAAGAAGAAGCTGGAAAAGTGTAAGGCTCTGAGAATCTCATTGGCAAATGTTAAGGACGCAGTCCATGGGGCCAATGACTAAGACAAATTCAGCTACAAAGCTTTGCAATGTAGAGCAGAGATCAGGGATGACACTGAAAATGATACAAGACTTCTATCACCACAATAAGGTGTCATTCACATCAAATGTTGCATGAGATTAAAACTACTGTGGAGATTTCAGATCATATGTTCAGTATAGAGCTATGAGCACCATCTAATAACAGATAGTGATGTGGCTGGTACACAGCCTGGAGGAAGAAACAAACAACAAAACCTACTCTATCGTTTTAAAATTAAATATCATAAGAAGAGATGGAGACAAAAGAAAAGGAACTTTAGAAAAGAAAAGGAAGAAACAAACATCATGGCTATCAAGATCCTTCCTACAAATGGAATAATGGGCTTGGAAAGGCGATGCTGGCACAGATGGTGTACAATGAGAAGAGAGAACTTGTAGCTGATCATGGTCTGCATCTTAGAGGATTATGAAGTCTACAAGATTAGAAAGATAATCATAGAATTGGTACTTAGAAATATATAAAGATCCTGTAATATGTATTCAGTGTAGTGACTTGTGTTAAATGCAGTGTCCCCTGGACATGGATACAAGAATCAGATATAGACACATATCCAAGTGTTTGGCTTAGCAAGAAGAAAAGAAGATACAAAGATACCTAGGATAAGTAATAATTTTAACAAAATTATATATATATATATATAATCTTCTTTATTTAAATACAAAAATAAACGTTAAGAAGATATACTTGTTAAGGTTTTTCAATATTTATATTCTTGGCCAATCACTAAAAAGAAATAAATACTCACTTCTAACACAAAAATAGGCGGTCAAACTCATTGTTGAAAGAGCTCAACTCTCTGCTAATCTTTTATCCAAATGTCTAATACATATCTGACATAGATTTTTTGGAGCCAGATGTGAGTGTCCAGGTAACACAGGTTGAAAGTTGTGTGAAACGAATAATTGAGAGATTTGTTAGCAGTTCAACTGAAGGTGGTAAAATAGTCATGACTGACCAAGTGGCAAAAAGTCTCTTCAATGCATTGCTTGGACATTAGAAGTTTACCAATTGGACAAACTATCTAAGGATGTTGTTTGTAGATTCTTTGGGAAAAGTGTACTCACTAAAAGCAAAGAAAGCACCCATGCTTTGTCAAAACTGTGACGTCCCAAGTCATGGAAGTGCATCTGCCCTTGACAATTAAGACACTTGGGAGCTTACTGTCACGCAAAAGGACAAACAGATGTGGAGGTCAGTAGCAAGGGTCGGTTACAATCACCTGTCCTCCATTTGAACCAGTGTTTGCTTAATGCACCGTCTTCCCAAAGGATTATGAGATCGAGATGTTAATTAGCTTTTAGATGGCAAATGATTTTATGAATTCAAGTAGTTTTACCATATACAACGCAAACTTTGGGAACCACATATCTCTGTTCATGCTTTTATCCCCAACCCAACCTTAATGACTCCAACCCTAGATCCTTTTTCTTTCATTTCCCTTCCTTTCTCTTGTTCAAGTCATATGCAAAGCATGTGCCACCAGCTAATAAAGAGAGTCCCAATGCACACATTAAAAATGTTGTCTTCTCCATTCAATCAGAACAGTGCTAGCTCACTAAAGTCTCACAATCTTCTCATTTCACTTCCATGCTGGGCATTTGGGATGAAGTCATCAGTCATATATAATTGGATCTACATCTCTATGTTTATTTCACAATACTTTGGAAAGATGGTGCAATCAACAGAGCATTGCTTCAAATGGAAAAACAAGTCATTATAGCTCATCCTCAACAAAAGTTGGATTTTATCTTCATTCTCTCAAATTTTGCTTTCCATCACAAACCATAACCCCCATGCTTTCCTCTGCTAGATATATTAGGCTCCACAGTGTTTTCTCCTCAATTAGCCAGCCCTCATACTTCCTGACCTTGCCCCTCCTAATATTTACCAAGTTTAGGTGTTGTTTTGCACTTTCTTCATGAATCTTATCTCAAACAATCTCTACTGATGATCTTCAGAAGAATTGCACCATCAGTGAACCCACTTTTGTTGATCCTCATTGCAAACATCATCTAAAACAAGCAAGATTTTTTTTTTTTTACACAATTTCCATGAGTTGGGGTGCAGAAAACTGTATTCAAAAATCTGTGATTATATTTCTTCAATGCCAATTCTTAGATCGTCTTACCAATCTTTTGGGCGTTACAATCAACCGAAAACACATAGCAGGATGGATCCATAGTTACTGCCATTCTGCTTTCGGTGTAAAACTGGCCAAGTTTGGCCGACTTTTTGGTCGACCCACGGGCAAAACTGGCTCGATAAAACCTAAACTTGATACATAGATCAAAATTTCTTATTTGAACCATGAATTAATTTTGAGAAATTGAAGTGACCTTTTTTAGTTTATTATTTGGTGAAGATATGTCAAACACTTTTTTTAAAAAAAAACAGTGGTATAATTGTTAGTAATTTGCACATATAATAACATTACCAAGCATAATTTGCGAGCAATTCCATGATAAAATCATGAGAACCTCTCAAAAGATATTCCAACTTCACCCGCGTTGCTCCATCGTTTGTCCCCACCGCCGTCGGGACAGTGAACGGTGCGAAGGCCCACTCCACCACCGCCTGCAGGGATGTCGGCGAGCAGGGCGTCGATGGCTGAGCGCGGAAGCGGGAGAGGTATCGGGAGGCGCGGAGTTGGGGCTGACGATGGAGGCTTAGAAATTATTCTGTTAGGGATGGCATATCATGTACGTCGCTTTGGCCGAGTGGTTAAGGCGTGTGCCTGCTAAGTACATGGGGTTTCCCCGCGAGAGTTCGAATCTCTCAGGCGACGGTTAGTTCTTTTTTTTAAACAGGGAAGAGGTCTACAAAATCATATTCAATTTGAAGAGAAGTTGTAAAGCCCTCCATTTAGGCTTTTCTTTTGAAGATTTGAAGAGAAGTGGCACTAATTATTCGAAGATTAAAAGGCACAGCTATAGCAAATCAAAGGACATTACATTTATTATGAAATAATGGTGAGTTACATTGGCCTCTTCACTACTTTAAAATATTAATACTAAATATAACTCTTATGACTCTCAATGATTTCAACAATTATATGAACTAAATGTCTTTCATGGAAATAGATATGGGCAACCGACCCTGTTGGCCATAAATTTCTTTGATGGAAATAGGATGGAAATAGAATTGGGTAGGCCATGATGCCCATGGGTCCAGCACCAACGTACTGTGCCAGCTCGAAAAAAATTTTTCCATCAAAAATTTTTTTCCATCGACCCCGACACAGCATGAGCTCGTCATGGATCGTGCCGACTCGCCGTGCCAGCACGGCATGGCACAAGCCCAGGTGCACGGCCCACATGGGCCTCAGCCGTACCAACCAAGATGGGCCTATGCCTTATCGTGCCAGGCACAGCCCACATGGGCCTAGGTCGTGCTGGTCCAAGTGGGCCTATGCTGTGCCATGCCAGGCATGGCGCATATGGGCCTGGACCGTGCCAGCATAGGTAGGCCAGCATGGCTCATAAAGGCTTGATAAAAAAATTTTATAAAAAATATTTTTTAAATAAATTTAAAAATTATTAAGAATAAAGAAATTTATTAATATGAAGCCACCTTAATGGTGAGGGGTTTGGCAAAACCCCTATCAGTTTATTAATTTAAAATTAAAATGGTACATGAAGGGAGGGGGCTAAGCCTGACCTCTAGAATACAATAAGAAAAGAAAAAAAATAGAGATGACTCACTTTAACAATTAAAAAAATACATTATTCGAAGTAAAACCTATATTATTAGAAGTAAAACAAATTCAAGCCTCAGGAAGACATAAGGCCCATACAAAAGGCCTTGTTAAAGCACACTCTATGCTCCAAGGGCATCATTCTCAGCTTCTCTCATGTTAAAAAAGACTTTGTGCATCGATCTTCAGTGCATAAAGTGTGCACCAGATGCGCGGCATTTGCAAGTTTGGTCCTCAGGCTAGTCCATAAGGTGATTCCTGGGCTTACTATGCTCTTTGGCTGGTTTCGCTTAACAAGAGCACGGTTAACGTCAAGAGACCAGACTTTCTTGCTTGACTCGTTCATGATGCGTACAGTGCACCAAACGACCTAGTCTTTCTTATAAATTCGAGTCTTCGTGAGAATATCTAAACTTAGTAGGACTTGTTCCTTTTTGTTTTTTTTTCCTTATGATGTCGTTAAATTATGAATAAATGGATAAAAGCTGGAGAGGGTGCCATTCAAATGTTCAGCACGCCTTAAATATAATAATGCAAATATAACCAAAAAGATATATACTAGTGATGTATTACTACAAATGTGACTCACAAGTTATAGTCAATTACATACAATAGTTAGAACTAGACCTGCAGACTTTAACACAATTAGAAGATTGGACCAGTAGCTCAATGATCCAATAGATGGATCAATGGTTGAATAGTATAAATAATCAAAACAATAAAACTAAAAAATGATTCATAAGGATAAATAGAGATAATTTTTTAATAAAATTTAATTAATATGATAGCTGAAAAATTTAAATTCTTAAAATTAAATTATTTAAACCCTAAATATCTCCTAGTAGGCCATGCCAGGCATGGCCCATCCGTACCGGGCCAGGCACGGCCCATCTATGCCGAACCAAGCACGGCCCATCATGGACTGTGCCAGGCCTGGCACAGCTTGGGCTTAGCATGGCCCGTGGCCCAAAATGGGCCACGTGTCGTGTCGTGCCAAACTTTTTAGGAAACGGACCATGCCTGGCAGCCCTATTAATAAACAGGTCGTGCCTGGCAGGCCTGTTAATAAATGGGCCATGCTTGGTACAACCCGTTAAGCACGGCCCGTTTGTTGAAGCGGCCCCATGGGCCTGGGCCGTGCTGGCCCAGGCACAGCCCAGTGCCCATGCTTAGATGGAAAGACCTTTAGTCCCACAAATTCTCTACAAAAGGTTGGGTCTCAAATCGCACTCTCAGGTATAAGAAATTGTTTATGTCATGATACATCACTCAAGTACCCATCAGTTGTAGGAAAGAAGTGGTTTGAAGATTTTGCTTAAAGAAATAGTGTATTGATCCTTTCAATACACTTTGAAATATAAAGGTATTTTCAACTACAGCAAGTTTCAAGATCTATAACGGAGAAAGGTAAAATTTATGTACTTTTAAAATTTTAATCAAATGGTGTTTATGCATCAAAATTAAATCCTAAGAAAAGAAGTAAGATGCCTTTTCTATAAGCAACATAACAATTAGTATCAAAGCATGATTGTCAATTTTGATGCAAAACCCATATCTTGAAACCTATAAATATCTTTATTTGGATATTTTGATGGGTGATTATGTAAAAGCCAACTGATATTTTGTTACTTATTGTTGCTGTCAGGATCCGTCCTCCGACTCGGGCACGGTCGATCTCCAGGGAGAGGGGGCGGACCTGCACAAAAAGTCCTCACGCGAGAGGCATTGGGGGTGGCCCTCCACGGAAGACCCTCCGACGCTCAAGTCAGTGGAGAAGAAATCGGCGATCAACAAGATAATGGGGAGGTGGATCTTTCCGGGAGACCTCTCCGGGGACGGCCAATCGAGAGCTCTAGAGGGCAAGAGCACCAACGAGCCGCCGGAGAGAGCAGTGAGAGTGCCCAAAAAGATGCGTACATATGCGTACCTGAGGGAATCTGCCAGTCTGGTAGTTATAGGCTGTCACCTGTGTCTTGAGCGCCTTCTGGAAGGTTCAGAGGTTGTTGGGATACGGAGGTGGACAGAATCAGGCCGTTGTGGGGCCGTTGGAATCATATCCCGTTTGTTAGGGGATCGACGGCCAGGAGAGCTTCTTGATGATTAAGATCTGGCTGAGTAGGCCTGGGGGAGTTATGATAGGTCTTAGGCCACGTTTCGACATGATTCCTTGTCTAGGATGTCGTTATGGTGAACCTGGGCTCTCCTGCGTCAGGTTCCGCGGAGGTGGGTATTGGATTGTGGATCATTTGATGTAGCCGGGCCATGGTGACTCGGGAGGAAGCGAGCTACGAAATCCCGGAAGGAGCCGAGCTATGGAAGCCCGGAAGGGCCGAGCTATGGAAGCCCAGAAGGAGCCGAGCTATGGAAGCCCGGAAGGGCCGAGCTATGGAAGCCCGGGAGGGCCGAGCTAGGGAAGCCCGGAAGGGCCGAGCTACGGAAGCCCGGGAAGGCCGAGCTAGGGAAGCCCGGGAGGGCCGAGCTATGGAAGCCCGGAAGGGCCGAGCTAGGGAAGCCCGGAAGGGCCGAGCTACGGAAGCCCGGGAAGGCCGAGCTAGGGAAGCCCGGAAGGGCTGAGCTACGGAAGCCCGGGAAGGCCGAGCTAGGGAAGCCCGGAAAGGCCGAGCTAGGGAAGCCCGGAAGGGCCGAGCTATGGAAGCCCAGAAGGAGCCGAGCTATGGAAGCCCGGAGGGAGTCGGCCTTAGCTGCCTCGCACGGATATCAATGCAATGTCGATTTTACCCTCCAACACATGCCCTCCACTCCCTAGTTCGAAGCGTAGGTTCGGGCATAGGGAGTATAAGTCCGAGCGGCACGTTCTGGATGGGATGTTTTGGTTTGGACAGCCCGTGCAATGATGCCCTAATTAATGCGTCAAATCATCGTGCGTTCGGGGGTAAGGCTCCCTTAAAAGCGACGGTTGGGAATGCGCCACGTCGTGAATCCCGAATGATCGGGCGTTTGTCGAGGCGGTTCCGAACACCTCGGGCGAGATGCCCCGTCTTCTCAAGGCGGCTTCTTAGTGGGGAAGCAAGGCGATAGACATACTATATATATATATGTGCACATTCGCAGCATCCTCTCATCTTGTTTTTTGAAAAGTTTGGCCTTTCATCCTCCTCGATTCTCATCGTCCCGCCTGGTGTTTTTTCTCTCAATCGAGATGGCGATGAGCCCCGACGATGTGGTTTCGGAGATTGTAGCTGAGGATTTGGGGAGGATTCACCAATGGTATGGCATGCCCTCAGATGTCGTTCTGCAGGCGCCGGAGTCCGAGGATAGGGTCTCACGAGATCTGGAGTCCAGGGTCTTCATTTATGAAGACAGTTTGAAGGCAGGCTTCCGTTTCCCTCTCCATCCTTTGGTGAAGGAGATAATGACCCACTACAACATCTGCCCGGCGATGGTGGCTCCAAACAGTTGGCGGAGCATCATCGGATTCATCTCAATGTGCCACCAGATCCGAATCGTCGCCACTCTCCCCCTTTTCCGCGCCTGCTACCATTTGATTCCTGGAGGAAATCAGAGTGGCCCTACATTGGACCCCGGAGATCTTTCAACGTCATTGTGGATAAGCCATCCTCCATCAAGGGGTGGAAGAGTCGGTTCGTTATCGCAGAGGGGAATATCAGTTCCGGCTTCCCTCGGAAATGGGGGAATTTTGTGAGGGATGTGGAGACGCATCCAGCTTTGTCGGCGCAGGAGGAGAGGGACTTGGATGTCCTTCGCAATGGCCAGGTGTTTTCGGCCAATGATCTGCTATCGGAGGGGGCCCTCTTCGCAGCCAGCTTAGCTCTCTGGACCCGCAAGGTGAATCCCTTCTTTTATCCCTTTCTCGTTGTATGTTTTTTCTCGATGAATGTGTTTGGATCTGAGTATGCGTGTTCCGTTCTGACAGCCAAAAGGTCGGCGTTGTCGAACCTCTCCAAGAGGAAGAGGGAAAAACGCCCAGGGGAGAGTAACGGCGCGGACAGCAGGAGGCCCGAGAAAAGGGCCCATACCTCCGCAAGAAGCCCGCCGGATACCGGAACGGTTACGGCAGGAGCGCCGGGGGTGAAGGAGGATCCGGGGAGAACGATTATGGCCCCCGGCCCTCTCGTGTTGGAGATATCGGATAGCTCGGACGAGGCTCCGTTGGCTCGTCCGACCGCGTCCCCCCTGAAAGAGGAACCAGCGACGGATCTGGCAGAGATGGTCATTTCTGAGGGGCCTACTGTCCCTGCGGGATCACCATCGGCTCCAGCAGGAGAGGGAGATGGGACAGCTGCAGCCGAGGAGGTTCAGGGGGAGCCCCCCCTTGGTCTCTCTGCAGGGGAGTCCGGTAGTAGTGAGGTCGGATCACCCTCAATGGGTCAAGAAGCGGGTCAGACCGAGGCTTTGGGGGAGCCTGCGGAGGAGATGCAGGTGGCGGTAACCGGGAAGGATGCGTCGGAGGAGGAGGTGCAGCAAGGCGGGAGTCCCGCAATTGGGGCCCCCTCGAAGAAGATTTTGGGGAGGCTGGCGCTTGGGCTGGCCGAACTATCTGAAGAAACCCAAGCTAGGGCCTTGGTAGAAGAGGCTGGGAGGTTGAAGGCCTCTCAGACGGGGTCGCCCCGGCCGGTCCCTCAGGCGGGGACGGTCAACCTAGCAGCTCGGGTGCTGGTGTCGAGGAGGCATTTTCCGCCATGATGAGGTCGGCCTTGTATCCGGGTGCAGATCCTTCGGCGGACAAGTTTGCAGACTTGGAGCTGGTCGATGCCGCGTTCGGTCAGCAAGGCATGGCCGAGAGTATCCATCTCCTTCCCGACATCGACAATACGACCCTGATGAGGATGACTCGGGCCTATGCCTCGCGGGTAAGTTATTTCTTTTGTGCGGTAGATGTTTCCTGAGTGACCCCATCGTGGGTTTTTATTCATCTTTTGTCTCGCAGAGCGTTTTGCTTTCTCGGGCGATGTGCTGGCGTTTGAGTTTGGCGATGGGGGCCAGCATTCAGGCCAGGAGGGACAATGCCGAGCTTCAATCACGACTGAAGGTGTCTGAGAAGTTCGAAGAGCTTATAGATATGACTGATAGGAGCTTGAAGGGAATAAGGGCGGCACACCAGGTCGCCCTGGCCGAGGTGTCCAAGCAAAAGCGTAGGGTGGAGGAGTTGCAGGAACTCCTGGCGAAGAACGATAACGCGTGCTTGGAGCTGGCGAGAATCGAGTCGAAACATTCCGCGGAGGTGAAGGCGATGCGGAGAGAACATAGCGAGAGTATGGGTCGGCTGGGGAAGGAAGTTGCCGACGAGAGGAAGTGTTTGATTAGGATGCTCGACGAGGTGGAGGAGCGACTAAAGCGCCGCGACAGCGAAATTGCCCACTTGAGGGAGGGCGCTAAATGGCAACAAGGGGTGACAGCTCGAGTGAACAACGAGCTATCCCAAGCCCGGGAGGATGCTGAAGCCAAACAGTCGAGGATCAACAATCTGCAGGAGAGAGTCGAGCTTGTCGGGGCCGACAGAACAAGAGCCAGGGGTGAGGCTGAGGGGTTGGCCAAGAGGTTGGCTAGACGAGAGGAGGAGGTACGATCTCATTTCCCCCCCCCCCCCTTTTTTTAGCTTATTCTACTGGTCTCTTGTGATGCCGACTGACTTTGGCTTTTTCAGATGGCGAAGTTGGAGTTGGAGATTCGGGCTCTTCAAGGCGAGCTTGTGTCTAGCCGCAACAAGAGCTCAGAATTCAAGACGCGGGCCGGCGAGTTCGAGGAGCAAAATATCATTCTGCGGGCCCAAGTCGCAGAGGCTGAGAAACAGGCTGCTGAGGCCAACATGCAGTTCGCTATACTCAAGGGGAGGCAGGATGCTATCGGTGTTGACGCCTTCCAACTTGGGCAGCAGGAATGCAAAGAGAAGATATCCAGCGAGCATCCAGAATGGGATCTCTCTTTTCTGAATGCTGAAACTCCTGATGAGGGTGAGTCTGAAGGAGAAGAAGAGGACGAATATGTCGACGTCTCCAACGCTGATCCTGGTGCTGTCCCGGGTCCCAGCGAAGCCGCAATTTCTGAGGGGCGGTCTCAAACTGCCATTGAAGGGGCGAAGGTGTTAGAGAGGGGCGAGCCTAGTCACACTTCTGTGGATGTAACCGAGAGCTCCTCCAAAACCGATGTGGTTCCCGGCTCTTAGAGGCCATTCTTGTATTTTGTCTTTTAGAAGTCTGTCTGACGTTTCTTAATAAAAGAGTTTCCTGTTTCCATCTAAGTGCCTTTCTTGCGTGGCCTCGTTGTCGTCTAGTCTCACCTCAATCGCAAGCGACTTATGGCTCGCTGATACTCTTAGGTCGTCTTCATTCCGGGATTGAAGGAATGCATTGGTTTGGCCCAAAGCAGGGCGACAGCCTTGACCAACGAATTGGGAAGTGGTCTGGTCCGTTGGTGTGGACCGACCGACAGAACAGATCTGTTAAGGCTGACAGGCGAGATAGGTCGACCGGGGCCGACGAGCGAAATAGGTCGGCTAGGGCCGACAAGCAAAATAGGTCGGCTGGGACCGACGAGGAAAATAGGTCGGCTGGGGCCAACGAACAAGATAGATCGGCTGGGGCCGATAAGCAAAATAGGTCGGCTGGGGCCGACGAGGAAAATAGGTCGGCTGGGGCCGACGAACAAGATAGATCGGCTGGGGCCGACAAGCAAAAATAGGTCGGCTGGGGCCGACGAGCAAAATAGGTCGGCTGGGGCCGATGAGGAAAATAGGTCGGTTAGGGCCGACACGCAAAGATAGGTCGGCTGGGGCCGACAAGCAAAGATAGGTCGGCTGGGGCCGACGAGCAAGGTAGGTTTTCGCGCTTTTTGCTATTCTGTCAGCGCCCTGCCGTTTTGCAGGCGAATCGGTTTTTGTTTTACTAAAATCGGTGGTACGGCGCTGTGGAGAACATAAAGTTGCATTTAAAGCTTTCCGAAAGGTGCTCTTTTCCCATGCAGGTCGTTTCATCGTACTGCGTACGCAGCCGCTTACCATTGGAGGACGTTATTTTTGAAGGACGATCTCTTGAACCTGCCAGTTTTCGAAGTGCTAGTGGATGATCTCCTGCATTTAATGACCGTGATTCGGGATCAGGAGGAGATCTCCGTATACGACACAACTCAGGCGGTGGTGCTTGGCGCGCAGTAGGGCGCCGCGTCTATCCTGAGGGGCCACGTGGTGGCATGGGCCAGATGTTTGAATCTGGGAGCTTCTAGCCTTGGTAATTGTTCCCGGTCCATTCTTGGCCTATAAAAAGGGAAAGTGGGGTAGTGCTAAGCCACCCCCTAAAGTTTCCTTTCCATTAGAGCTTTCATCATGCTCGTTTCTCTGTTGTTGGGAGTGGGAGGACCGAGCTTTTCTCTTGCAAGCCTTTCGCCTCCGGATAGTTGGGGCAACGAAGGAGCTGCTGAAGAGTGGCTCGCCCTTAGGGGATGAGTCCCGGAGATCATATGGAGAGCGCACATGGAGGGCGCAGAGGTCACACGGAGAGCGCACATATACTCTTCCCGTGTGACCTTTGTGGCCTGTTATGAGGGGCTTATGGTAGGAAGTGTATCGACACCCCCGTAGCACACATAGACTCTCCCTCTTTCGCTGGCCTGGATTCCCATCCCTTCTCTGAGGGGAATCCTTGCCACGGGGCAGAGAATATGGGAGCAACCGGGGTCTGATGGTCCCAGAGCCTCTCGGTCGGCGGTAGCCTGCGATCCAGCACCCCCTTCTAGGGGAGCGGGCTGGTTCGTCCGAGTCCTCAGAATTAGCATCCATGGGCCGTGCCACCTTCTGAATCTCTTCATTTGGCGGGGGCCATGGAGGGTCAGCTTTATCAACCGTCCAGGCGGGCTGACCGTTTCGTGGTTTGTCTGATTTGTCGATCCGGACGTCGGAGCATCACAGTTGCCTAGGTCTGCTTTGGAGCAGTTGCCCGAATTTTGTACTTGTTCTTTATTTTATGCATTTCAATGCTCTTATAACGCCTCTAAGGCATTTGTAACTGATCTTGATTGGCAATAAAGAGAGTTCTGTTTTGTTCCTCAATCTTTATCTTTTCTGTGCCGAGTTTGTTGTCATTGTTGTTTGTGGGGTACAAAGGCATCCCGCTTGTCCTTAGATAAGGATCCTGTGCTATCCGAACTAACTGAGGTTCGCGAGCGGCGGTTCAGGGATCATTTGGCGAAATACGTTCCTTACTTCGGTCCAAAGCTTGGAATTTTTGCGCTTCGCTCTTATCGGAGCTCGAATGTTCGTGGGTCGGTTTGGCCGAAGTTCAGGGAACTGTGCTTTTTCCCGTAGTGGTTTAGGGAATTTGTTGCTCGGCCCAGCCGAGGTTCGGAGAGTTTTTGCTTGGCCCTGCCAAGGTTCGAAGAATCTGTCACTCGGCCCAGCTAAGGTTCGGAGATATTTGGCTTGGCTCTGCCAAGGTTCGGAGAATCTGTCACTCGGCCCAGCCGAGGTTTGGAGATATTTGGCTTGGCTCTGCCAAGGTTCGAAGATTTGGGCTCAAGGGAGCGATTCAGTTGTTATTGTGAGCCATAGTGCTAGGCCTATGCGGCGTTTGGTGATGGGCGCCAGGTCGGTACGAGCGGTATATTGCCATGCTTTTTGATTGGTGACGCTACTCTTCCCAAAGGGATAGGTCATTGGCTGGATGCTGGACTTCTTCCCTCTGCGCTTCCCGAAGAAGAGGCCAGCTTTAGGAGGCTTGGGGAAGCGCTGAGGGCATTTATTGTGAGGGCCGGCAGATCGGAAAATGTCTTGCTTAGGGGAATTCCCAAACAGTCTGCTCGCGCTTACCGATCTCACTCGGGATGGGGCGCGACACTTTGGATTTTGCGGGCATTGAAATGACGACACATGGCAAGCTCTTATGGGTCGGCGGCTATGGCGCGACCGATTGAGATACCTGTCCAGCGAGTATAAATATGACCGAGGGGTATCGGTCTCGGCCATCCCTCGGTTTAAGTCCTGAAACAATGGCCTCTCAAGGGCGATCATCTAGCGAGCTGCGCACCTCACTCAACGGCCTGCTTCGCTCGGAGAGGAGGCGTACCTCCGTCACTGTCGACGGACTGGGCCTAGCGTCGGCCCTCATGAGTAATCAGCAGCTTGTGAGGGTCGTAGAGGAATACATGGACGTGACGACCAAAGAGGCGAGGCCCTGCGCCGGGTGGTAAACCGGCAAAGGGAGGAGATTGCCTCGCTTAGTCAGCAGGTGGCCGACCTCTCGGAGCGCTAGGAAGACCTGTTGGCTTCGGGGAGCGACTCTGATCCATGATCCAGGGCCTCTTTTTTCTTTCTTTTTATGTTTTTTCTGTCATTTTTGTAATCCCTTTTCTTGATGAATGAAAAATGGATTTATTTTGAGTAATCCTCTTCTTTAAGAGTTTTGGCCTTGATCATGCTATCCTCGTAATAGTTAGGGTGTGGCCCCGTTGGTTTATGCGCTGATATAGACGCTTTGATCGACGGGTTATAGGGGCGTTACCCAAAGATTTTCAGCTGTAGAGGGGAATCCCCTGGCCCTGCTCGGGGCTTTTGGCCGATTATGCGGGGCTAAAGGGGTCCTTCCTTTTGTGTGTCAATGGTTTTTTGCTCAGCGTGCTTCGTTTTAAACCGGCGAAAATTTCGTGGGCTATTTGGAAGTCCCTCGGCGTTAATCGGGGCCTACGCACTTCGGCTTTCAGCCGGCGTCTTAACCTGAAGAAATTTTTACTCAGCCTTGCCGAGGTTCGGAGAGCATTTTTCTTGGCCCTGCCAAGGTTCGGAGAATTTGCGGCTCGGCCCAGCCGAGGTTCGGAGAATATTTTACTTGGCCCTGCCAAGGTTCGGAGAATTTGTTGCTCGGCCCTGCTGAGGTTCGGAGAATATTTTACTTGGCCCTGCCAAGGTTCGGAGAATTTGTTGCTTGGCCCTGCCGAGGTTCGGAGAATATTTTACTTAGCCCTGCCAAGGTTCGGAGAATTTGTTACTCGGCCCAGCCGAGGTTCGGAGAATATTTTACTTGGCCCTGCCAAGGTTCGAAGAATTTGTTGCTCGGCCCAACCGAGGTTTGGAGAATATTTTACTTGGCCCTGCCAAGGTTCGGAGAATTTGTTGCTCGGCCCAGCCGAGGTTTGGAGAATATTTTACTTGGCCCTGCCAAGGTTCGAAGAATTTGTATTTTACTTGGCCCTGCCAAGGTTCCGATAATTTGTTGCTCGGCCCAGCCGAGGTTCGGAGAATATTTTACTTGGCCCTGCCAAGGTTCGGAGAATTTGTTGCTCGGCCCAGCCGAGGTTCGGAGAATATTTTACTTGGCCCTGCCAAGGTTCGGAGAATTTGTATTTTACTTGGCCCTGCCAAGGTTCGGAGAATTTGTTGCTCAGCCCAGCCGAGGTTTGGAGAATATTTTACTTGGCCCTGCCAAGGTTCGGAGAATTTGTATTTTACTTGGCCCAGCCAAGGTTCGGAGAATTTGTTGCTCGGCCCAGCCGAGGTTCGGAGAATATTTTACTTGGCCCTGCCAAGGTTCGGAGAATTTGTTGCTCGGCCCAGCCGAGGTTCGGAGAATATTTTACTTGGCCCTGCCAAGGTTTGGAGAATTCCTGTCCAGACAAGGAGCTCGGTCGTGCCGAGGATTGGTAAGCAGTATCTGTTTCTTTTTGCAATTTTTGGTGATGTAGTGCATAATGATTTGCATTGAGGAAAATGTGCCAATAGGAAGATATAATGAGGCATATGAAAATAAATTTGGAGAGGACGTACCCTATTGATAATATTTTCGGAGATTGTCCGAATTCCACGTCCGGGGAATGGATTTCCCATCCAGATCTTGTAGCTTGTAGGTTTCCGGTCCGATGATCTCCGCTACCTGGTACGGGCCCTCCCAGTTTGGCGCCAGCTTTCCTTGTTCCAGCGGCTTGGAAACAGAGGCCTTTCGGAGGACAAGGTCGCCGGGTAGGAAGGCCTTTCCTTTGACTCTGGAAGCATGGTAACGGGCCACCCTTTGTTGATAAGCAGCCACTCTGATCCGGGCCTTCTCCCTAATTTCCTCCACCAAGTCGAGGTTGGTGCGGAGCTGTTCGTTGCTAGCTTCCTCTGAGTAGCTTTCCACCCGCAATGATGGGAGGCCGACTTCCACAGGGATAACGGCCTCTGTACCGAAAGCCATTCGGAATGGGATTTCGTCTGTCGGGATTCTTGGGGTTGTGCGGTAGGCCCATAAGACATGGTGCAGCTCTTCCGCCCACCTGCCTTGGGCTCTGGAGAGACGGGCTTTGATGGCTGGGCGAGGCTGGAAGTGTATGTCATGCTCACTTAGCTCGACAGCCCATTTGGTCATTTTTCCGATGTCTCGGGACGGTGGACTACCGCCTTGATGGGTTGGTCAGTCAGGACCGTCACGGAATGTGCTTGGAAGTACGGCCGCAGCTTTCGAACTGAGGTGATTAAGGCCAGCACCATCTTCTCAATTCTGCTGTACCTCGTCTCCGCATCGCGGAGCAGCCTGCTGACATAGTAGATCGGCTTTTGGACTTTGCCTTCTTCCTTGATCAGCACCGAGCAGACTGCACCTTCCAAAACAGCCAGGTACAAGAATAGGGTCTCTCCTAGGGTCGGACTGCTGAGGAGCAGGGGCGAGCCGAGGTACTTCTTGAGATCTTGAAATGACCTTTGACATTCGGGAGTCCACTGGAAGCTTTTAGCCGATCGGAGAGTTTTAAAGAAGGGGAGGCATCTCTCGGCCGACCGCGCCATGAAGTGGTTTAGGGCCGCTATTCTCCCGGTTAGGCGCTGGACCTCTTTGACAGATGCCGGGGGCGCCATTTGTTGGAGAGCTTGAATCTTCTGGGGGTTGGCTTCGATACCTCGCTGGGAGACCATGAAGCCAAGAAACTTCCCCGAGTTGACACCAAAGGCACATTTGGTCGGGTTGAGTCTCATCCGTACTTGCAGCGTGGTGAAGCTCTCCGCGAGGTCCTCAACATGTCGTGAAGCCTCCTTGCTTTTAACCAGCATGTCGTCCACGTACACCTCCATATTCCGGCCGATCTGTTCCTTGAACACTTTGTTGACCAGCCTCTGGTAGGTGGCACCTGCATTTTTAAGACCAAAAGGCATAACGCGGTAACAGTAAGTACCTCGGTCGGTTATGAAGGCGGTCTTTTCTTCATCTTCAGGGGCCATTCGGATCTGATTGTAGCCGGAATAGGCATCCATGAATGACAGCATCTGGTGGCCTGAGGTGGCATCCACGAGCTGGTCAATCCGAGGGAGGGGAAGCTGTCCTTCGGGTAGGCTTTGTTGAGGTCGGTGAAGTTGATGCAGATTCTCCACTTGCCGTTCACTTTTTCACCATCACGACATTTGACAGCCAGCTCGGGTAATTTACCTCTCGGACAAAATTGGCCTTGATGAGTTTGTCTACCTCTTTCTCGATGGCCTTTTGTCGCTCTGGGGCGAAGCTTCTCTTCTTCTGCTTAACCGGCCTATACATCTCGTCCACATTGAGATGATGGACGAGGACCTCGGGGCTGATCCCTGGCATGTCGGAGGCAGACCAGGCGAAGATGTCAGCATTACTTCGAGGAAACCGATCAATCTGTGCCGAGGCTCTCCTTTGAGCAGCGACCCGATTTTGATGGTTCGGTCGGGTCGAGCTTCGTCCAGCGGTACCTCCTCCAATTCCTCCGCCGGTTCTCCCCTTTGTTCGGCAAAGTCCTCGCGAGCATCTAGCCCATCAACCTTCGGCATTCTAGACTGAAGGCTTGTAACAAAGCACTGCCGAGCCATGGCCTGACTTCCTCGAACAACTCCAACTCCTCGTTCGGTGGGAAACTTCATGGATAGGTGTGAGATGGAGACAACTGCCTTGAGGGACATCAGACCGGCCTTTCGAATATTGCGTTGTAGGGGGATCTGAGGTCGATTACCAGGAAATCTGTCTAACAATGGTCACAAGGGGCCAGGTTCCCGCGCGGACCGTCAGGGTGATGACCCCTTCCGGGACGACGACGTCGCCTGTGAATCCCATCAAGGTGGAATCCACGGCTCAAAGATTTTCTATGAGTAATTTCATCCTGGCAAACACACCGAGGTACAAACATTTACCGAACTTCCACTATCAACTAGGATTCGGCTTACATCATAGTTGTTCAAATTAAGCGATACAACTAGTGCGTCATCATGGGGGAGCTGTATCCCTAGGAGATCGTCATCGGAGAAGGAGAGTTCGCCCGTCCTTGCCTTTTTTGGTGCCGATTCTTTACTACCGCCTCTGGGGCTCGATCCGCCGGCCTCTTCAATCATATTAATACGGCCGATCACAGGCGAATTTGGTGGAGGAGGAGGTTGTTGGAGCTCGGGTTGGCGGTCACCTCCTTGTGGTGGCTCGGGCATTCTCCTAAACTGATCCAGTCGTCCCCGCCAAATCAGCCTCTCAATCTCATTCTTTAGCTGCTAGCATTCTTCAGTGTCATGACCGTGCTCCCTATGGTAGCGGCAATACTTGGCGGGATCTCTTCGGGTTGGGTTCCCTCGGAGAAGCACCGGCCGGGGAAGCTGGTGCTCTATTTCCATAAGGATTTGCGCCCGGGGCATAGTCAACGGAGTATAGCGATCAAATCGCCTAGGAGGACTCCGGGAGCGATTCCTTGGCGGTAACGGGGGAACTCTCTGGCGGCGAGGCGGACTTGGTGCTGAGCGGGACGGTGCCTGTCGGGGATTTTGGGCTCCTTCTTTGCTTGCTCAGCGCGGGCGACTCTCTGCGATTCCTTGACCCTAGCATACTTGTCCGCAAGGGCCATCATATCAGAGAGACATGGGAGGTAGCTGACCTCCATTGCCAGATAGAAGTCGCTCTCCTTCGAGACTCCCCCCTCTAGGGCAGACATAGCCACCTCATGATTAAGGTGGTCCACCTCTAACATGGCCTTGTTAAAACGGCCAAGGTAATTCCTCAAAGACTCCCCCTCTCTCTGCTTGACTTCGGAGAGGGAGTCAGATCTTCATCGGTGGCGACGGCTACTACGAACTGGCTAATAAAAAGGTGGCTCAGCTCGTCGAATGAATCGATAGAACCTGGCTTCAAAGCGTTGAACCAGGTGCGGGCGGATCCTCTGAGGGTGGAGGGGAAGGCACGGCAGAGGACCGCATCGGATGCTCCGTGGAACATCATAATCGACCGGAAGCTGCTGAGATGGTCGTCCGGGTCAGTGGAGCCGTGGTAGGGTTCGACGGCTGGTAGCTTGACATGGGAGGGGATCACTTCCTCCATGATCTTCTTAGAGAAAGGGATGCCCTGCTCCGCTTTGGGCTGGGGCGGATGGGCCTGCTTGGCGGCGTCCAGCTCCTGACACATCTCCTGGATCTGACGACGGATCTCCTCTTCACCAGTCAGAGGAGGGGCCGGGCGTGAGAATCGCAAGGATGGTGTTGAGTCGTGGTGAGATGTCACCGGGGAGAGGGATCGGGCTCACCGAGATCTGGAAGGATCTCTATCATAACCGCCTCGTGGGACTGGTTTGTCCCCTCTGGGCCGATGTGGGGGATCCGCGGATTCGTGCAGATCAGAGGAGGAGGCTGCTGGCGAAGAAGGAATCGCCGCCTCTTTCTGAAGGTGCGAAGCAGGAGGAGGTGCAAGGCACTCTTGAACCAGGTGGGTAAGGACCTGGACTTGTTGGACCAGTGTAGCGAACTGGTCCTAGGTCACCGGGATGGCAGGCGGTGACGGGGTTTCGATTGGTGGTGGTTGCGGCGCTACACCGCTCGTCGGATCAGGCCTCTGGGAAGCGGCCTGATCTTGAGCTTTCGAGGTTGCTCTTCTCCGGTTGGCCATTAGAGAGGTTCTGCTCCAGATTTAGATCCTTATCTCCTCTTTTCAAGTTTTAATGGGACTATTGGCCCTTCCTCTAGCACCAATCTGTTGCCACCGGGATCCGTCCTCCGACTCGGGCGCGGTCGATCTCCAGGGAGAGGGGGCGGACCTGCACAAAAAGTCCTCGCGCGAGAAGCGTTGGGGGTGGCCCTCCGCGGAAGACCCTCCGACGCTCAAGTCAGTGGAGAAGAAATCGGCGATCAACAAGATAATAGGGAGGTGGATCTCTCCGGGAGACCTCTCCGGGGACGGCAAATCGAGAGCTCTAGAGGGCAAGAGCACCAACGAGCCACCGGAGAGAGCAGTGAGAGTGCCCAAAAAGATGCGTACATATGCGTACCTGAGGGAATCTGCCAGTCTGGTAGTTATAGGCTGTCACCTGTGTCTTGAGCGCCTTCTGGAAGGTTCAGAGGTTGTTGAGATACGGAGGTGGACAGAATCAGGCCGTTGTGGGGCCGTTGGAATCCATATCCCGTTTGTTAGGGGATCGACGGCCAGGAGAGCTTCTTGATGATTGAGATCTGGCTGAGTAGGCCTGGGGGAGTTATGATAGGTCTTAGGCCATGTTTCGACATGATTCCTTGTCTAGGATGTCGTTATGGTGAACCTGGGCTCTCCCGCGTCAGGTTCCGCGGAGGTGGGTATTGGATTGTAGATCATTTGACGTAGCCGGGCCATGGTGACTCGAGGGGAAGCGAGCTGCAAGAGCCTGGGAAGGAGCCGAGCTATGGAAGCCCGGAAGGGCCGAGCTAGGGAAGCCCGGAAGGGCCGAGCTATGAAAGCCCAGAAAGAGCCGAGGTATGGAAGCCCGGAAGGGCCGAGCTATGGAAGCCCGGGAAGGCCGAGCTAGGGAAGCCCGGAAGGGCCGAGCTACGGAAGCCCGGGAGGGCCGAGCTACGGAAGCCCGGGAAGGCCGAGCTAGGGAAGCCCGGAAGGGCCGAGCTACGGAAGCCCGGGAAGGCCAAGCTAGGAAAGGCCGAGCTAGGGAAGCCCGAAGGGCCAAGCTATGGAAGCCCGGAAGGAGCCGAGCTATGGAAGCCCGGAGGGGTCGGCCTTAGCCGCCTCGCACGGATATCAATGCAATGTCGATTTTACCCCCCAACACTTATTATAAATTATATAAAAGAATGAAACATTCAATTAAAGATTAGTTTTGATCAACCCAACAAAGGTTCAATGCTATGAATGATTAGATGTTATAATTGAATTAAACATATCTAGTGATGATCAACCCAACGAAGGGTCATCACTAAGTATGATTAAAGGTACAGTGATTGAATTAAATCATAACTAGGGACGATCAGCCAAACGAAGGGTCATCACTGAGTATGATTGAATATAGTTTTATAATTAGAACATGCATATGGATGGTGATAAACTACTATAAAGAATATGCTTTATGTTGTTCTACTCTTTGAGAAGTGATCAATAATGTTAGTTTCTTCTCATTTGATTATATCGCATTGGATATCTAACTTTTTAGGAGTTTTAGTTAGATTTATTTAAAATGTGTGATGTTGATATATATGCATGACATATTATTAATGTGGATTATATTTTGCAGTTATGAATAAGAATGCAATTATTAGTTACTTATCTAGTATTGAGTCTTTGAGGGGAACAAATTTTACAAAGTGGAAGGAACAAATTGGCATTGTTCTTGGCTACGTGGACTTAGATTATGCCTTATGCGAACTGGCACCCATAAAGCCTACCAATGAAAGTATAAATGAACAAGCTGCTTTATATGAAAAATAGGAGTGCTCCAATCGCATGAGTCTAATGATTATAAAAAGCTCAATTATACCTACAATTGGAGTAGCCATTCCTAACTCCAATAATGCCATGAGCTACATGAAATTAGTTAAGGAACAATTTTTAAGTACTTGAAATCTCTTATTAGTACTCTTATGAGCAAGATGGTAACAATGAAATATGATGGTCAAAGTGGTGTTCGTGAACATATCATGAAGATGAATGATATGACCTCTCAATTGAAAGGAATGGATATGGAAATTTCTAAAGGATTTCTCATTCACTTCATTATGACTTCTCTTCCTGTGCAATTTGGACCTTTCAAAATCAATTACAATATGCAAAAAGAGAAATAGAAGATGAGGGAGTTAATTGCCACGTGTATTCAAGAAGAAGAGAGGCTCAAGGCTAAAAAGTCAAATGTGGCTCACCTTACCACTATAGGTCCAAGTAAAAAGAAATTTAAGACAGGTAAATGTAAAAATATAAAGCATGCTAATAGTGATTCTCACCAAGGGCAATGGAAAGAAAGTAAGATCCGATGCCATTTTTGCCACAAGAAAGGTCACAAAAGAAAAGATTATCTACGTTTTAACTCTTGGTTGAAAAAGAAAGGTAAAACACCATGCTTTATGTCTTATGAATCCTATTGTAACATCCAGAAAATTCTAATCCTTGTGATGTATTGAGAAATATTCTAATGTAAAAGATATCTATGAAATATTGAGATTTCTTGATGATATGATATGAGTTGTTGGTCATGTTGGCCACTTGAATAATGCTAGAATGAAAAATTTTGTAATGTATGCCATGTAATTTTTCTGAAATTTTGGAACATTGAATTTAATGGAGACAGAGAGAGGATTCCTATTATACAACTAGTTGGGTGTCTAATTCTATTTTGCTCTCTGTCTCAAAATTTTTTCTGAGACTGAGGTCTCAGTGGGCATCCAATTGGATTGCATTTTAGGAGGATTGAACGTCCCAGTGTTGTGGTAAGTGAGGGCTGGACATCCAGTTTTGTAATGAGAGGGGAATTGGATGTCCAATTTTGCTAAGTGGTGGTTGGACATCCAACTTTGCTGTGAGTGGTGGTTGGATGTCCAATTAGACGTCCAACTTTGCTTTGTGTTGATCCAATTATTAATTTTGATGATTAATAAAAGACATGAGTATTTCACTATGTTTCTGATAGATTTAATAAGTGTTTAAGGGATTAAAAATGTTTAATCAATCAAAAGGAATAAAGAAATATGTTTTAAATCAAAATGTTAAAAGAATTTTTAAAGTTCAGAGCTTGGAGTCGATACCCAAATAGTCAGGAGCCAACTCCAAGGCATATCAGAAGATTTCTGGATTTTTGGCACGGTCCGGAGTCGACACCCAGAGTTTCGGAGCCGACTCCAACCTGAGATATAGAGAAGGGCATTCTGTTTCAGTTTTCGGAGCCGACACCTGATAATTCGGGAGCCGACACCTGAGTTTCTGGAGCCAACTCTAACATGAGAACAAAGAACATGTTTTTATGAACATTTCTGGAGCCGACACTTTTGGATTGAGGAGCCGACTCCCGAAAGCGACGAGCCGACACTTAACTTTCTCGGAGCCGACTCCTCAACAACTTTTTATTTGCTATTTTTGGTTACCCGATTTGGAGCCGACACCTGAAAAGTTGGAGCCGACTCCAACCTGTCAGGAACGGATTTTTATTTATCAAAACGGACTCCAACGATAAGATTTCTTTTTACCTAACCTCTAACGGCTATTTTACTTTGTGTGTAGAAAGATCCAAGCATCTCACAATGGCTATATTTCCCACCTAAACTTGGATTAAGAGATCTATAAAAAGGGGGAACCATCCGTTTAAAAAAAAAAGAAGGGGAGAATAGAGACTGAAAAAATCCAAAAAATCTTGAGCCAGAAATCAAAGAGGAGAGATTCAAAGCTCAAATCCAATAACCCCAGAAAGTTCAAAGAGAAATCCACAAGCTTCTCAAGATCAAATCAAGGAGATTTTCAACATTTGAAGAGAGAAAGCAAAAGCCCCAAATCCTCAACTTCTCAACTGTAAATTTCAGTGAAGAATCTGAGCTAAGGCCTTGATTCAATCTTTCAAAGGAGAAGAGGAAAAGAAGAAAAGCATATATTCAAAGAGCTTCAAACAGGCTTTTCTTATCCTTGTTTATTCTATTGTTTATTTGCTCATTTGAGGAGCTGTGTGTATTTAAAACTTTATTTTTTCATTATTGTTTGCTAGTTCAATCGGGGGATTGAATTAGTGGAGGTAGTATACCTCGGTACAAGCTAAGGATAGCTTGTGGTTGGGTTGTGTGCTGGTGAGCCCGAAAAACCAGCTGGGTTCGTTGTGATCCCAGGGGAAACAATAAGTTTTGAGCTGTGAGCTTGTAAAACAACTTGACTGTAATCAAGTGGATTATAGTGTGGACCCAAGTGATACTTGGGAGTGGACGTAGGTGTTAGATACATCGAACCACTATAAAATCTTTGTGTTTATCATGCCTTGACTTTCTATCTTTCTCTATCTCTTCATTGTGTTTTGCATTTATCTTGCACTCAATCTAATTTATTCCACAGTACATAGCTTTTAAAGAGTTAAATTTTTTAAAGAACCCAATTAACCTCCCCCTCTTGGGTTGCCATCTGGGCCAACAATTGGTATTAAAGCTAGTGCTCATTTCTTGTTTGATCCAATGATCAAGAGTTAAAGATCCAAATGGCAGCTCAAGCTGGATCTTCATTTGCTGAAGGTCATTCTACCAATAAACCTCCTTTATTTAATGGTTCTAATTATTCTTATTGGAAAGCTAGAATGAGAATTTTTATTCAAACTTTAGATTATGAGCTTTGGAGTGTAATCACTAATGGACCTAGCACACCCACACACATAGTAGATGGTTCAATAGTTCCTAAACCCGGAAGGGATTGGAATGAAAATGATAGAAAAATGGCTCAGCTTAATGCAAAAGCCATGAATGTTTTATATTGTGCTTTAGATGCTAATGAGTTTAATAGAATTTCTACATGTATTTCTGCAAAAGAAATTTTGGGATAGACTAGAAGTTACCCATGAGGGTACTAATCAAGTTAAAGAGTCTAAAATTAATATCTTAGTGCAGAAATATGAATTGTTTAGCATGGAACAAAATGAAACTATCACATGCATTACACTAGATTTACTGATATTGTAAACGGTCTAAAAAGTCTTGGCAAGACCTATACTAACTCTGAATTGGTTTGTAAAATTCTTAGGTCTCTTCCAAGGACATGGGAAGCAAAGGTGACTGCAATCCAAGAAGCCAAGGACCTCAACACCTTACCTTTGGAGGAGCTACTCGGATCACTAATGACTCATGAGTTGACCATGAAATAACATATAGAGGAAGACGTCAAGAAGAAGAAAACAATTGCCCTCAAAGTTGCAGAAATTGAGAAGAGCAGCAGTGATGAGGAAGATGATGATGAGGAGGAGACTGCACTTCTTTCTAAGAAATTCAAAAGATTTATGCAAAAAAGGAGACCCTTCCATAAGAAAAATTTGAAACAAAGGTGGAAGGTGAAAAGGAAAAAAAAAAAGGACAAGGATAAAGAGAAAGACCCCCTCATATGTTATGAATGCAAGAAACCGGGGTACTTTAGATATGATTGTCCTCAATTGAAAAAGGATACAAGAAAAAGAAAAAGGCATATGTTGCAACATGGACGACAACGAAGAATCCTCTTCCAAGGGAGAACAAAAGGAAGTTGCAAACATTTGCTTTATGGCAAAAGAAGACGATGAGGAGTGTCTTGCGGCCAAAAGATCAAACAAAAGTGGTATCTTGATAGCGGCTGCTCAAGGCACATGATGGGTGACAAGGAGCAATTCATCACCCTTAAGGATAAAAGAGGAGGAGTTGTTACATTTGGAGACAATGGTAAAGGCCAGATTATGGGATTTGATAAAATTCAGATAACTCCCTCCACTTTTATTGAAAATGTTCTTTATGTAGATGGTTTAAAACATAACTTAATTAGTATTAGCCAATTATGCGATAAAGGTTTCAAAGTTTCATTTGAAGCTTCTATCTGCACTATTTCTAATCCTATTAACAATAGCATTATATTTACTGGATATAGAAATGGCAATGTATACTTGATTGATTTGAATAATTTGTCTACTAGTAATCATTGCTTGGTTGCTGATAATGCTAATGTAAATAAGATTGGATGGCTATGGCATCATAGATTAGGCCATGCAAGCACACACTTGATTTCAAAATTGATTAGAATGGACTTAGTTAAAGGACTTCCAAAGTTAGATTTTGAAAATAACCAAATATGTGATTCATGTCAATTTGGAAAACAAACTAGAAACTCTTTCAAATCTAAAAATATTGTTTTCACTTCTAGGCCACTAGAGCTACTTCACATGGACCTTTTTGGACCTACTAGAACAACTAGTCTAGGAGGAAAGAAATATGGCCTTGTGATAGTAGATGATTATTCTAGATTCACTTGGGTATTATTTTTGGCTCATAAGGATGAGACTTTCTCAATATTTCTGAAATTCTTCAAGAAAGTCATAAATAAAAAAACAACACCATAGTGTCTCTTAGAAGTGATATGGCACAGCATTTAAAAATTATTTATTTGAAAATTTCTGCATTGAACATGGCATTCACCATAATTTTTCTGCACCTAGAACACCACAGCAAAATAGAGTTGTAGAAAGAAAGAATAGAACTTTAGAAGACTTAGCCCGTACCATGCTATGTGAAAGCAACCTACCAAAATATTTTTGGGCGGAAGCTATAAACACGGCATGTTACATACTTAATAGAGCCCTAATTAGGCTAATTCTCAAGAAAACTCCTTATGAATTATGGAATAATAGGAAACCAAATATTAGTTATTTTCATGCATTTGGCTGTAAATGTTTTATTCATAATAATGGAAAAGATAATCTTGAAAAATTTGATGCAAAATCTGATGAAGGCATATTCTTAGGATATTCAACAACTAGTAAAGCCTATATAATATTTAACAAAAAATCCTTAATTGTAGAAAAATCTATTCATGTAGTTTTTGATGAGTCTTTAGTATCAAGTTCAGAAAAGATTGATGATGAGGAAGATACAAATATACTAGAAAGAGATATTGAAAAATTAAATATAGATGTATCTTCAGATCATGAACAATAAGCTAAAGATATGATTCACCTAGGGTTGTGTTATTGATACTAATCATAATGAGGTAGATCTTCCTAGAGATTGGAGATATGCCTATGGTCATCCAAAGGAATTGATTATAGGTGATCCATCTCAAGGAGTAAGAACTAGATCATCTATGAGGTATATCAATAATCATCTTGCATTTGTATCTCAAATTGAACCTAAAACTATTGAAGAAGCTGAAAAAGATAGTAATTGGATGCTAGCTATGCAAGAAGAATTAAATCAATTTACTAGGAATAATGTATGGTCCTTAGTTGATAGACCTAAAGGTCATTCAGTTATAGGATCTAAATGGGTATTTAGGAATAAATTGGATGAAAATGGCATAGTAATCAGAAATAAAGCTAGATTAGTTGCAAAAGGATATAATCAAGAAGAAAGAATTGATTTTGATGAAACTTTTGCACCTGTAGCTAGATTAGAGGCAATTAGATTACTACTTGCATTTGCATGTCATATAAACATCAATCTATTTCAAATGGATGTTAAAAGTGCATTTTTAAATGGTTTTATAAATGAGAAAGTTTTTTGTGGAACAACCCCTGGTTTTGAAGATCATGAATTTCCAAATCATGTTTTTAAATTACACAAAGCACTATATGGTTTAAAATAAGCACCTAAAGCTTGGTATGATAGGTTAAGGAAATTTCTAATTGGAAATGGTTTTTCTAGACGAAATGTAGACAAAACCTTATTTTTGAAAAAGAAAGACAAAGACTTATTAGTAGTACAAATATATGTAGATGATATTGTATTCGGTGCTACTAACAATCTTTTGTGTCAAGAATTTGCTAAGCTAATGCAGGGTGAATTCGAGATGAGCATGATGGAGAACTCAACTTCTTCCTAGGACTTCAAATTAAGCAAAGAAAAGAAGGGATTTTCATCAACCAAACAAAGTACACAAAGGAAATTCTTAAAAAGTTTGGAATGGAATCAATCAAACCCCTTGGAACCCCTATGAGTCCTTCATGCAAATTGGATAAAGATGAAGACGGTAAGAAAGTTTATCAAAAACACTATAGAGGTATGATCGGATCTCTACTTTACTTAACTGCAAGTAGACCTGATATCGTGTTTGCTGTTTGCTTATGTGCTAGATTTCAATCAGAACCTAAAGAATCTTACTTAATTGCTGTAAAAAGAATACTAAGATATCTAAGTGGAACAAAAATATAGGATTATGGTATTCTAGAGATTCAACACTAAATTTGATTGCTTATTCTGATTCTGATTATGCTTGATGTAAATTAGATAGAAAAAGTACAAGTGGTGCATGTCAATTTTTAGAAAGTAACTTAATCTCTTGGTTTAGCAAAAAGCAAAATTCGGTTGCATTATCTACTGCTGAAGCAGAATATGTTGCAGCTGGAAGTTGCTGTACTCAAATCCTTTGGATTAAGCGACAACTTGAAGATTATGGCATTACACTTGATAAAACTCCTATTAGATGTGATAATACAAGCGCAATCAATTTAACTAAGAACCCAATACAACATTCAAGAACTAAGCACATTGAAATTAGATATCATTTTATAAGAGAACATGTAGCTAACAATAAAATTTGCCTTGATTATGTTAGTACTGAAGAACAGTTAGCTGACATATTTACAAAACCTTTGAGTGAAGAGAGATTTTGTTATCTTAGAGGAGAATTAGGATTTGTGATCCTTTGGAATGATTTTGAAAACCCTAAGGAATTATTATCTAGAGTTCAATCAATTTCTTAAGATTTTTCTCATGATTTTAAGGACAATTTATCTAGACATTTGAGCAATTTGATTCTCCACATTCCAAAGATTTTTTTAAAAATTTATTGATTTTATTTTGACAAGTTTCGGTTGTTTGAAACTCATTTATTTTTCTCTGAAACTGTCAATGGAGTCAACACCTTAATTTGTGGAGTCGACACCTTGTCTGTGTCGCTCTCGGTCTCTGACCTTGGAGCCGACACTCGCTTAAGCGGAGCCGACTCCAGCTCGGGCGCTAACAGTGTTAGCGACTTGGAGTCGACACCCGACTTTGCGGGAGTCGACACCTAGTGGCCCCAAATTGATTATATTAGGGCAGAGTCGACACCTTCTCATTTCCTATCTTCTCCAAACCCTCTCTAAAACCTCTCCAAACCTCCCAAAGCCAAATACTCCTCAAATCAATCATTCCCTAAGATTCCTACGGCACCTAAGTGTAGGGGATTGGTCTTTGATGCTCCCGTGGCTACGAGAAAGCGTACAGCTTGGCGTCCTGTCCGTGAACCTACTCCGAGCAACGATTCTCTTCAACTCACTCTGATAATCCTAGCCCCTTCTCTCCACAAGTAGATACCCTAGCTGGGGGAGTCATAACCATGGGAAGGAAGGTAGATTTCAATTTCTTTGAAGCCGAGGGTTTTGCTATTGGTAAACAAATCAAAGAGCTCGGTTGGGATAAGGTATGTTCTTTGGACGTTCCTACATATCCGGCCCTAGTTAAAGAATTTTACTCCAATTTATCAATGGGAGATAGTGGAATAGTCAGTTCAGTAAGAGGGAAAAGTATTCATCTCACATTTCAAATTTTAGAAAATCTATTAGAAATTTCTGTCACTGGGCTTACTGCAAGCATTCACAGTGAGAGATCATATGCTTTATCAAGGATGTTAGGAAGGGAAGTAACTGAGTTTGAGGAAGTTAAAGCAAATCAGTTACCTCTTGAGCTTAGGCTGTTACATAACATTTGTGGTAGGATCCTATTTCCCAAGATCGGACGTTTTGAGTATGTCTCAAAGCGAGACATAGTGATTATGGATAGTATTTTGATGGGTCAGCCAATCAATCTAGCAGAAATGATGATATGGTATATGGCTAAGGCCGGGGGCAAGAAGATCTTCATTGCCTTATGAGATGATCCTAACCATGGCATTTAGAAGTCAAGGAGTTGCTATTTCTGAGAATGAGCCATCGAAAAACGTAAGGCACACTGACTATTACAGCTTGGCTACTATGCACAGAATGGGGTTTGTGAAAGTGGATGGTAGATGGGAAAGAAAAGGTCATCTGGATGAGAGAGCAGCTGACATTAGGGCCACTGCACCATCTGAGGCAGGTCCATCAGTGAGGCATCCATCACCAGAGCCTAGCAGATCATCACCACCACCGGCATCTACTCCTGCTCCTGCACATGTACCACTGCCTGTGTCATCCATTGGTTTTTCTGATATTCAATTAGAACAACTTAAAAGTCTATTTGCTACTCACAAGGAAGAAATAAAAATAGAAATTGATAATAGTTTGATGAATTTAAGAGAAATGTATTATTCTTTCGATGAGAGAGTTGGTAAAATAGAATCCACACTTGGAGCCTCTGCTGAATCTTTGAAGAATGATCTCAAGAATATCTTTGAAGAACTTAAAGATATTGGAGGAGATTCAGAGACCTATTCCAAATGCAATGCAGAGCTTCAGGACAAAATTATGACTGCATGTGCATTTATTGATAGAAGACTAAAGGAATTTGTTCAAACTCAAAGTGAAGGAATGGAAAAAATAGTAGAAGAATTGCAAAGACTTCTTAGAGCTAAATTTTGATTATCTTGTAATAAAGTTTCTTTAATGTTATTAAAATATGATGTAATGAAGTTTAGTTTAGTTTGAAATTTTGATGTAATGAAGTTTCTTTTTGTAATATGATATAATGCTTAACTTTGAGAAGTGTGTAATGAACCTTTTTGATACTTAATGAATATCATTTGATCTTTGAAGCATCTCTTAATTTTTCATTTAATTTGAAACTTCTTAACCTTTTGTTGATTACAAAAAAGGGAGAGAAGTAATTGAGTATTTGATAGTCGTATATACATTGAAAGTTATAAAGGGGAAGAAGTATTTAGTATTTGTATATGCATTGAAACAAATAAGCTTAATCAATTGGTATTGCATATAGGGAGAAGTAATTAACATATGTGCATTGAAAGTTTACTGTTAATTTGATACAATTTGATATGATTGTTTAATTGGTATCAAACATTAAAAGTTTACTGTTAAAAGAAAAGAATAGATGTTAAATTGAGTATCATAGGGGGAGCTACTTCGTTCAGGGGAGCTTACCTATGAGAACTAAATATTTGAGAAATTTGATTTGAAAATCTCATTGTTTAAATCATGCATATACTCAATGTTTTTGTAATCATCAAAAAGGGAGAGATTGTTGACCCAATTATTGATTTTGATGATTAATAAAAGACATGAGTATATTCACTATGTTTTGATAGGTTTAATAAGTGTTTCAGGGATTAAAAATGTTTAATCAATCAAAAGGAATAAAGAAATAAGTTTTGAATCAAAATATTAAAAGAATTTTTCAAAGTTTAGAGCTTGGAGTCGACACCCAGAGTTTCGAAGCCGACTCCAACCTGAGATACAGAGAAGGGCATTCTGTTTCAGTTTTGAAGCCGACACCTTGAATTCGGAAGCCGACACCAGATAATTCTGGAGCCGACACTTGAGTTTCTGGAGCCGACTCTAACATGAGAATAGAGAGCGTTTTTTATGAACATTTCTGGAGCCAACACTTTGGATTGCGAAGCCGACTCCTGAAAGCGACGAGCCGACACTTAACTTTCTCAGAGCCAACTCCTCAACAACTTTTTATTTGCTATGTTTGGTTACCCGATTTGGAGCCGACACCTGAAAAGTTGGAGCCGACTCCAACCTATCAGGAACGGATTTTTATTTGTCAAAACGGACTCCAACGGTAAGATTTCTTTTTACCTAACCTCTAACGGCTATTTTTTGTGTGTGTAGAAAGATCCAAGCATCTCACAACGGCTATATTTTCCACCTAAACTTGGATTAAGAGATCTATAAAAGGGGGAATCGTCCGTTTAAAAAAAAAAAGAAAGGGAAAATAGAGACTGGAAAAATCCAAAAAATCTTGAGGCAAAAATCAAAGAGGAGAGATTCAAAGCTCAAATCCAACAACCCCAGAAAGTTCAAAGAGAATCCACAAGCTTCTCAAGATCAAATCAAGAAGATTTCTAACATTTGAAGAGAGAAAGCAAAGCCCCAAATCCTAAACTTCTCAACTGCAAATTTTAGTGAAGAATCTGAGCTGAGGCCTTGATTCAATCTTTCAAAGGAGAAGAGAAAAAGAAGAAAAGAAGAAAAGCATATATTCAAAGAGCTTCAAATAGGCTTTTCTTATCCTTGTTTATTCTATTATTATTTGCTCATTTGAGGAGCTGCTGTGTATTTAAAACTTTATTTTTTCATTATTGTTTGCTAGTTCAATCGGGGGATTGAATTAGTGGAGGTAGTATACCTCAGTACAAGCTAAGGATAGCTTGTGGTTGGGTTGTGTGCTGGTGAGCCCGGAAAACCAGCTGGATTCGTTGTGATCCCAGGGAAACAACAAGTTTTGAGTTGTGAGCTTGTAAAATAACTCGACTGTAATCAAGTGGATTATAGTGTGGACCCAAGTGATACTTGGGAGTGGACATAGGTGTTAGATGTACCGAACCACTATAAAATCTTTATGTTTGTCGTGCCTTGACTTTCTATCTTTCTCTATCTCTTCATTTGTGTTTTGCATTTATCTTGCACTCAATCTAATTTGTTTCACAGTACATAGTTTTTAAAGAGTTAAATTTTTTAAAGAACCCAATTCACCCCCTCTCTTGGGTTGCCATCTGGGCCAACACTTTGGGTGGAGACTGGACGTTCAACTTTCTGTGGATTTAATTAAAAGGGGCCCATGGGATTTAAGTGGATGAAAGAAAAGAGAAGAGAAAAGAGAAAGAAGAGAGCAAGGAAAGAAAAGAGAGAAGGCATGGCCAGGAGTTCAGCCATGGGAGAAAAGAGAAGGAAAAAGGAAGAAGAAAGGAAAAAGAAGGAAAGGAAAGAAAGAAAAGGAAAGAGGAAAAGAAAAGAAGAAGAAGAAGAAGAGAAGGGAAGGGGAGAGAAGGGAAGGGGAGAGCTTGGAGGCCTAGCCAGCTTCTAAGGTAAGCTTTAGTTTTCCTAAGCCCAGTATAGTATAGTCTTGCATGGATTGATATGAATGCGATGATATCATATTGATACCCCAAATGGATGAAAGCGTGGAAAAAAATTATGTAATGCTTGAGGATTGAGCATGCATGTGTGCAGTGTTTCAGAGGAACCTTACATACATGATACCCTGATAGTGTTTGTGTGTCTATGTGATGGCATAGGTCCAGAGAGGGTGTTTTAGGGAGCCAGAACACAGGAGTTAGCCCCAGTCAAGAGTGCTAGTAGCTAAGGTAAGTGGGTTCCTCATCTGGCTATGTAATTTATTTTGAGATATTGTATCGATATTTTGCTATAAATCTAAATGGTGCTATGTTAAGCATGGTGTTACAAAAAGAGGTTTTTAAAATATGAGAAATAAGAACTAAATTTATGCGTATTTTCATAAAGCATGAGTTTAAAAGAAAAGAATAAATGTATAGCATACCTTAAAGCATAATATGAGATTTGCTTGGAAAACCTAAGTTTGGGAAGAACCTGAGGGTCAATCAGGGATTTGAACTTTAGGAAGAATCTAAGTTTCCTCGAAGAAAAAACATGAATTTGGGGAAAGAATATAGGTTGTATAAAAGAATCTGAGTATAAGGAGAGGGCATGAATTTGAGAAAAGAAGCCAAAATTGGAAAAGGAACTTAGGTTTAAAAACAAAAGTGTAAAATAGAAGAATGAATGTAAGTTTCATAAGAGAGTATAAATTATGGAAAGAATTTATAATTTGCAAAAGAATATGAATGTGAGGAAAATGGTATGAAATGAGGAAAAGAGCTTGAGTTTCATGAGAGGCTTAAAATTTGGAAAAGAATATCAGTTCATTACAAGAGCTTGAATCAGGGAAAAGAATATGAGTTTCAGAAGAAGATGAATCTGAAAAAGAACATGAGGCTAAGAACATGAGGCTAAGAAAGGAACATGGAATTTATAAAAAGAGCATGGATATGAGTAAAGATCATAAGTTGCATTAAAGAACATGAGTTTAAGGTAAAAGCATGAGTTGAGAAAAGAGAATGATATTGAGGAAAGAGCATAAGTTATGAAAAGATCTTGAATTTGAGGTCAGGATATGAGTCTGCGGAGTGATCATGAGTTTCATAAAAATTATATGATGTGAAAAAGAAATAAAGGCATGTGTGCATATTATATATATATAGCCTGACATGAGTTAAGGCCTGATTCAAAAAAAGTATGGATGTATATCATATGTAAAGCATGACATGAGTTATGGTAAGATTTAAAGAAAGCATGAGTTCATGATATATGTAAAGCATAATATGAGATTAAAGCATGAGTACCAGGAAAGGAAAATGGTTTTAGCCTATTGAGAATAATGCATGAATCTAAAAACATGAGCTTTAAACATGAGTTTTTATGCACGAGGTTATATACACAAGTTTATGGCATGAGTTGTTAGGTATGAATTAAAGTATGAATTTGAAAGCCTAAGTGCAAGGCATATATTTAAAGCAAGCATGAGTACAAGATATGATTGGAAGAAAGCCTTTGGGTATAGCATTTGTAAAGCAAGGCATAAGCTTAAAGCTTAACTTAAAGAAAGACTAGGATCATATTATACGTAAAGCATAGCATGAATTCAAAACAGGAATGAAAAGCATCAGTTTCAGGAAAAAGAAAATGTTTATAGCTTATTGAAAGCAAAGCATGATCTTGTAACTTGAGTTAAAGCGTAACAGGAGGTTTAGAAATGATATGAGTTGAGAGGCATGCATGGGCATGTGTATGCATACATACATACATACATACATACATATATATATATATATATATATATATATATATATATATATATATATATATATATATATATATATATATATATGCATGGTAAATGTAAAGTATATTATAAAATGAAATATGAGCCTAAACCTAAGTTTTTAAAGCATGAATTGAGCATGTGTTTAAAGCATGGGTGTTCAGCATATTTTTATAGCTTGAGTTCCGAGCATGTGTTTAAAACATGGGTTTTCAGCATATCTTTAAAATATGGGTTGAGCATGTGTTTAAAGAAAAAGATTTGAACATGAGTTTTGATATATGGGTTTCAGATATATACATGGCATATATGCATAAAAAAATGTTAAAAATAGCATGTTTTGATGCATTAATCATACAGAGCATTAGGCAGCTATGGGACTAATCATTCTGTAAACTGTATTGTAGCAAAGCATTGCATACTATAAATATAGCAGCATCTCCTTGCAATTCGATCATACGATGATCCCCAAGGTCAAGGGTAAGTACATGCTAGGCTAGGCCCAGTGGGGTAGGTTGTAAGCAGCTCGTAGGGGTAAAGAATCATAGCTCAATAATGAGCTGTTTACTATATAGCCCATGAGGATAGGAAGAAAACCCGAGGTTCCAGGGTTAAGGAACAAGTCACTATGCTGGGTGAACTGCATAGGTAAGGGATTCTATTTGTTCGAGAATCCTGTAGCGAGCTCAAAAACCCGATGAGTATACACCTGCAGGAAGGCGACTGTAGGATGGTGCCTCAGAGGCTTCACACACAGCCCAATATCATGAAGTTTTGAAAAACTTGCATTGATTTTAAATAGGCCAATGGGCCAAGTGTTTTTCCCAATGGGGATAGATTTTAAATCAAGATGCCGGTGGGCAAATTTTAAAAGATGCATTGAGTTTTAAAAAGGGCCAGTAGACCAGGTGCATATCCCAGTGGGGATAGTTTTTAAAATAAGGTGCTAGTGGGCAAGTTTTTGAAAAGCATGCATTTAGATTTTAAAAGGGACCAGTGAGCCAAATATTTATCCCAATGGGGATGGTTTATATAAGATGCCAGTGGGCAAGATAGATCCCAGTGGGGATCAAAGAAATGAGAAAAGAAAGCTAGGCTGCATAAAAGAGATTTTGTGTTTTATTAAAAAATGCATCATATATGGATTTTATACGAATGGCTTATTTTTTTGATGAAAATATTTTGAAAAAGAGATTTCATGTTTATAAAGCAATGCATACATGTGTTTTAAAAAGAAGGCCAGTGGGCAAAATTTTATCCCAATAGGGATTAAAAAGAAAATGAATGAAAAAGACTAGGCTATCAAAAGAGTTATATGTTTTAAAAGAAATATAGTGCATATGGGTTTCATACAAATGGTTTCTTTTTCAGTGAAAAAATATAATTGATATAGCATTTCAAATGGTTGATTTATTATTGCAAGTATAAGCTATATATGGTATTTTCTATTATCTTGTATAATGGTGTACATTATATGTATTCATGCTATACAGTATTAAAAGTTTAAAATGGTGATTTTGTTCTCATGTTCCCCATAGTTAGATGGTTATCTAGTCACTGGAACTTCGGTCTCACCCTTCTATGATTGATGTTTTTATTGCAGATTAGTAAGCTAGTTTGCAGGTCTAGGCAGTTGGCCTTAGCTTTGATTCCAGTTTGGGAGGTGGTATTTGTATATTGGTTATAATGTTGACTTGGAGAAATTAAAATGTGAATGAAAAAGGTACTTAATGGCTTCTATGTATTTGAGCAGGGGTAAGGATATATGTATGGATGTATATATACAGTTGAAATTGGCGATGTATTCTAGATTGTATGAAATGAAATAAAGATATGTATTTTGGATAAAAATTTGTGAGTATAACTTATGTTTCATTGATGTTCATATATCAATCATGAATGTGATCTTTTATCTGCCTGAGGATGATGCAGGAAATTTTTATCTAAGTAGGGTTATATAAAACTGTGATATGATGTTATGATGAAATGCACAAATGAAATGAATAGGTATAAGAAAAAGTTTTTCTCATGATGGATTTGGAGTTGATGATTTATGGCAATTAGATGGGGCTTGCTAATACTTTATGGTGTACAACATAAAGACTAATAGAACTCCATCCGATTTTCATAAGTTATCGTGTATTGTCAGTTGTCCTAGGAGGAAGGGGGCGTTGGCACCTATGTTGTTGATGCTCCACCAAATACTTAGTGGATTGACACTGGTGCTAGCATTCACATAACAATTTTCATGCAGGGATATCATACAAGTAAGAGACTAAGTAAAGGAGAGGGAACCATTACTTTGGAAAGTAGAACAATAGTATATGTTGAGGCTATTGGGACTCTATGCCTTATTTTAGACTCTGGTTTCATTATGAACTTAGTGGATACTGTTTTTGTTCTTGTATTTACTAGAAACCTAATTTCAGTTCCAAAAGTTGATTCCTATGGTTATCGAAAATAATAGAATTTCTTTGTTCCATAATTTTTGTTGGGTTGGCTCTGGTACCCTTTAGGATAATCTTTATTCATTGAACTTAAATTTAAATTATGCTAAGTCTCTTTTATTCTTTCATGTGACTAATGTTCCTAATAAAAGGAGAAATTGAGTGATTGAAAATTCATTAATATTGTACTATAAGCGTCTAAGCCATATATCAAGAAAAAGGATGGAACGTCTTGTTAAAGATGGAATTCTTGATTCACTTAATTTTTGGATTTTTGTATTTGTGTGAATTGTGTCAAAGAAAAAGTACACAAAGAGTAGAAAAAAGGGTGCTAGACCATAGAATTGTTAGGAACAATTCATACTGATATATGTGGACCTTTTTCAAACTCCGCCATTAATAAACATAATATTTTATTTTATTTATTGATGACTTTTCTAAGTATACTTATGTGTATCTTATTCATGATAAATTTGAAGCACTCAATGTTTTTAAACTTTATAAAGCCGAAGTTAAAAATCAACTTAGTAACGAATTAAAAGTATTAAATTTGATAGAGAAGGTGAATATTATGGAAGATCCACTGAATCTGATCAAAATATAAGTCCTTTTGCCCTATATTTGAGAGAAAACAATATTATAGCAAATTATACTTTACTAGGCACACCCAAACAAAATGGTATTGTTGAACATAAAAACTGTACTCTCATGAATATGGTAAGAAGCATGATATGTAATTCAACTTTACCTGAATTCTTGTGGGCTAAATCTTTAAAGACTGATGCACATATTCTAAATTAGGTTCCTAGTAAGGTTGTACCCAAAGCTTCCTATGAATTATGGGTTGGTAGGAAACTGACTTTAAGTTATTTTCATATTTGGTGATGTTCAACAGTAGTTAAAATTTTCAACCCATAATTGAAGAAACTTGATCCAAGAACCATAAGTTGTTATTTCATTGGTTATAAAGGTCAAAAAGATTTTGATTTTGTTGTCCTACTTATAGCACTCAAATTACTAAAACTAAACATGTTGTAGTTTTAGAGCATGGGGACGTTAATGGGGGAATTAAGCCTAGAAAATTTACTTTTGAGAAAGATTGGGTACTTAAATCAATATCAGTAGTCCCACATAAAGTGGCACATACATCTATTGTAGAAGATCATGGTGCTAATGAGGCTCCCCACACTAAAGAAGCTTTCTCAACTTTAGACATACATTTATGTAGATCCCAAAGAAAATGAAAACTTGCAATATCGAATGATTATGAAATTTATTTTAATGAATGGGATTATGATATTGGCTTGGAAAATGATCACATTTCTTATGCCCAAGCCATTAGTAGTCTCAATTTAACTCTATGGCTTAATGCTACAAATAAAGAGTTGAAATCTATGAAGGAAAATGAAGTCTGAGATCTCATGAAGCTACCTAAAGGTGTTAAAACTATTGGTTGTAAATGAATTTTTAAAAATCAAACGTGATTCCAAAGGCAATATCGAAAGATACAAGGTTAGATTGGTTGCAAAAGGATATCGATATACTCAAAATGAAGGGATTGATTATAAAGAAACATTTTTACCTATTTTCAAGAAAGATTCCCTTAGATTAGTCATGGCCTTAGTAACTCATTATGATCTAAAGTTACATCAAATGGATGTAAGAATAGCTTTTTTAAATGGAGACTTGCATGAAGAGGTTTGTGTGGGCTAACTTGAAGGTTTTTAAGATAAAAGCAAGGAATACATGGTTTGTAAGCTTAAGAAGTCAATATATGGTCTGAAGCAAGCTTCTCATCTATGGTATCTAAAGTTTCATGAAATTCTTTTGAATTTTGGCTTTAAAGAGAATGTAGTGGATTAGTGTATATATCTTAAAATCAATGGGAGCAAATTTTGTATCATAGTGTTGTAAGTTGATGATATATTGCTTGCTAGTAATAATATGGGATTAATACATGAGACCAAAGCATTCCTATCAAGGAATTTTGATATAAAAGATCTTGGTGAAGTATCCTTCGTGCTTGGGATTGAAATTCCCTGAGATGGGTCTTGTGGGCTCTTAGGATTATCCCAAAGAGCCTATATTGATAAGGTTCTTAAGAGATTCAACATGCAACATTGTTATAGTGGTACACTCCCATAATGAAAGGTGATAAATTTGGAGAATTCCAATGTCCCAAAAAAGATCTTTAAAGGGAACAAATGAAGGAAATTCCATATACATCTACTACTAGGAGTATTATGTATACTCAAGTCTGCACATGTCCTAATTTATCATATATAGTAGGCCTGCTTGGTAGATACCAAAGTAATCCCAGTATTGATTATTGGAAAGCAGCCAAGAAAGTTTTACATTATTTACAAGGAACAAAGAAATACATGCTTACATACGAGCAGACAAATAACCTTGAAGTTATTGGTTAATCTGATTTGGATTATGCTGGTTGCATGGACTCTAGAAAATCTACTTCTGGATACATCTTTATGTTTGCAGAGGGGTCTATTTCATCAAAAAGTCACAAGCAATCACTAGTTGCATCTTCCACAATGAAAGCAGAATTTATAGCATGTTATAAAACCATAAGTCATGCAATATGGTTAAAGAATTTTATTATTGGATTGAACATTGTTGATTCAATTACTAGACCTTTGAAGATTTACTGTGATAATGATGCTACTATTCGATTCTCCAAGAACAACAAAACTACTAGAAGATCCAAGCATATTAATATCAAGTACTTGCCATACGAGAAAGGATTTTAAATTAACTAATCTTCATTGATTATATTAGTACTTTCCTTATGTTAGCAGACTTAATGACTAAGAGTCTGTCACCTAAGCTCTATAAGGAACATGTTGCGCGCATGGGCTTGGTAGAAATATTTGAGGTGAATAAAGTGTACTAATATACTTTTTCTGTAATCACATTATGTTAATAATGATTATGTTTTGATGCTTTTAATTTTACTATGTGCATATTTTGATATACGAGCAACAATGGACCATTATTGATGAATTAGCACTAATCACCATTATTTGCTAATATCATTTGTATTAGTTATTCCTCAATGATTCATGTTAATGATGGTATTAGCACTATGACCATTAAACGATCTTGAATCGATGAGGGATTCAAGGATCACAATGATTTGGTGTTCATAGTTTCATTGAATAGAATCTAATGAAGATAGTGTAACCTCTTCTATGGATTATAAAATGGCCATTTTATGTTAAGAATCTAGTAATTATACAATCATGCAGGTCAAGTGAGAGATTGTTAGAATTTATCAATTTATGTGGCCTTTGCACGATTACACTAGATTGTTTCATAGAAAGGGATTCCAAGAGTAGTTGGAAGGTGATTCAACTTTGCACTAATTATTGGAAGATCAAAAGGCACAACTATGGCAAACCAAAGGTCATTACACTTATTACAAAATTATGATGAGTTACATTGGTCTCTTCACTCCTTCAAAATATTAATACCAAATGTAACTCTTATAGCTCTTGATGATCTTTAACTGTTATAGGAACTTAACATCTTTGATGGAAAGATCTTTAGTCCTATAATTTTCTATAAAAAGGTTAAGGTTCCAAACCACACTCTCAGATATGAATTTTTTTTTTATGTGATGATACACCACACAAGCACCCATCAGTTGTAGGAGAGAAGTGGTTTGAATATCTTGCCTAAAAGAAGTGTGTTGATCCTTTCAATACGCTTTGAAAATATAAAGTTATTTTCAACTGCAGCACGTTTCAAGACCTATAATGGAGAAAGGTAAGATTTATATACTTTTAAAATTTAAACCTAATGGTGTCTATGTATCAAAATTAAATCCTAAGAAAATAATCAAGACATCTTTTCTATGAGCAACATAACAATTTGAACATCTAGGTTTTAGACTTTTCATTATTTCAAGCTATAGACTTCTCATTGTGCTTTATATCTTTCTTTCTTTCTTTTCTTTTGTTTAACTTTGTAAATATTGTTGTATTCTAATAAAATAATGGGAAAAGTCCTTGACTATTCCATTTTTCATTTTAAAAAAAAGAAAAAGAAGAGATGCGGGAAAGCAAATTTAGGACCACAAGCAATTCTCAAAGATGTCTTTGTATGGCATGCATGAACAATTATGTCGGTCATAAATAAAGACATAAAATTTATGTCTAAAATGGAAAATCACTTCAAAAAGTGCATATTAAATAAGATATGTTGTTGCAAAGACACCTCCTGTTGAGCCTTCGACCATTTTCTCCGACGAACCAAGGATCTTTCGATGGGTTTCTCTCGATTGGGAACCTACAAAAAGTCCCTAGACTGGGGATTTCAGCGGGGATACTCCAATGCTCAAGTTAATGTTTTGGGAAATAGCTCTAAGCTTAACAAAAAGCTTGAGTGTTTTTGAGGAGTCTCTCTCTCTCTCTCTCTCTCTCTCTCTGAGCGTGTAGGTGTCTCTTACCCATTTACTTGGTCGAAGCATAGGCACCTCTCGGCAGACCTTGACACGAAATGAATCAAGGCCACTACTCTCTCAGTGAGTCATTGCCCTTCCTTCTTATTAGTGGGTTGCCTCGTGTCAAAAAATGCTTAAATCTTTTCGAGGTTCACCTTGATTCCCCATTGGATTACCATGAAACCCAAAAATTTCCTCGTAGTAACTTTGAACTCACACTTGCGGGAGTTCAATTTCATTCGATACAAGCGGAGGTTATTGAAGGCTTGTTCTAAGTTGGCAACATGATCAGCTGTGTGGATGCTCTTGACTAGCATGTCATTGACGTATACCTTCATATTTCGCCCAATCTGGTCTTTAAATACCTTATTCATCAATCTTTAGTAAGTGGCTCTCGCATTCTTTAAGCCAAAGGGTATTACATTATAACAATAAATACCTCTCTTAGTTATGAAGGAGGTGTTCTTTTCATCCTCAGGATTCATTCGTATCTGGTTGTAACCCGAGAAGGCATCCATAAAACTGAGAAGTTCATGGTCGGACGTGGCATCGACCAACTGGTCAATGGAAAATTATCTTTTAGGCATGCCTTATTCAAGTCGATGTAGTCAATATAGATCCTTTAGCTTCCATTTATCTTATGGACCATCACCACATTGGCCAGCTAATTCAGATAATAAGCTTTCTGAGTATGACCAGAGGCGAGCAGCTTGCTGACTTCTTCACCAATGGCCTTCTGCCTCTGGGAGGCAAAGCTTCTTTTCTTCTATTGGACTGATTGGTACTTTGGATCAATGTTGAGTTTATGGATAATTACCATCGAAGGAATCTTGGATATATCTGATACAGATCATGCAAAGACGTCTGAATTGGCATGCAAGAAAGGGAGTAGTCGATCTCTTTCTTTCATGGGCAAGAGTGCATCGACTTGGATCATCTTTGCAGGTCACCCTGCGGACTCTCCTCTCTTTTCCGTCTCCCTCGAATTCGATAGTGTTGGAGTCGGTGTTGTGATCATTTTTTGAGGGCTGGGGGCCATGTGGTAATACAGTTGCACCAGATGCTGGTCACCATGCATTTTTCCTATTCCATTTTTTGTAAAAAATTTGACAGGGAGGCATTTGGTAGAAATGACCGCATCCAGCAGGTTCAAATCGGGATGCTCGAGTATGGCATTGTAGGCCAATGGCACCCAGATAACGAGGAACCTTATGAATACAATGCTTTGGCAAAGCAAAGTCCCGATCGTAATGGGAGTAATACCACCTTCGACCCTTACAAAAATTCCTATGAATCCAACCAAGGGAGCCAACACAGGTAGAGGGAATTTGAAAAGAGATTTATCCAAACAAAAGCATCATAAAAAAGGATATCTGCAGAGCTCCCATTATCAACTAAGATTCTTTTTACAGGGTGCTTAGCGATTGTCATGAAAATGACGATGCCATCATTGTTCAGGTTTTTCACCCCAGCTAGGTCCCTGTCAGAGAAAGGAATCACAGTTTCCACCTCTTCTTCCCCTCTTGGCCTCTTGGAGGCATGACCTACCCCCAAGGAAATCATGTCGATTGTCCTTTCGATTGGTGTGTTGTCAATGTTGACCCGAGCAAGCAAAGAGCTCACTGGATATGGAGCAGTTGGGGGTCCTCCCTGGACATACTTTCCCAAGTAACTGCGCTAAATTAGGTTTTCAATGGCACATTTCAAATGGCGGCACTCCTCAGTGTCGTGGTCGTAGTCCTAGTGAAATCGATAGTATAGACTCTTGTCCCGGGTAGTTGAAGGCTTCAAAGAAGGGGGGCGCTTGAGGTACTTCTCCCCCTCAATCTCCATTAAGATGTTCACTCTGGGGGTGAGAAGAGGGGTGTACTTGTCCTTCTTGGTAGCAAAGTTTCTCTACTGGTCATCCGGTCAGCGTGGAGGCTCTGGCTTCCTAGGGCAGGATCCACTTGGCTCTTTATGGGCTTGCTTCTTCTTGGGCCTTCCATCGGTCTCCCTTCTCATATGGTCAGTCTCGTTGCCACGAATATACTTCTATGCGAAAGTTAGAAGCTTCGCATAGGATTTAGGAGGCTTATTGTAAAGAGAGTAGGTAAAGAGAGAGGGATGAAGGCCATGCTTTAGAGCCAGGGTAGCCACGAAATCATCGAGGTGATAGACTTTGAGGGCAACCATCTTGAAGTAGGCCACGAAAACCTTTAGGGGCTCTCCATCCTTTTGTCGGATGGAGAAAAGACTGTCTGCCACTCGAGGGATCTTTTGGGAGGCATCGAACTGAACCAAGAAATACCTCTCTAGCTGCTTAAAGGAGTCGATGTTGTGTGGCTCGAGGCAAAAATAGCAAGCACAAGAGGCCTTCCAGAGAGTGGCAAAGAAGGCGATACAGAGGAGGGTGTCATTAGCCTCCTAGACCTGCATGAGAGCCTTGTAGCTCTCCAGATGGTCGAGTGGATCCGTAGTTCTATCATACAAATCCAGCTGAGGAAGATGGAATCAATGAGGGACCGGTTCTTTCATGATGCCGTGAGGGGGGATGAGAGTCGTAGTCCCTCTCCGGTAGGTCAGCAGCAAACCTACAACTGAGTTTTTCCAACCGGCGGTTATACTCGTCAAGATGTTGCTTAGTCTTGCGGTTGATCGATCTGTTGATGGACCCCTCTCCTGATGGCTCAGAAGATAAGGAGTGAAGGGAGAGATATCGGTGCCCCCGCTCAGGCTCCTTCATGTGCCACCGTCCGTAAGAGGGAGGGTTGTCTGGACGATGAGTGGGAGGTCGAGGCCATTTGGCAGCCTCGCAGTGGTGGTGCTCTTGTTGGTGACCTTGATGGTCGCTTTGGTGGCGCACTGGTGAGGCATGGCGATGGTGAGTCTCTTGACGGGAAGATCTCCCTCAAGTGGATTGATGACTTGCACAAGCAGTAGCCACAAGGGGTGCGAAAGTTCCTGGCTGCTACTGTGTGGCCACGAAATGTTGCTCTTGCAGCTCCTGGACTACTGCCACCAGCGCTTGAACTTGCTAGATGAGGGTGGCAAGTTGATTCGGCTGGACAAAGTGAGGTGGAGGCAATAATAGAGCAGGAAGGTTGGCCTCCTGCTGTTCGAATTGCTACGAGGGCTCTCCCATGTGGCTGGTACGTGGAGGCCTCTTGAGCGTGCATTATCACCACCATCTTTGATCTAGAGAGGATGAGGATCTACGAGCTAATATCGCTGATCTATGTTCTCTCGCCCCCCTACGTGGCATGCCAATCTATTGTCGCCAAGACACCTCTTCGACCGTCGGCGAGCCTCCGATCGTCTTCTTCGATGGACCAAAGATCTTCTGAAGGGTTTCTCTCAATCGAAAACCTGCAGAAAGCCCCTGGGCCGGGGATTCTAACAAGGACATTCCGATACTCAAGTTAGTATTCTAGGCAACAACCCTTAGCTTGAAGGAGAGGTTAAGTGTTTTAGAGGAGTCTCTCTCTATGTGAGCATACGCCTTGAGGCCTGGGTGACCTTACCTAGTCAAAAGTCTCTTTTATCTATTTATGGGAGTTCGTGGAGCTCGTGGCTTAACAGAATGCCAGAGCGTACGCCTTGAGGCTTGGGTGACCATAATAGAATTGGCAGGATTTGCCAGGCTGGATAGCCATAACTGAATTGGCAGGATTTGAGTCCCACGTTCATGGTGGAGGAAATCTTTCTGTTGCGATTCAAGATCATGGAAGGATCGTACGAACTATTATGAGCGATAGGGATCACGTACGTGGGCTCCACAAGGAGTCCAGTCAGGATGGCCGACTAGGGATCCTATCCGGATGGCCGACTAAATGTCCTACCCGAGTGGCTGACAGGAGATCCTACTCGGGTGGCCGACTGGAGATCCTATCACCACCGTCGATTGGGCATTGCCCCATCAAGATGAATCTATAGAATATTGCTTGATTTGCAGGCTCCATATCCCATAACCTAAAAGCACGATCATCACTAAAAGTAAATTTATGTCTAAAATGGAAAATCAGCATATTAAATAAGATGAATCTATAGAATATTGCTTGATTTGCAGGCTCCATATCGTAACCTAAAATCACAGTCATCACTAAAAGATTCTTTCTAATTATTTTGACCATCTACCTGCTAGCTCAAGGAAAATTTTGATGGGTAATAGGGAAATATAAGGCCTTTTTTTAATTTTTATAAAAGCTAGCACAAACAAAAAATCCTAAGAAAAGCATTTATATAGCCTTTGGCCTGCGCTTCTAGTACATTGATTCATTCTAAGATACCGCTGGCTTTTATTCAAAAAATTGATCCATTCAGGATAATTTATTACATTACTGTTTGCATGATTGCATGTCTTTCAAAATTGCAGGTGATCGAGATGGTTGGTTTCTTGATGCCAATATGTTTTGATTCATGCTGTTTGACTGATAACTTCCCTACATCACTGCCTAAGTATTTTAGTGCTCTTTATTGTGATTAAGGCAATATTGCTGTCATCAAAATAAAAATCACTAGTTGTATGTAGCTGAAGATTGATTTGAGATTTAAAGCATGATAATCAGAAACTAATAAATATTATCAGCTCGTTCAGATTCATTAACTATCTGTTATTTATGAATCTCAAGTTGACCATTCTCGCCTCTTGAATATAAACTCAGTTAAAGAAAACAATAAAGCAATAAGAAAGAAAGAAAAGGAGGGCAAAAACTGAAGACCTGGAACTCTTTTCTTCCTTGGATACACAGATTTAAACGCCAAGTCTAGCTGACTCTGGGCAAACCTGGTGAAGGTCCACACCTTTGCATCATACTTTCAGGTCCCAACGAGATGCCTCGTGAAATATAAATAGGTTATTGTCTCAAGTATCAGAGCATGACAGCATATATTTCCTACCTTAGGGTAAGGCAAAACAGCAATACATCTTATTTCATAAAAAATTGAGACCATTCCATCTAATGAGATTTAAAATTTTGCATGATAAAATTTTGTTAGGCGGTTTGTCCAAAACTAACCGCCAATGGCTTCTTCTACTTTCACCATGATATTCTCCTCTTTCTTGAGTAAAAAGCATAGGCGGACGGAAGGTTGGCTGCATGGGTCTAACAAATGACTCCTAATAGAACCACAGGGTTTCCTCTTGGTCAAGTTCATAGATACATTATGACAATCAACACTAAATTCATATATGTCCATGCCACAGGGTTGGGTACTTTTAGATCACATACAAATAGCAATAAGTAAACAACTGGTGCAACAGTGAACAAAAATTTGCTTCATCCAAGAAGAAATGTTCCAGTTTAGTTAATTGTGCAATGCATTGATATTCTATGGCATTATCAGCTTTGGATACACACAGAGTACTGAATCAAGATGGTATAATGACCAATAACAACTGAGAAGGAAAAACAGCACTATGAGTTTAATTATGGTTGTCTCCCCCTGGTTTGTTGAGGAGAGGTTGAAGAGCCTTGACAACGATCGTCATATTTGGCCGAAAATCAGCTTCATATTGAACACATAATGCTGCAACTGCTGCCATCTGAACATCACAAACACATCCAGATGCATGTGTTCACAGAGAACATTTTAGATACTCTTTAAGGATTTTAAATCTCCAAAGGGGATGAAAGAGAGGAGCTTGTAATGTTTCTTTATATATATATATATATATATATATAATTACAATGTTTCTTAGTCCACAAGCAAAAAGTAAAACAATGGAATACCTTTGCAACAGCTTTTGGTGGATAATCATTATTTAGCTTAGGATCCACACACTGTTTAACTTTGTCTTCACTCAACCTTGGAGTTGCCTTCATCATCACATAATTCAGGATTAGATGACAGTGAAGAGGCTACAACTGTTGTGATGATAACACTGTGAAGAGTGGGAACCTACCCAAGTAACAAGGCTCTGCTGTCCTTTTGGCATCGTATGGTCTACAGGCTTTCTTCCTGTTAGAAGTTCCAAAAGAACGACTCCAAAGCTATAAACATCACTTTTCTGCGTCAATTGCCCTGTCATCGCATACCTGTAAAACAAGCATATAAGACATATAGAAGAAATTTTTATCATCATCAACAGTTTATGAGTGCATGAGTTTGGTTTATGAGTGAAAGCTACTAAAAACACTGGATGCCAAATAAGAAGTTTGTGTGTTCATTATTATATACTATGAAGGTCGGAAAATGTTACTCTGAACTTTTACCAATGTGCTAAAATTTAACCCATATTTACTCTTCCAATTAATAAGAAAGAAATAAAAAGAATGGAAAGAGGAGGAAGTACTGAAGTGGGCTTACTCTGGAGCATGATAACCGAAGGTTCCTAAAACTCGAGTTGAATGTAGACGAGCTGCTGTGTCAGGAGACTGGTTGGTTAAATTGAAGTCAGCCATTTTGGACTCATAGTCATCAAACAGGAGAACATTGCTGGATCTGACATCCCTATGAACAATTGGTGGCTGGACTTTTTCATGAAGATACTCAAGACCTCTTGCTGCACCATAGGCAATCTTCACTCTTTGATTCCAGGTCAGGACAGGTCCAGGTTCAGCACCTTGCACTCCTTTCCTCCCTGTGCCAGAAAAATTGACCTCTCTAATATTAACCATTGATCATTAAAATTGTATAAAAACAATTATGAACAAGTATATAAAAACCATCAGTATAGGATATAAGTCCAATACCATGTAAAATGTCATGTAAAGACCCATTAGTTGCAAACTGATATACTAGTATCCGATTATTTGATTCTAAACAGTAGCCCAACAGCTGAACAAAATACTCATGTTTAAGTCTTGAAACCATTGATAACTGCTTCAGCCATGACAAAGAAGAGATGATAAGATAAAAGTGAAGTCAGTGCCAAACCCCATAGACTTTCGACTTGCATAATAGAACGGTTCTGCCATATAAGAATCACCTGAGCAGCAAAATCTGAATCAGGTTCACTTGAGGCACTAGGATCCAGCTTCTTTATAGCAGCAGGCTCTCCTGAACTTAGGGTTGCATGAAAAACCTTACCATAGGAACCTTCCCCAATCAAAGCCTTCTGGCCAAAATTAGAGGTTAATCGATTCAGCTCATTCAATGGTATTGCTGGTATATCGATTGGCAAAGCTTTTTGGGGGGCACCACTTCTGGCAGGATTGGGCCCCCTTGGATCTCTAACTTGACCTAAATAATCAATCAGCAATGATGCCTGTAAGCCATTATCTAAAATGGGCAACACCCACTGTGCAAATCAATCCAATTACCAATTCAAACCACAAGTAGAGAATCTATGTGATTACTGTGTAATATCAGAAAAAGATCAGTGTGCTATGGCAAAACAATCCTAATTCACAAACAGAGCTCTCCTCAGCATTTTCAAGTTGGGTCAGCTAATTTAAGAATGTCAGAACAAAATCAGCAAACTTGTGACTCATATTTAGCAAAAAATTCCAAGTGTCTGATGAGCTTAAACCTTGTCATACAGTGGTGGTCAGAGGCATTCCTATCATGATATTATATCTTCAGCAATCAAGAACCACAATGCATATAATTAGACACTTACAAGATGCTGTTACTAGCATGGCACACTGGTCATAGTCATTATAGTGCATTGTATATCCCTTCTTTGGCTATCCCGGACATGTGAGAAGGACAACAACGATTAGGACCAAAGTCTTACATACATACATACATACATATATATATATATATATATATATATATATATATATATATATATATATATATATATACATATATATATATATATATATATATATACATGTATATACATGTATATATATATACATGTATATATGAAAACATGTCTTATTTTGCCTTCTGGTTTTAAGACTAGATAAATCAGGATTAAAGTCTTACATAAATATGAAACATATGCTTCTTAAGCTTATGAATTCTAAAACAAATTCTAACAGACCATCTCTCTATGGACCATCAAGGTCCTAAACAACCCCTATGGCTCTATCTTAATAATGCCATAATGTTGAGAGGTAAAATTCCTCTGATGACGGTAGCATTAATTTCTAGCACCAGTGCATCAGAAACTCTCTTTTCAATAAATTTCAAAGTATCGTTCCATGAAATGGAAGATCTTTCAATAAGCATGCATTAGATGCTTGCACCCAGGGATCTGCTTTAAAGGAAATAACTAGATATCAACATCAGTTCTCATTGTTTCTGAAAAAAAAAAAAAAAAAAAAATTGAAATAAAAATAAAAGCAATATGAGAACCTCTGTAAATTGCCGTCATCACACAGCCACCAAGTTATCATAACATCCATCAAAATTTTTGAAGACAGAAAATAAGAAATGTCAAATAATTGATATTTCCAAGATTTATTAAAATGATAAAATCCAGTTTAGAGCCTTAATTAATACATCCCTGTGGAGGACTCCTTATAAAGAAAAACAAGCATCGTGTCTTGGATATATCTCAATTGTGATGAACATCTTATGTGGCTCCAAACAGTCTACCCCAAAGGAAAAGAAAAGTAAATGATCCAATAAGCAAAGGAGGGATTTTACCTGGAACATTGCGGTTTGGCGGCGTGGCGTGTTGGCTGGCCGGTGGACCATATGTCTCTTCCTCGACGCCTCCACAGCACAACATGTCCAAGGTTGTCGGTACTCAGAAAAGGCCAAAATACGAACACCTTCGCAAATTATTTGCAGAATTGTTCACCAGATGAACTTAAAAGCACCAATTCCCCTTCTAAGCAGAGAAGAATCAATCATGCAAACACAACAAGAACTCGTTACCGATCAGTTCCGTAGGCATCTCATTTCCAACCAAACTAACAGAATAAAATGGCGAAACCAAACACAAGTTTCCATCCTTTTGCCAGATGGTTCGATTTAAAAGACACCCAACTTGTCAAGATCATCGATCATCATTCAGTGACATAATGTTTTTTTTTTAATAATAACTAAAAATTCAATGAAACTAAAGAAAGAGAAAAGGTCTTTAAGATATGAAACATAGAATGTAGGTGCAACCATATCGCCATGACAAAGATCTTCCAATAATCATCAGCCTGTAGGAAAAGGGAATACAATATTATACTCACCAAGAATCAATAGGCAGCGGAAAATATTTAATATTTAACCAAGTCTCTCACACAAAAATTACCAAACCAAAATTCGAAGGGGAATAGAATTAAACCAAAAAGGAAAAAAGAAAATTTAATATATATAAACCTCCACCCCGCCCAGACAAGAAGGAAAATACGAAAGAAAGAAAATGCGAGAAAGAAGTTTAGACGGGAGGAGAGATGGAAGGGCGAGGGAGAGAGGTGGCGGGTGGCGTCGTTGGGAAAGAGAGGCCGACGCGTTTCGCGAGAAAACCGGGCTCTTTCGACACGAAACGGCGCCCAACGGCCAACCAGGCCACCTCATGGAGACATCCCACGCACGTCCCATGCACGTCGCCTGTATGTCTCGTATTCCACCAATACTCTTTTAGAACACAAAAATTTCACCCATCTAATTAAATTATTTTTTAATAGAGAGGAAAAAATAACAGTTAATTAAATCACCTTGTGGTTTATCTAACATTAAGAGTCTAACATTAATTTGAGCACCAACATGTGTGACAAACAAAGCAATAGTAAACGCCAATTTGGTCTAGAGAGCCCAATTTCATTTTATATAGTTATCACTGATAGAGATATGGACTAAAAGATATGCTTTATGTTATGTCTTTATATTTTAATGAGAATTCATTTTGAGCAATGTGTGTCATTTACTATATATGTGCATGTGTCTAGTATTTACAAAGAGTATTTGATCTAGTGTAGAGTACGGCTTACACACAGAAGACTAGATCATCGGTTCTTTTGGAATACAAGTTTATTGTTCACAGTTTTAGATAGAATTGGACACACCATCAGTAGAACTGTAGCACAAATTTTTAGTAGGTCTGTCTTGACTACGGAGAATGGTTTATTCTAACTATTTGTGCTAGTACACTTTGTGTGTATTAAACAGGACCTAGTTGAGTTAATTATTTTATACTGACTTTATAAAATAATTTAAAACTCATGAATATTATGATTACTTATGCTCTTAATCTGAATTCTATTTCTTGACACGTGTATGTAGTGATTATTGCTTTGATTACACATAGAGTGAGATTCTATATGAGTCAATAAACTCAGTGGGTTGGGCAATAACATTATATATATGGTGAATATTAATAGTTGAAGGAATCCACGTCCTGTTAATTTGGATTGATGATATCCCCTTGAGAAAGCTTATAAGTTTTGATTGTATCAAATCTTGCAAGTGGATTTTGAATCTGATACATCAAATAAGTTAAGTGGATAAGTCTCAAGGATAATAACAGCCAATTAAATTATATTGTCAGTAATTAAATTTAATTGGTGGATATCTGTAATCTTAACGTGGGGAGATAATAAGTATTTAATATTAAGGCTTAAAAATATAAATTCGAATGTGATTAGGAGTACAATTATAATTCTTTAGTGGAATGAATTGTAATTTACGTAATTGAATCCTAACCCGGAATAGGATTAGGAGATTTAATTACGTGGGAAGTCCTTTTCATATTTGCCTATTGGTTCCTGTTGTAGCCCTATAAATACCCTCTCAGTTGGTTGCTAGGGTTAAGGTTTTTGAGAAAAAAGAAAAATAAGAAACCCTAGGTCGGCCGAGAGATCCCACCATCTTGTGAGAAAATGAAGGTATTTCGAGAATACGGTGGAAGGCTAAAAGGTTGAGGTCGAACAATCGAATCAAAGTATTCCAAGGTTCAAATCTGAAGGTATGGTCTTATACTCATAGATTAGAACGGTAAAAATTTTTGTATTACTCATATACGCTATAGCCATGATCTTGGGGGTATTCCGCACTCCCCAACAATCACAACACAGACAAGCTAGAACTCAAGTATAAATATTTATTCTAAAATATAGGTGTTGTTAGGATAACCTTGCAGGGGGTTCAAACCATAGAAAACCGTGAAAGTTGTTATTCTATGAAATTTGACACATGCATGGGTGTGTTATCCATCATTCACTTATCTCCCATGCCAATTGCTGGCCCACATTCATAATTGGAGACAATGACAACAGGAAGAAGGATAAATTTAGTTATTGTTTGGATGGCATTGCACTGGGGTTCAAACCACGAATATCTATATATATAGATCCTATTCTATAAAATTTGGCGCGTGCGAAGTTGCGTTGTCCATCATTCACTCATCTCCCATACCGATTGCTGTCCCACATTCATATATGTAGACAATGACAAGTGGAAGAAGCATAAATTTAGTTGTTGTTAGGATGACCTTGCACAAGGTGTGTTGTCCATCATTCACTTCTCTCCCATACCAATTGCCTTCCCACACCAATTGCCTTCACACGATCATATTTGGAGACAATGACAAGAGGAGAAGTTATAGAATTAGTTGTTGTCCATCATTCACCTCTCTCCCATACCAATTGCCATCCCACATTCATATTTGGGGACAATGACAAGAGGAAGAAGCATAGGATTTAGTTATTGTTAGGATGGACTTTCACTGGGGCTCAAACCATCAATAACCATGTAAGATGTTGTTTATAAAATTTGGCCCATGCAAGGAGCTAGCGATATCATCCACTTATCTCCCATATCGCTTGGTGGCCCACATTCATATTGGGAAGCAATGATAGGAGCGCGCTCTATATATATATATATATATATATATATATATATATATATATATATATATGATGTGGGATACAAAAGTCTTCGCATAAATTGGCTAACATGGGCAAACAGGTTGGGCCTACCTTTGGTTATGGCCGATCCTTATAAGCCGAGGACTGCTTTGCCAAACTATTACCTCAGCATTCTCGCCCAAGCCTCGCCAGACTAAACCTCGGCTGACCAACCTTTAGCTTCATCAAGCCTCAACAGTCGGGAGCCACCTGACCAATCCTTCTCTTTGGCCGACCTTCGTTCCGCACCGAATATCTCAGACATCAAATCATCGAAACCACGAGGATCTTGAAATTTTTTCCCAAAATAGTTTCTTCATAAATGAAAGCAAGAGCCGGATATGGCTCCTCCTTTTTATGATTTGCGAGATCACGAATCCTCCTAATAAGGTATATATCAAAATCGGTCTTATCATCTTCCAACTTCCACAACTACTCTCCAAAAATCAAGTGATAGCATACCATCCTTGATGACTATAAAACGTCGCGTCTCATGACCCCTCAAGAAAGAGAGAAAAAACTCATAATCACCTTGTGAGAAATTCTCTCTCCCTCTTTCTCTTCAGAACCTTCTCCTCATTATCTAAAGCTGAAGATTATCCACTGACTTGGGCACCAAAGGGTCCTTCGCAGGGATCGCCAACCTCATTCCCTGTGAAAGGATGTTGTTTTGCAGGTTTCCAAGGATGGAAGAATGCCATCCGGATTCTGGTGTGGGCCGCTACCTCATCCCCAAGTCAAAGAATGAAAATCAACGGCAACAGATTGGTGCTAGAGGAAGGGCCTCAAGTCTCCATAACTTGATAAATCCAGCAGAAAAGGTTCTAAAGATTAAAACTCTATTCAAAATGTTGAACCACAAAAGGACAACCATGGATGTCTTTGACTAGGCCACCTCTTAAAGGCCTGATCACTCACATAACATGACATCCCCACAGCCATCCTAGTTGCTGCTCTCCTGCCACCTATGGCATCCGTCACACAGGACTAATTCGGCGCATTGGTCCAACAAATTCAAGCCTTGACACAACTGGTGCAAAAAATCCAAAGAGCTATTCCCTCGATGGCACAAAATCCTCAACCTCCCGCGGGTGTTCAACATCTTGCCGGAGCACCTGCACCGCTTCAACCAACGGTGCCTAATCGTTGGAGGCCACGAGTCCCACACGATAATTAGGCAATGAGGTGGGGGAAGTAGAGCCAATCCCACTGGAAGTCAGAGATAGGGACTTGCCCCGACCTCATCAGGCCCGTTCCTTGTCTCCAGTTTCTTCTCATCGTGATTCGATGCCAAGACGTCAATCTTTCCTCCTGGCTTTTCTACCCGTTCGAACCAAGGTATTTGAGCAAAAAATCCAGGAGATAGACTTGGAACTGGATGCTGTAAAGCATGCCTCCTTGCCAGAATCTCGGGTGAAACAAGGTCCACCCTTTACTAGGAGGATTATGAACGAAGCTATCCCACCATATATAAAGCTCCCTGCCATTAAGCCATATAATGGGACAATAAATTCGAATGGCCATCTAAGCAGCTTCTGATCAATAATGTTGTTCCATGGAGCCTCAGATGTGATCCTATGCCGGGCTTTCCCCTCAACTCTTAGGGAGCCCGCTAGACTGTGGTTGGTACGCTAAAGCCAAACTCCATCAATTCTTTTGACGAACTCGGCTGGTCCTTCACCAGTCAGTTTGTCAGTAGCCACCATTATCGACGAAGGTCAAATTATCTCTTCGAACTGAAACAATGAAAGGGAAATCCCTGAAGAGTTTCTTGAGCCGCTTTAATATAGCGATGTTAGAGATTGACCACCTCAACCATGAGGTAGCCATATCCGCCTTCGGAGGCAGAGTATTGAAGGAGGAAGACTTTTATCTGACGTTGGAAGTAAACTACCCACGAAGTCTCTTCGACATGATGGTCTTGGCAGACAAGTATGCCAGGGTGAAATAATCTAAAGGTTGGCATGAGCTAAACAATCAAAGTGTTGCCCAGATGATGCAACCCAAAAGGAAGGATGAATTAGATTTCTAAAAAATTAATTGGCAAGTATGTGCACTTAGCAAATTTTAGAATTTAATCAAGTGTAGTGAGTGAAGTGAAGATAGTATACAAGCACTACGGAAATTAGATCATACAAACGCAAACAATATATAGTGGTTCGGTGCCAAACTCAGCACCTACATTTACTCTCCCAGAATCCCTTGAAAATTATACTACCAACTTAGCTGACCTGGCTAGCTTCTTGTTTACGGGCACAAGAAAGCCTTACAATCTAGCCTTCCGAGCTTGTTTCTTGTTTACGGGCACAAGAGGCCTTACACAATATCACAAGGGTAGACCTCTATCCTCACAAGTTTCACAATTGTGAAACTACAAATTAGAGCACAATAATGTTAAGAGTAAATACAACAAACTCCTTAAATGAGCAGATATTCAAAATAGATACTTTACGTTTGAAGAACACTTCAAAAGAAGGCTTCTTCCTTTGAGCAAGCTTGAGCAATGAATGAAGCCTTTGATGAAGCTTTGAATGCTCTTCAAGAGTTGTTGAAGCTTTTATGCACACACCAACTTAGAAATGAATGCACTTGAGGTGGCTCACGAATATTTAATGCAGTCTCCAACACATATTTTCATAATACTTCTTCAATAATTTTTCATGGTCCTTCCCGCAATCTCTAGCTCTTCTCAATATTGTTTCACACACTCAAATCACTATTTGAGAGCCTATATATACACACTTTCCAAAATATAGCCATTTACAACAATTGTGAATGATATAGTGAAAATAGAATGCATTGGAACGTTAAAAAGAGCGTTAAAAAAGATGGTCGCCTAATTTAAAATGGCTCTCTATTTAGTAATAGAAGGCACCTAATAAGGTGCCCAGTCCCTCTTCAAAGAAAAAACTTTGCAAGGCATAGAGGGGAATCGGGCATCAGACTGAAGATAAATCTCAATTAGGTGCCTTACTGGATGCCTAGATAGAAATCAAGCAATGGTTAGGCACCTAGCTGGGCAACTAGAATGGAATCTACACATATTAGGTGCTTTGTTGGGTGCCTAGCTTTTCACCTACATGGTTAGGCACCTAATTGGGCATCTAATCCATCCCAACAAAAGTTAGGCACCCATATAGGTGCCTTGTCTTGGGATTAGGCACCTATATGGGTGCCTAGTTCCAAGAACAATGCAGGATCACAGGATTTAAGCATGAGTGGAGTTAAGAAAATTTTCAAGAATGCCATAGGTGACATTCTGGTCGCCTAGTCTACACCAAGTCTCTATAAAAATGTTAAGTCCAGGTGCAAGGCAAAATGCAATGCAAATCCAAAGGAAAAGGGCTTTGAAAATAATTTTCTTATGAAATCATCCAAAGATAGTCATATACATTTGAAAAATAGATGCACTCTTGAAACATAAAATTATTTAAAAACTTGGAACTCAAGTCCTTTGAAAAACTCATACCGAATCACAAATTCATTTGAACTTTTGAAATCATTTCGACTTGGAAAACACAACCAGAATAGTTTCACTTTTAGCTTTGTGTTACCTTTTATTTGACTTGTAGAATGCCTTGATTTAAAGTAACACCTTCTTTGATGATGATTTACCTTAAATCATTTTGTCTCAACAACAAAGTCATCAGTACCATACTTAATTATTTTTGTATTCATCAAAATCAATATGAGGTTAACACAAAGAAGAAGGAGAAAAATAGCTCAAACAAAAGCTGACCGACTCATCCTGCAAGCCCCCGCTGACAAAGAACTCTATCCCCCATGCAGCACTCCAGAAGCCCAGCATGGAGGTTTAATCGATTCACATCGCTAACCGTGCCTCGGGCCCAAATCCTGATGAGATAGAGCATCAACTTCCTCGACCAAAGCTTCTCCAAGAAAATTCAATCTGGAAAGATATGACCAAATACTATCGGTATTATCGCGACCATGGCCATGATACTAAGGAATGTTGGCAACTCAGACAAGAGATCGAGCAGCTGATCCACCGAGGAAGGCTTGAACATTACAGAGGACCCCCGAAGGTAGAAGCCAAAGCACAACAATCACCCGAGCCTCGACAATAACCCCCGCTGAACCCACCAGCAATAGGCAACATGTATTGATTGCTATGGTTGGCTCATCCAAAAGTTGGCCAAACGAGGAACAAGCCCCTCCAAGAAAATCAAGTATGAGGAACTCACATTTTTGGAGAAAGATCTCTAGGGGATACAATACCCCCATGACGATGCACTCATTGTATCTTTAAACATAAAATATTATGATGTACATCGAGTCCTTATCGATAGTAGAAGCTCTGTTAATATTCTTTACTTTGATGCCTTTGCAAAAATGTGATTAAAAGTGGAGGACCTCTAGACGATGGACTCCACTTGATGGGATTCAACGGCAATGTCATCATACCAGAAGGAGTAATCACTCTGATGGTCTGGGCCGACGAATGGCCTTGCACAGTGATCGTCCATACGGACTTTCTTATGACCAAACTTCGGTCACCATATAACGCCATCCTTAGAAGATACGGAAAAATGTCCTTCATAGCGGTGATCTCTGTTCCACACCTCTCCATGAAATTCCCACATAATGGGGTATAGGAGTTGTTTGAGGAAGCCAAGTTATCGTGCGGTACTATTTTATAGCTGACCTTCAGTTTCGAAGACTAAAAGTCGATTGATCTAATGCTCGAGAAGATCTTACTAAGCAAAGAGGAGAACCCATCAAGATCTTGAAGAAGTTCCACTTGAAGAGGGTTGACCTGATCGAACCATTCGGATCGGATTGCAATTAGAAGGAAAGCCTTGGTAACACCTGATAGACTTCCTGCATAAAATGCTAACATCTTCACTTGGTCTGCCTCTGACATGTTGGGGATCAGTCTGGACATCCTTGTCCACTGCCTCAATATGAACGAGACATTCAGACCAATAAAATAGAAAAAGAGGAGTTTTGCCCCAATGCCAAAAAGCAATCGAAAGAGGTTAACAAACTCCTTAAAGCCAATTTCATCAGAAAGGTAAACTACCCAAGCTAACTAGCAAACATAATCATGGTGAAGAAGGCAAATGGCAAGTGATAAATTTGCATCGACTTCACAGACCTCAACAAGGCCTACCTGAAGGATAGCTTCCCCTTATCAAGGATCGATCGGCTAGTGGATTTCACATCTGGCCATTAGATGCTGGTGTTCATGAATGCCGACTTGGGCTATAACTAGATATATATGGCTTTCGAATATGAAGAAAAGATCACCGTTATTATTGATAGGGGTATCTATATATTATTATCGAGTCATACTGTTTGGACTAAAGAATGCCGGGCAACCTATCAGAGGCTAGTCAACAAAGTGTTCAAGGATCAGATAGGTCAGAACATGGAAGTTTACATCGATGACATGCTGGTAAAAAGCAGAGAAGGTGCTCAGCATGTATCTAATCTAACAAAAGCTTTGCCACCCTTAGAAGATATCAAATGAAGCTGAACCCGACCAAGTGTGCTTTTAGAGTAAGCTTCGAGAAGTTCTTGGGCTTCATGGTTTTCAAAGACATCAAGGAAAATCCCTAGAAGATCCAAGCTCTTCAAGAGATAGCACCACCTAAGTTCATCAAGGAAGTTCATCGCCTCACAGGCGAATAGCGGCTCTCAACCGCTTCATCATTTGATCCACCGAGAAGTGCCTACCATTCTTTAAGGCACTTCGTTCGACAAAGAACTTTCAGTGGACCTCCGACTATCAGAAGTCCTTTGAAGATCTAAAGAGATGCCTTGGCTCACCTCCATTGCTCAGCAGCACGAAGCTCAGGGAACCTTATACTTGTATCTGGCCGTCTCGAAAAATATTGTCGGCTCTATGTTGGTCCAGGAAGAGAACAAAGTTTAGAAGCTAGTTCTACTATGTTAGCAAACTACTTCAGAATGCCGAGACCAGGTACACCAAGATCAAAAATGTATATATATATGAATTGGTGATGTCCGTACAAAATCTATGCACATACTTTCAGGCATCGTAGCGCATATGTACTTCTTTGATCAATCAATAAAGTTTTCTTTTTCTTTAGTTGCCTATGCCTTGGCTATTGGTTTGTACTCTTCATGTCTGCCACCAAGTAGTCATTTTCCTAGGATGGCATGCCTTAATCGAGCTCAACTACTTAGGTTTTGCAGAAAATATGTAGGGACATTCCAGTTGACAGATTAGGGAGTAAACCCACGAATGTCTCGATCCGGCTAAAAGTTCAGAGAGGCCATTAAATGGACTTGGTCATGCCAAAGTTTAGACAACTTTACATACTTGGCCCTACCGAGGTATAGAGAGGATATGTGCTCGGCCATGCCGAGTTATAAATAAAATTTAAGTACTTTTCCCTGCCGAGGTTCGAAGAGTTCTCGGCCATGCTAAGGCTCAAAGAATGATCGGCCTTGCCGAGGTTTAAAGAAATTGTATGTACACACTTGGCCTTGCCGAGGTTCGAAGAATGTATGTACTCGGCCCTGCCAAGGTTCAGGCTTTGTAGTTGGCGGTCATATCCCCGAAGTGGGTTCCATCGCCTGTTCATGCAGGTTGATTTATGTGGAAAATTTTTGCCCTGCATCACATGCTTCTCATTCCCTGGTCCATTGTTTTCTTTTGGGCCTAGGGACTGGGTCCAAGTAGTTGATTCCCACTAGCGAAGGTTGAGATCGAGGGGGTACCATTCCCGATATGGTGTGCCATTACTCTATCTCGTCAGCAAGGAGGGTCTTTTCAAGTTTCGACTGAGGGTGATTAACTGGATGACACATGGTTGAATTAGAGATCAAGCATTTGAACCGATAGGCCTCAATTCTTAAGAATTCCCCCTAATAATGTCTTTTTCCCCTTCTTCTGACGGCTTTAAAAAGGGGAAGACCGACGTCGTCCGTAGCCACATTCTTCCAAGTCTTTGGCATTTTGCCTTCTTGTCGCTTTACTTTCTCCTCAAATCGATCAACCCACTAAGGAGGCAACTTTGGGATATTCTGCTTCTATACACGTTGAGGGGTCAGAGTCCAGAATCTTCTTCTATGAAGAATGCCTTGAGGTGGGCGTTTTCCCTTCACTTGGCAATCGAGGGGATGATAAAATTTTATGACATCCTCCCCTCCTGGTGATGTTGCCGAATAGCTGGCACTACACTGCAGGCTTCATCTTTCTGCATAAGTGTTGAGAAAATTATTGAGAAATTATTTATCCCAAAGCCATGAGTATATTCATTGTGTTTCTAATAAATTTGATAAGTGTTTCAGTATTAAGATTAGCTGTTTATTCAAATGACACTTAGGAATCAATTTTGAACCGAGTTTAAATGGAATTTATTTAAGTTCAGAACCTGGAGCCGACACCTAGAACCTTTAGAGCCAACTCCAGGGTATCAGAGTAGTTATATATTTTCAGCACGGTTCGAAGTTGACACCTAGAGTTTCGGAGCCGACACCTGAGGTTTCGGAGCTAACACATGAATAGGTGGAGCCGACTCCAACCTAGAACAGAGAAATATTTTCTGCTTCAGAAGTTGGAGTCGACACATGGATTTCGGGAGCCGACTCCAACCTGAGAACAGAGACTTAGTTTTTTAAGCATTTTTCGGAGTCGACACATCAGTTTTCAGGAGCCAACTCCAGTCTGAGGGGAGTCGACACTTTGTAAAGTCGGAGCCAACTCCTCATTGAATCAACTTTTTGCTATTTATGGAAATACGATGGAGCCGACATATGAAAAGTTGGAGCCGACTCTAACCTGTCAGAAATATTTTCAAAAGTGCCAGATCACTCTAACGGTAACTTTTCTTCACCTAACCTCCAACGGATCTATTTCTTTGCATGAGGAAGCAATCCACCTACTCTGTAATGGCTATTTTCTCACCCAATCTCTATATAAAGAATGGATTCGTCCGTTTGAAAAGAGAGAGCAAAAATTAAGAAAATAACAAAAAAATCAAGAGAAATTTGAAAGAAAGAGGAAAAGAAAAATCTCTAAGACCACGCTATTTCAAGAGAGATTCAAGAACAATCCAAAAGCTTCAATTAGTTCAAGTTCAAAGGATTCTCAAAGAAGAAAAAGGAGAAAAACCAAGAAGCCCTAATCCCTCAAGTTCTCTTCCAAGCTTCGTCGTCAAGAATAGAGCTACATCTTGATTCAACCAGTCAAAAGAGAGGAGGAAAAGAAGAAAAGAAAAAAGCTCACATCAATCTTGCTTTAATCAGGCTTTTCCAACCTTTATTCATTTATATTGCATATTTGCTCATTTAAGAGCTTTAAATTTGCTATAAAATATTTATTGAATTGTTGTTTGCTAATTCAATCAGGGGATTGAATTAGTTAAGGTTGTTAACCTTGGGGTAAGCTAAGTGTAGCTTACATTGGGTTTTATGCTGGTGAACCCGAGAAAACAGCTGGGTTCATTGTGACCCCGTGTAAAACAACAAGTTAGAGTTGTGAGCTTGTAAAATAACTCGACTGTACTCTGGGTGATTATAGTGTGGACCCAAGAGTTACTTGGAGTGGACGTAGGTGTTGGTTACACCGAACCACTATAAATTTCTTGTGTTTATCGTGCTTGCCTCTATCTCTCTCCCTCTCATTGTGCTTTACATTATTGCATTAATTTGCTAGTTAACTTAATTGGTTTTAAGTTTTAATTGTTAGTTTTTTTAAAGAACCCAATTCACCCCCCCCCCTCTTGGGTTGCCATCTGGGCCAACAATTGGTATCAGAGCTTGTGCTCATTTCAGTTTGATCTAACGATCAAGAGTCAAAGATCCAAATAACAGCTCAAGCTAGATCTTCATTTGTTGAAGGTCAATCCACAAATAGATCTCCTTTATTTAATGGTTCAAATTATTCTTATTGGAAAGCTAGAATGAGAATTTTTATTCAAGCTTTAGATTATAAACTATGGAGTGTAATCCTTAATGGACCTAGCATACCCACACACGTAGTAGATGGTTCAATAGTTCCTAAACCCGAAAGGAGAATGAGAACGATAGGAAAATGGCTCAGCTTAACGCAAAAGCCATGAATGTTTTATATTGCTCTTTAGACGCAAATGAATTTAATTAAATTTCTACTTGCATTTCTGCTAAAGAAATTTGGGATAGACTAGAAGTTACCCATAGATACTAATCAAGTTAAGGAATCAAAAATTAATATTCTAATGCACAAATATGAATTGTTTAGCATGGAACAAAATGAAACTATCACATGCATGTACACTAGATTCACGGATATTGTAAATGATTTAAAGAATCTTGGTAAGACTTATACTAACTCTGAATTGATACGCAAAATACTTAGGTCTCTTAAGATCATGGAAAGCGAAAGTAACTGCCATCTAAGAAGCCAAAGACCTCAATGTTCTACCCTTGGAGGAGCTACTTGGATCCTTGATGACCCATGAACTGACCATGAAACAACATCAAGAGGAAGAGGTCAAAAAGAAAAAACCATTGCTCTTAAGGCTGCAGGAAAGGAAACAAGCAGCAGTGAAGAAGAAGAGGAAGATGATGAGACAGCTCTCCTAGCTAAAAATTTAAGAAATTTATGCAAAAAGGAGACCCTTCCACAAGAAAAAGTTTGGAATAAAGTCGGAAGGAGAAAGAAAAAGAAAGGATAAGGATAAAGAAAAAGAACCCTTGACATGTTATGAATGCAAAAAGCCGGGGCATTTTCGATCTAAATGTCCTCAACTAAAGAAGGTTACAAGAAGAAGAAGAAGACATATGTGGTAACATGGAGTGATAGCGAAGAATCCTCTTTCGAGGAGGAACAAAAAGAGGTTGCAAACATTTGCTTCATGGCAAACGACGACAATGAGGTAAGTTCTGAAACCCCTTTTGATGATTTCACTTTTGATGAGTTATATGATGCTTTCAATAACTAGTCAATGATTCAAAAGCTTGAGAATTAAAAATAAATCTTTAAAAAATGAAAATCTAAATCTTGTCAAAGAAAAGGATAAACTAACTATGAAGTTGAAAAACTGAAATCTAAAAATAAAATTTTGATAAAAGAAAAAGAATCAATTTCTAATAAAAATGTTAGTTTAAAGAAAGAAATTGATAAATATAAAAATATTATATAAATTTATATATAGTTCTGAAAAATTAAATTTCTATTAAGTAATCAAAGAGCTGTATTTGATAAAGCTGGATTAGGTTATAGGCCTAGCATGAAAAAAAGTTTGTTAAAAAATTTTTATAAAGGAACAAGTTAAAAATGATGTTTCATGTTATTGCTGTAACAAAAAGGACATAAAGCTTATGAATGCAATTTTAAAAACTAATAAATATTTAAATATTAAAGGCAAGAAAATATGGGTTCCAAAAGGAATAATTTTTTATTGCAACTAACCATGAAGGACCCAAGAAAGCTTGGGTACCTAAACATAAGATTTGATTATCTTGCAGGAGTGTCTTGTGGCCAAAGGATCAAAACAAAAGTGGTATCTTGATAGTGGCTGCTCAAGGCACATGACGGGTGACAAAGATCAATTTATCCCTTGAAGATAAAAGAGGAGGAGTTGTTACTTTTGGAGATAATGGCAAAGGCCAAATTTGGGATTTGGTAAAATTCAAATAACTCCATCCACTTTTATAGAAAATGTTTTATATGTTTAGGTTTAAAGCATAATCTAATTAGCATTAGCCAATTATGTGATAAAGGTTTCAAAGTTTCCTTTGAAGCTTCTATTTGCACTGTTTCTAATCCCATAGACAATAGCATTATATTTGTTGGTAATAGAAATGGCAATGTATACTTAATTGATTTAGATAATTTGTCTACTAGTAACCATTGCTTAATTGCTGATAATGCTAAAGTAAATGAGATTGGATGGCTATGGCATCGTAGATTAGGTCATGCAAGCACACACCTAATTTCAAAATTAATAATAATAGATTTAGTTAAAGGACTTCAAAACTAGATTTTGAAAATAATAGAATTTGTGATGCATGTCAATTTGGAAAACAAACTATAAATTCTTTCAAATCTAAAAATATCGTTTCTACTTCTAGGCCACTAGAGCTACTTCACATGGACCTTTTTGGACCTACTAGAACCACTAGTTTAGGAGGAAAGAAATATGGTCTTGTGATAGTAGATGATTATTCTAGATTCACTTGAGTATTATTTTTGGCTCGCAAGGATGAGACTTTCTCGATATTTCTGAAATTCTTCAAGAAAGTCACAAATGAGAAAAACAACACCATATGTCTCTTAGAAGTGATCATGGCACAGAATTTAAAAATATCTATTTGAAAATTTTTGTATTGAAAATGGCATTCATCATAATTTTTCTGCATCTAGAACACCACAACAAAACGAAGTTGTAGAAAGAAAAATAGAACATTAGAAGATATGGCCCGTACCATGCTATGTGAAAGCCAACTTCCAAAATACTTCTGGGCGAAAGCTATAAACACGGCATGTTACATCCTTAATAGAGCTTTAATTAGGCCAATTCTTAAGAAAACTCCTAGAACTATGGCATAATAGGAAACCTAACATTAGTTATTTTTATGCATTTGGTTGTAGATGTTTTATTCATAATAATAGTAAAGACAACCTTGAAAAGTTTGATGCAAAATCTGATGAAGGTATATTTTTAGGATATTCAACATCTAGTAAAGCCTATAGAGTATTTAACAAGAGAACTTAATAGTAGAAGAATCTATTCATATAGTTTTTGATGAGTCTTTAGCATCAAGTTCTGAAAAGATTGATGATGAGGAAGATACAATTTTGCTTGAAAGAGATATTGAAAAGTTGAATATAGATGTATCTTCAGACCATGAACAAGAAGCTAAAGATGATGACTCACCTAGGAATGATTATTGATACTACTCGCAATGATGTAGATCTAGAGATTGGAGATATGCTTATGGTCATCCTAAGGATTTAATCATAGGTGATCCATCTCAAGGAGTAAGAACTAGATCATCAATGAGGAACATCAATAATCATCTTGCATTTGTATCTCATATAGAACCTAAAACCATTGAAGAAGCTGAAAAAGATAATAATTGGATGTTAGCTATGCAAGAGAAATTAAATCAATTTACTAGGAATAATGTATGGTCCTTAGTTGATAGACCCAAAGGTCATTTTGTTATAGGATCTAAATGGGTATTTAGAAATAAATTAGATAAAAATGGCATAGTAATTAGAAATAAAGCTAGATTAGTTGCTAAAGGATATAATCAAGAAGAAGGAATTGATTTTGATGAAACCTTTGCACCTGTAGCTAGATTAGAAGCAATTAGACTATTACTTGCATTTGCATGTCATATGAATATTAACTTATTTCAAATGGATGTTAAAAGTGCATTTTTAAATGGATTTATAAATGAGGAAGTTTATGTAGAACAACCCCATGTTTTGAAGATCATGAATTTTCAAACCATATTTTTAAATTACACAAAGCACTATATGGTTTAAAATAAGTACCTAGAGCTTGGTATGATAGATTAAGCAAATTTCTAATTAAAAATGATTTTTCTAGAAAAATTGATAAAACCCTATTTTTAAAAAGAAAAGATAAAGACTTATTAGTAGTACAAATTTATGTAGATGATATTGTATTCGGTGCTACTAACAATCTTTTATGTCAAGAATTTGCTAAGTTAATGCAAGGTGAATTCGAGATGAGCATGATGGGAGAACTCAACTTCTTCCTTGGATTCTAAATCAAACAAGAAAAAGAGGGAATCTTCATCAACCAAACAAAGTACACAAAAGAAATTCTCAAGAAGTTTGGTATGGAACAAGTCAAACCTCTTGGAACACCAATGAGTCATTCATGCAAGTTAGATAAAGATGAAGATGGTAAGCCTGTTGATCAAAAATATTATAAAGGTATGATCGGTTCACTACTTTATTTAACAGCTAGTAGACCTGATATTATGTTTGTTGTATGCTTATGTGCACGATATCAATCTAAACCTAAAGAATCTCACTTAATTGCAGTAAAAAGAATACTTAGATATCTAAATGGAACTAAAAATGTAGGATTATGGTATTCTAGAGACTCAACATTGAATTTGATGCTTATACTGATTCTGATTATGCTGGTTGTAAATTAGATAGAAAGAGTACAAGTGTGCATGCCAATTTTTAGGAAGAAACTTAATCTCTTAGTTTAGCAAAAAGCAAAATTTGGTTGCATTATCTACTGAGGCTGAATATATGCAGCTGAAGTTGCTATGCTCAAATCCTTTGATTAAGAGACAACTTAAAGATTATGGTATAACACTTGATAAAACACAATTAGATGTGATAACACTAGTGCAATCAATTTAACTAAGAATCCAATTCAATATTCAAGAACTAAACACATTAAAATTAGATATCATTTTATTAGAGAACATGTAGCTAATAATGACATTTATCTTGATTATGTTTGTACTGATGAACAATTAGCTAATATTTTTACAAAACCCCTAAGTGAAGAAAGATTTTATTATCTTAGAGGAGAATTAGGATTTGTGATCCATTGGAATGAATTTCAAATCTCCTAGGAATGATTATCTAGAATTCAATCATTTTTCCTAATTTTCTTATAATTTTAAGGATGATTATCTAAATATTTGAACCCCTTGATTCATCACATTCCAAAGTTGATTTAGCCAAAATTTGATGTCAATCCGGACAAGTTTCAGATCCTTTGAAACTCTATTTTTTTTGAAACTGTCTTGGAGCCGACTCCTCTGGTATCGAAGTCGACTCCAGTTTTGTCTAAGACTTTGGAGCCGACACTTGCTTTTCCAAGTCGACTCCACTTTGAGCGCTGACTGTGTTAGTGACCTAAAGACACCTAGCTTTGGGAGTCGACTCCAAGTGGTCCCAGGTTGACTATTTAGGGCAGAGTCGACACCTTTCCTTTTTCTAAAACACTCCTAACGTCTCCAAACTCTTCCAAACCCATTCCAAAACCCCAAATCTCTCAAATTAGCCTCTCCATAGCACTCAATGGCACCCAAGTGTAGAGGATTGTTGTTTAAAGGAAGAGTGACGACGGGGAAGCGTACGGCAAGGTGTCCGGCGCGTGAACCCACTCTATAGTCATCCTTCAACTCAACGCATCCACTCCCAGTGCTATTCCTAGCCCCTCCTCACCACAAATTGATACCCTAGTTGGCCGAATCACTATGGGAAGGAAAGTGGATTTTGACTTTTTCGATGCCGAGGGTTTTCTATTGGGCGACAAATCAAGGAGCTCGGTTGGAAAAAGGTATGTTCCTTAGATGTTCCCACATATCCGGCTCTAGTCAAGGAATTTTATTTCAATTTGTCAAGAGGAGATGGAGGATTGGTCAGTATGGTTAGAGGAAGAAGAATCCATCTCACATCCAAAATTTTAGGAAATCTTTTGGAAATCCCTGTTGTAGGATTAATTGCTAACTGTCACAATGATCGGGCTGGTGCTTTGTCAAGGATGTTAGGAAGAGATTTCACTGAGTTTGAGGAAGTAAGGGCAAATCAGTTGCCTCTTGAGCTTAGACTTTTACATAATATATGTGGTAGGATCTTATTTCCTAAAACTGGCAGGTTTAAGTATGTCTAGAGCGAGACATAGTGATTATGGACTGTGTTTTGATGGGTCAGCCAATTAACCTAGCAGGAATGATGATTTGGTACATGGCTGAGGCGGGAACAAGAAGAGATCGACCTTGCCTTATGGAATGATCCTGACCATGGCATTCAAAAGTCAAGGAGTTGTTATTTCTGATAGTGAGCCAATGAAAAACCTTAGGCACACTGATTATTACAGCCTGGCTACAGTGCATAGGATGGGATTCGTGAAGGTGGATGGCAGATGGGAAAGAAAAGGAATGAGAGAGCAGCCGATATTGGAGCCACTGCACCATCAGGCAGGTCATCAGTGAGGCATTCATCACCAGAGCCTAGCAGATCATCACCACCACCGGCACCTACTCCAGTTCCTGCACCTGTACCATTGCCTGTTCCTACTGCTGGTTTTTTAGTGTTCAGTTAGAGCAGCTTAAAGTTATTTGGTATTCATAAAGAAGAGATGAAGACTGAGTTAGATAGCAGTCTTATGAGCTTGAGAGAAATGTTCTATTCCTTGGATGATAGAGTAAGCAAGATTGAATCCATCCTTGGATCTTCTTCAGAAGCTTTGAAGACTGATCTCATGCATATATTTGTGGAGCTCAAAGAAATTGGAGGAGATTCTGAGATATATTCTAAATGCAATGCAGAATTACAGGAGAAAATCACAGTGGCATCTGCATTCTTTGATAGAAGATTGAATGAATTTATCAGAATTCAAAGTGATGGAATGGGAAAAATCTTAGAAGAACTCAAGAAACGTCTTAGAATTTGATGCTTTTAGCTTTTGTTGTTGATTTACCTTTTGTTGTACTAAAGTTTAGTTTGAATCTTTGATGTAATGAAGTTTTTTTTTATGTAATTAGAATTTGAGTTTAGATTAATATATTTTGATGGTTTGATGTAATGGAAGCAACATTTTGTTATAGTTGAATGATGTATGAAAGCAATTATGATGTAATGTTTTGATACCTTAATGAATATCATATTCGCTATCTTTGAACTTTGATATTGAGTGACTTGGATTGAATTTTGATTCACTTAATGTTTAATGCATTGATCTATACGATTTGCAACTTCTTAACCTTTTTGTTGATTACAAAAAAGGGGAGAAGTAAATGATATTTGTATATGCATAAAAGTTATAATTGAATGTATAATGGGGAAAAGATAATAAAGAGAATGACACTTAAGAATAATACTTCAATGATACATTTTGGTCAAATGAATTCAAGATATGTATGAAGATTCAATGAACTTAACATATGCACAAATTTAGGGGGAGCTACCACATTAAGGGGGAGCTTAACCTTAAATGTATAAATCTTAAATGTATAAGTTTTGATAATTATGCATATACTCAATGTTTTTGTCATCATCAAAAAGGGAGATTGTTGGAAAATTATTGAAAATTATTTACCCAATTATTGATTTTGATGATTAACAAAAGCCATGAGTATATTCATTGTGTTTCTGATAAATTTGATAAGTGTTTCAGGTATTAAGATTGGTTGTTTATTCAAATGACACTTAGGAATCAGTTTTGAACCGAGTTTAAATGGAATTTATTTAAGTTCAAACTGGAGCCGACACCTAGAACCTTTAGAGCCGACTCCAGAGTGTATCAGAGCAGTTATATATTTTCGGCGGTTCGAATCGACACCTAGTTTCGAGCCGACACCTGAGGTTTCGGAGCCGACACATAATAGGTGGAGCCGACTCCAACCTGAGATACAGAGAAACTATTTTCTACTTTAGAAGTCAGAGTCGACACATGGATTTTGGGAGCCGACTCCAACCTGAGAATAGAGACTTGGTTTTTTGAGCATTTTCCGGAGTCGACACATCAGTTTTCGGAGCCAACTCCAGTCTGAGGGGAGTCGACACTTTGTAAAGTCGGAGCCGACTCCTCATCGAATCAACTTTTGCTATTTATGGAAATACGATCTGGAGCCGACACATGAAAAGTTGGAGCCGACTCCAACCTGTCAGAAATGATTTTCAAAAGTGCCAGATCAGCTCTAACGGTAACTTTTCTTCACCTAACCCCCAACGGATCTATTTCTTTGCGTGAGGAAGCAATCCACCTACTCTATAATGGCTATTTTCTCACCAATCTCTATATAAAGAAGAGATTCATCCGTTTGAAAAAGAGAGAGCAAAAATCAAGAAAATAGTAAAAAAAATCGAGAGAAATTTGAAAAAAAGAAAAGAAAAATCTCTGAGTCCACGCTCATTTCAAGAGAGATTCAAGAACAATCCAAAAGCTTCAAATAGTTCAAGTTCAAAGGATTCTCAAAGAAGAAAAAGGAGAAAAGCCAAGAAGCCTAATTCCTCAAGTTCTCTTCCAAGCTTCGTCATCAAGAATCAGAGCTACATCTTGATTCAACCAGTCAAAAGAGAGGAGGAAAAGAAGAAAAGCTCACATCAATCTTGCTTCAATCAGGCTTTTCAAATCTTTATTCATTTATATTGCATATTTGCTCATTTAAGGAGCTTTAAATTTGCTGTAAAATATTTATTGAATTGTTGTTTGCTAATTCAATCAGGGGATTGAATTAGTTGAGGTTGTTAACCTCGGGGTAAGCTAAGTGTAGCTTACATTGGGTTTTGTGCTGGTGAACCCAAAAAAATCAGCTGGGTTCGTTGTGACCCCATGTAAAACAATAAGTTAGAGTTGTGAGCTTGTAAAATAACTCGACTGTAATCTGGATGATTATAGTGTGGACCCAAGAGTTGCTTGGGAGTGGACGTAGGTGTTGGTTACACCGAACCACTATAAATTTCTTATGTTTGTCATGCTTGCCTCTATCTCTCTCTCTCATTGTGCTTTACATTGTTGCATTAATTTGCTAGTTAACTTAATTGGTTTTAAGTTTTAATTTTTTTAAAAGAACCCAATTCATTCCCCCCCCTCTTGGGTTGCCATCTGGGCCAACAATAAGTTTGTGGGAATGCCAACAACAGTGCCTCTGTACAGGGATGTCATTTCCTTGGATCAAGGAAGGGACTTATTGCGAGGAGCTCAATGGGGCTCTGCTCATGTCAACGCTAGAGATCGAAGATCTTGTGGTCTCCTTTAGCTTCCAGTTCGAATCCTAGGGCCCATATGAGAGAGCCGCTAAAGAGCAGACTGGGTAGGAAATGCGAAGGATGGTGTCACTTGGTCTCGCCAAGCCATAAGTGAAAGAAAATTGAGGTTGGCTCCAAGCCTCCTTCACTAATGGAGAAGATTGAAGAAATGTCAGTCCTGAAAGAGGACAAGCCAGCAAAAGAGCTGATGAAGGATGGGAAGCCAAAGTAGGTGAAGAAATGTCACTCAACTTGGGCATTGATTGCCTGGACATTCTCGCCCCTTGTATCCTGTAGACATCTGAGGAGCTTGAGGAGCATTGGAGAGTGTGGGAGAGGATGCTCTTGTAACTCTTTTGTATTGAGAATTTCAATAAATAAAAATTCCCTTCTCTTTTTCCAATGACTTTTGCTTTGTTACTTTCTTAGCTTCTCAAGTGTCGTCGGAAGCCATATATGAGCACCCCAACAAAGAGTCAAGGAGAGAGCTAATAGGTGTCTCGACCCGACTGAAGGTTCGGGGAGATAGTAGGAAGCTCTTGGCTTCGTCAAGGTCTAGAGATAGGACAAAATAGGGACTTAGCCCCTCTTTGGATTCATAGATAGAACAAAGTAGCCTCTGACTTAGTCCTGTCGAGGTATAGAAAATAGAGTATATTTTACTTGGCGTTGCTAAGGTATGAAGAGATCGCTCGGTTGTGCCAAGGTTCGGAGATAGCTCGGCCCTGCTAAAGTACAAAGAATAAAATATGTTTTACTTGATATGACCAAGGTATGAAGAGATCGCTCGGCCCTATCGAGATATGAAGATAGCTCGGTCCTACCGAGGTTCGAATAAAAGATTATGTTTTACTTGGCATGGCCAAGGTGGCTTAGCCCTACCAAGGTATGGAGAAAAAATTATGTGGCGCGGCCAAGGTATGAAGATATCGCTCGGCCTTGCCGAGATTCGAAGATACGATCCACAAGATCAATGATAGGGAGAAAATTTGTTTCTCATTAACATCTTGAACGAGGCAATTATTTAGAGAAAAGATATCCATATATGGAGGAGTCTATCACAATGAGTAAAGTAATTTAGTTGAGGAATACTTTGCTGATAATACATTTGGAGATTGTTTGAGTTTCATATTCTGGGGATAGATTTTCCATTAAGGTCCTAGAGCCGGTAGGTACCAGGCCTGATGACCTATGTGACTTGGTATGGACCTTTCTAGTTTGGGGTTAGCTTACCTTGTTCCATCAGTTTAGAGACCAAGGCTTTGCGGAGCACCAAGTCATCGGAAAGGAAGAGCTTCCCTTTTATTTGGGAAGAGTAGTACCGGGCCATACGTTGTTGATATGCAGCCATCCTGATTCGGGCTTTTTTTCTAACTTCTTTGATTAGGTCAAGGTTGGCCCGTAGCTATTTGTCATTCACTTTCTCATAGTAGCTTTCGACTTTGGGCAAAGGTAGGCCTACCTCAACTGGGATGATAGTTTCAGTATCGAAGGTCATCCTAAATGGAGTTTCTCCTATTGGAATTCTTTGAGTTGTCCAATAAGCCCAAAGGATGTGATGAAGTTTGTCTGCCCATCCGCCACACACTCGATTTAATCAGGCTTTTAATCCTTGCTGTAGGGGTCGGTTGGTTACCTCTGCCTCGCTATTGATTTGGGGATGTCCTATCAAAGTTAGCCGATGGCTATTGCCATGGTCCTCACACAATTTTCTAAACCTCAGATTATCAAACTACCAACCATTGTCTGTAATGATTGGATGTGAAAGGCTGAATCGATAGATGACGAATCACTAGACGAAGTCCTTGGCTCGAGCCTCGATAATCTAGGCAACTGCTTCAGCTTCAATCCACTTTGTGAAGTAGTCAATGGCCACGAACAGGAATTTTCTCTTCCCAGTGGCGGGAGGAAATGGACCAAGGATGCCATTACCCATTTTGCGAAGGGTTAGGCAGCTTTGATAGGCATTAGAGATGCTAACAAAAGTCTTTGGATATTCAAATAATGTTGGCATGAGTCTCAGACAAGGTCATCCAAATCCTTTATCATGGTGGGCTAGTAGTATCCTTGCCTGAGTACTTTGTGGTAGAGAGCTTGGCTTCCTAGATAACTGCCACAGATGCCTTTATGGACCTCTCGCAGGGCATAGTCGACCTCCAATGGTCTAAGGCATCTGAGCAGCAACATGGAGGAGTGTTTGTAGAGTTATCTGCCATGCAGAACATAGTGGGAGGATTACATCTTTAGCCTCCTAGCTTTCCTTCTATCTATGGGGAGGGTTCCATCCCTGAGGTATGCCAGAATAGGGTCAACCCATGATGGCTCATATTTGAGCTACATCACAGCATCGACATCCACTATATTGGACTTTTCCATAACTTCAAGGTAAAATTTATTCTCTAGATCAATGGAGTCGATAGTGTCCAGCTTAGATAGAAGGTCCGACCGAGCGTTTTCTACTCTTGGAACCTGAATAACCTTAAGCTCAAAGAAGTTGGATGATAGCTCGCGTACCTTCTGCAAGTACTGGATTATATTCGACTCCCGAGCTTCAAATTATCTACATATGTGTTCAAAAATCAACCGAGAGCCGGTGTAGATGTCTAACTTCTTGACTTTCAGATTCTGTGCAATTTGGAGCCCGACGAGCAGAGCTTCATACTCGGCCTCAATGTTAGAGGCCAGAAAAGTGAAGCGGATGGCGTATTCAAACATGATTCTGTTAGTGTGTGCCCTAAATCCAATCGGATTAGATGCTAGTTTATACACATTTCTTTATGAATGCAAATCAGATTTATTGGTTTCTTTATCTATCCGAATGTAATTATATATATATATATATATATATATATATATATATATATATATATATATATATATATATATATATATATATATATATAAGATATATTTTACCTGTAAGATAAAGTCCAAAAGAATGTGAACAGTGTATATGGAATTTGTAATAAAGATTATAAATTGTAAGATCCAAAATTGCATATTATGGTTCGATTCTTTAAATTTCTCTAGTCGATGCGTAGATAGGACTGGGCACTATCGAACGCCGATGAGACTAGCCCACATTGCATATCTTCACCCTTGTGGTGAGCAGCTGATCTTGCAAGCTGAAGTATGAAGATACTTGAATAGGTGTGTAGATGTTCATTATTGTAACGATACATTGGATGATCCGCATAGAGATCCCATATGGATATTCTATATAGTATCGATGGTTGATCTTTGATGACGGTGGTGCGAGTGATCCTTTGACTTGAGATCTTCATTGCACCTCATATGTGGAATGTCATGCTTTGACGATTTGGAAACGTCGCTCTAGCCTGATGCTGGACCGATTCGCATGCAAGTAATTTATTTTTTTTCCTTTTTTTAATAATTAATAATTACAGTTGATTATTCTTTCAAAGTAATGGCCTAAGAGGGATTCAAAAAAATTCACAGTAAATTGCATGCGAAATAGTTCCTAAAAAATAAGGAAGAAGGACCGCCGAGGCTAAGAAGCCTTGGTAGGGCTTCTCTCCTACAATAAAGTTACTAGTAGATTAGAAGGGTGTACCTAGCAAGAGGGGAAAGATCAAAGTATTGCAGGGGTTGCTCTGTCTGGCGGATGTGCCCTAGATGACTAAGCCTTGAGCCCATGGATCTGCGGCCAAGTATCCGCTGACCTGGATGACGATTACCTTGAATCCTGGATTCGTGGCTACTGAGGGATCTGCAAGATCACCATACAAGGGTTAAAGAATAATAGAGAAAATTTATAATAGAGGCAAAGAGACAAGGAAGGAGTAGAGAAAAGGGGAGACCGGCCAAGGGCTCTTGGGCGTCCATTATTGAAGATAAAGGTGGCAGCCATGTTTTTCCTGGAGACTTGGGATGTAGGCACGCACAGGAGGAGGGAAACAAGAGCACCAGAGAACCAATTAACAAAAATCATAATAACTCAAAACTTGGATTGATTGATTAATAATAAAAGATACATCATTCATACAAGAGGGTCTCTTTTATAAAGCAAGAGACTTGGGGCCCAAGAAAATACAGATATGGAAAAAGAGAAAAAAAAAAAAGGCATCCTAATCAAATTTGGCATGAAATATGCAGCGTCCAGATGAGGAAGGTGATCTTCTAAATGCAATCAGCGGCAGCTGGATTCGGCATGAAATCTATGGTGTCTAGATGAGGCAGGTGATCTTCTAGATATGATTGAGATGCAATCAGCGGTAGCTTAATTTGGAATGAAATCTGCAGCGTCCAGATGAGAAGGTGATCTTCTAGATGCAATCAGCGGCAGCTGGATTCAGCATGAAATCTGTGGCATCCAGATGAGAAAAATGATCATCCAGATCGGAAAGGTTGCTTGCTCTTCTAGGTGGCATGTGGGCTGCTTGAAGTAGGTGTGGCACCAACTTGAATTTAGCAGCTGCTCTGTCTGACTCTGATGGCCTTATCTTCTGCTCCAATATTGATGTCTCCTCTTGTAAGTTGATGAACTTACTACATGAATCACATTAAAATAAACTGAATTGGATAGGACTCAATTTAGAATAAAATGAACTGGACAGGACTCAAAATAAACTAAACTTTATTTCTCAACTCAAGACTTGAATCATAACTAATCAGATATCCAGAGAGGGTTAAGAATCCTCTGCTTGATCCTGGTGCCCACACCAATTCTCCCGAGGTGGGAAGAACTCGATCCCATTGAGTATGGGTCATTCTGGCTCTGGTATCTCTCTAGTAGGTCTGGGTCAAGGTGTTGCAAGTCCTCTCGAGTAATCCATGAATTGTTAGATTCGGGACGACCCTGCCATCGGACTAGGTAGCGTTGATAACCGTGGTTCCGGGTCGTAATGGCTTGATCATCTAGGATACGCTTGATCCGCTCTTCTCGCTCAGGTAAAATTGGTGGTGGACACTCTTGGGTAGGTTTGCTCATGAAAGGAGGGATTAGGTCCAAAGTACTCATTAGGAATCGCTGTTGGTTCCCTATATTCTACCAGGTCTGCAATATTAAAGGTAGAGCTAATGCCCCAATCCGAGGGCAGATCTAGCACATAGGTATTGGGTCCTACCTTCTCTATTATTTTAAAGGGACCAGCTCTGCGAGCGTAAAGTTTCTTAACAGTACCTGGTGGGAACCGTTCAGGCCAAAGCCTAACCATGACATAATCCCCTACACCGAACTCTTTGGCTCTTCTTCGGGAGTTATCAGTCTTTTATAAGTTTCATTACTTAGATTTATTTTCTAGCTAATATCCTTATGTAAGTCTTTGATATGCTGTGCAATGCTTATGTGGACTCTGAGACTCGTGTGTGGAGGGGTAAAGGAATTAGATCAAGTGGACGATTAGACTTGTACCCACGGACTATCTCAAATGGACTCTTGCCCATATACCTATTCACTGAGCTATTGTAGGCGAACTCTGCACGAGGTAGTAATAAATCCCATGTCCCTAGGTGAACGCCTACAAGGCACCTAAGAAGGTTTCCTAGACTATGGTTCACCACTTCAGTTTGCCCATCCATTTGTGGGTGAAAGGCTGTGGAAAAATTAAGTTTGGTCCCTAACATATGCCATAGCGTTTTCCACAAGTAGCTGGTGAACCTAACATTCCTATCAGAAACAATGGTCTTAGGTAGGCCATGGAGCTTGACCACGCTGTCTAAGAAAAGTCGAGCTGCCCTAGACACATCAAAGGTTTACGAACAAGGGATGAAATGAGCCATCTTAGAGAACCTATCGACCACTACAAAGATGGAGTCGTGCTTCTTCTGGGTTTTACGTAATCCTAGAATGAAGTCCATACTGAGGTCTTGCCAAGGACGATCAGGCACTGGCAAAGGAGTATATAGACCGGTGTTCTGCTTCTGCTATTTTGCAATGGCACAAGTTCGACATCGGGCTATTATCAGGGCAATAAGCCTTTTTAATCCTGGCCAGTAAAATTGGTCCTCTATCGCTAGAATAGTCTTATCTCTTCCAGAATGACCAGCTATCCCCTAGATGCATTTCCTAGACTAGGAATTCTCTAAGTAACATCCTAGGAATACAAAGTCTATTGCCCCTAAAAAAGTAACCATCCTGGATGGTATAATCTCCACTTGTACTGGATGGCCCTAGCTGAAGGATCTTATAAATTTCACCAAATTCATGATAGGTCTCATACTCATCTTTTATCTGGTCGAATCCTATAACTTCAATGCTAACAGTACTCAACAACAAAGACTTATGGCTTAGGGCGTCTGCTACCTTATTTTCTATACCGGCATGGTGTTTCAGGACAAAAGTGTATGCCTGAATGTATTCAACCCATTTGTCGTGCCTAAAATTTAGCCTCTTTTGGGAGTTTAGAAATCGGAGTGCCTCATGATCAAAAATAAGATAAACTCCTACGGTAGTAATAATATCTCCAATACTTAAGGGCTTGTACTACCCCATAGAATTCCTTATCATAGGTGGAATATCTAAGTTTAGCTTCATTTAGTTTTTCACTAAAGAAAGCTATGGGATGATTTTCATGGCTTAACACTCCACCTATGCCTACTCCCGATGCGTCGCATGCAACCTCAAACACCTTAAAAAAGTCTGGAAGTCTAAGTATGGGTGCATGAGTCATCCTATCCTTAAGCTCTAGGAAGGCCTTATTAGCTGACTTAGTCCACTCAAAATTACCCTTCCTAATATAATCAGTGATGGGTGCGACGATGGTGCTAAATCCCCTAATGAATCTCCTATAAAAGATTGCTACGCCATGGAAGCTGCGGACATCATGGATGTTCATGGGTACCGGCCACTCTACGACCGACCTAACTTTTTAGGATCCACTGAAACACCTTCTGGGGTTACCACAAAACCTAGAAAGATAATCCTATGTGTCATAAAATCACACTTCTTAAGGTTTGCATATAGGCTATTCTCTCTAAGGGTCTGACAGATTAATCTGAGATGGTTAAGATGGTCCTCTTTGGTCTTGCTATAAATTAATATATCATCAAAATAGACCACTAAGAATTTTTTCGTGTACTCTTTTAGGACTTGGGCATGATTCTCATGAATATGTGCGTTTGACAGCCCAAAAGGCATCACAACCCATTCAAACAGACCATCTCTAGTCTTAAATGCAGTCTTCCACTCATCCCCTAGACTAATTCTAACCTGATGGTAGCCACTCTTAAGGTCTATTTTGGAAAAGATAGTGGCACCCGCCATCATGTCCAACATGTCATCTAGTCTGGGGATAGGGAACCTATACTTGATAGTGATTTTATTGATAGCCCTACTGTCCATGCATATTCTCCAGGTACCATTTTTCTTAGGGGTTAATAGTGCAGGAACTGCACAAGGACTTAAGCTCTCCCTAATGAAACCTTTCCTAAGTAATTCTTCCACTTGTTTTTGTAGTTGTTGATGCTCAGTGGGGTTCATCCTATAATGGGGAAGGTTTGGGAGGGTGGATCCTAGGATCATATCAATGGCATGTTGGATGTTTCTCAGGGGTGGTAACTGATCAGGCAATTCTTCAGGGAAGACATCCTTAAACTCCTCTAGGATCTCAATTACTTCTGGTGGTTGTTCCTTTTAGACTGATTCATAGATCTCTTTAGTGGTCAAAATCCAAACAGGATTACCCTCAGTGATGTCCTTTTCTAATTCCTTAGCTTTAATCAGATTAACTCTTGGCTCGCTATCCTTAAGGTTGCTAGATCCTTTCTTGATTGGGTCCCTATGTGGAGTTGGATGTATCACATACTTGTTCCCATTGTGTTTAAAAGAGCAGATGTTGGATCGACCAAACAAGGTGGCATCGTGATCGTAAAGCCAAGGTCGGCCTAATATAATACTACTAACACCCATAGGAATTACATCGCACCAGACCTTTTTCTCATAATTTTGCAATTTGATTAGTATTTGGCATCTGGACTTGATTGGGATAGAGGTGGAATCTACCCATGAGACCTTATAGGGACTAGGATGGGGAACTGTGGTCAATCCTACTGACTTAACTGTATTAGTAGAGACAGCATTGACACAACTCCCACTATGATCTTGAGCACCTTATCCCCTATCTTAACAAAAGTCTATAGAATGTTAGTCCTACACCAATCTTCCTGGTCCTTAGTTTGAGTCTGGGTCAAGATACATCTAACCACTCCTAGTAGGTCTTCAGACTCAAATGTTTTCTCCTCTCCATTATACTCATCTATTAGATGGGTATCAGCCTCATAGACCTCTCCCTCAGGCTCAACTAGGGACTCAGATTCAGTCTCAGGTAACTCATCTATATGAAGGGATCTGACTGGGCACTGGCTGATCATATGTTCCGGTTTGTTGCATCAAAGCATTTGATCTGGGGGTTGGAATTTCTTTGGACCTCTACAGATTTCCCTTATCCTCTCTCTGGGATATAGGGGTACTATTCTGGGGTCGACTCAACTCAGTTCGGCTTGTACTGGGTCGGCTAGAGTTGGGTCGACTCGGGAAAGTCAGGCGGGGGTCTGAGTACTAGGTAGGTCTGGGACGACTAGGATAGGCCTAGCAAGATCCTGGATATGGGCTAGGGCTCTTGGTAGCCTCTGATCTATGATAGGGTAGCCCTCTCTGAAAACGTTCATAATCCCTAGCAACTTGGTAAGCTTCTTCTAAATTGTGTACCCTTCTTAGGTAGAGTTTTCTTTGAATATCTACTCTCAGGCCATACCTAAACTTGGATAGGGTGACTTCCTCAGACTGAACGATATTACACCTCATGGTATACTCTTGGAATGTAGCAACGTATTCATTCACAGTTTTACTACCCTAAATTAATCCCTGCCACTAGTCCAATAGGCTCTGTTCATAGATGTGGGGACATAATTGGACCTAAGTCTAGCCTTCATGGCATGCCAGGTGACTATGGGGTTTCTTCCCTCTAATAATTGTCTTCGCTCTAAAGTGGCCCAGTATAACCTAGCCTGTCATACTAACTTGAGCTTGGTAAACTTAAACTTACGCTCTTCAGACATGTCGTACCAGTCAAAGTACTGGTCCATCCCTTCCTCCCAATCTAGGTAGTCCTTAGGGTCCATAGAGCCATCGAAAGTAGGTGCTTCAAGTCTGACACTTCTAAGGGCTCTTTCTTCTTGGTCTACTGCCTCATGATTGGATCTCCTAGGGAGGACATCTAGGACTGGATCAGGTCAAAGTGGTCTCCTAGGGTTTGGCCTTATGTAGAGGTCAGGCTGTTGGGCTCTCCTAGGATGAGGTAGGGTCTCATGATCAGACTCAGTGTGGGGCTCACGGGCTTCTTCTAGGATGCCCAACCTAGTTTCAACTTGATCGAACCTGGACCCTAATCTAGCCTCAGATTGCTTGATGTCTTGGTTCATTCGGACTAGTTGTTTAGTGATGATCCTTAAGTGATCATCAATGCTTTGATTAGCCATAGGTTCAGCCTATAATGGAGGTGGTGACAGATGAAAAGATGCTCCTAATCTAGTGCACATGCAAGCACAATCAAGTATACAAGACTTAGATTGACTCGAACTATGGTACGCTAGACCTAGTCATCCAGAGTAAAAAGGATTTGGCTTAATGCAAGCCAATCTAACAGTAACTCTTAAATTGGCTAGTTGGAACAGGTGGAAGGGGGGAGGCTCATCCCGCAAATTGCAGGTGCCTAATTAGAATAACCCCAACACTCCACTTAATTGAGATTTTACCTCCCTTCTAGACACCAATTTCAAAGCACACACCAGATTAATTTGTACTAGTCTCCTCCAGTACACTAAACCGACTGTTGGTGTCCCTAGCCCTCTAGGACAAATGTCAATTAAGTTGTTACTCAGTTTTAGATTAGAGGCTTGGGATCAGAATGCACAGGTGGTTATTTTGGGCCAAGGAAGGGGTCTCAATCCCTCCCTTATCTAACATCAATGAAATCCCTTCAGAGTAATTTAATGCAGATGAATGGCATGTAAAACACAAACCCTAATCCAAAAATCTATAAATAGCAATAAATCTCAGAATTTTTTTTTACAGATCGAATTAAATTCTTAAAAAATAATAAATACTTAAATTATAATGAATCTATTGAAATAAATTTCATAATTTTTTGATGTGTATGCAGGAAGAAACAATTCAATTAATAGATAATATACTGATAATAACATGATTAAAATTAAGTCCTAACTATGCTCTGATACCAAACTGATGCAGGACTGATTCACGTGCAAGTAATTTATTTTTTTTTTTTAATAATTAATAATTACAGTTGATTATTCTTTCAAAGTAATAGCCTAAGAGGGATTCAAAAAAATTCACAGTAAATTCGCATGCGAAATAGTTCCTAAAAAATAAGGAAGAAGGACCGCCGAGGCTAAGAAGCCTTGGTAGGGCTTTCTCTCCTACAATAAAGTTACTAGTAGATTAGAAGGGTGTACCTAGCAAGAGGGGAAAGATCAAAGTATTGAAAGGGTTGCTCTGCCTGGCGGATGTGCCCTAGATGACTAAGCCTTGAGCCCACGGATCTGCGGCCAAGTATCCGCTGACCTGGATGACGATTACCTTGAATCCTGGATTCGTGGCTACTGAGGGATCTGCAAGATCACCATACAAGGGTTAAAGAATAATAGAGAAAATTTATAATAGAGGCAAAGAGACAAGGAAGGAGTAGAGAAAAGGAAGACCGGCCAAGGCTCTTGGGCGTCCATTATTGAAAGACAAAGGTGGCAGCCAGGGTTTTTCCTGGAGACTTGGGATGTAGGCACGCACAGGAGGAGGGAAACAAGAGCACCAGAGAACCAATTAACAAAAATCACAATAACTCAAAACTTGGATTGATTGATTAATAATAAAAGATACATCATTCATACAAGAGGGTCTCTTTTATAGAGCAAGAGACTTGGGGCTCAAGAAAATACAGATATGGAAAGAGAGAAAAGAAAAAAAAAAGGCATCCTAATTAATTTGGCATAAAATCTGCAGTGTCTAGATAAGGAAGGTGATCTTCTAAATGCAATCAGCGGCAGCTGGATTTGGCATGAAATCTATGGCATCCAGATGAGGCAGGTGATCTTCTAGATATGATTGAGATGCAATCAGCGGCAGCTTAATTTGGCATAAAATCTGCAGCGTCCAAATGAGGAAGGTGATCTTCTAGATGCAATCAGCGGCAGCTGAATTCGGCATGAAATCTGTGGCATCCAAATAAGGAAAATGATCATCCAGATTGGGAAGGTTGCTTGCTCTGCTAGGTGGCATGTGGGTTGCTTGAAGTAGGTGTGGCACCAACTTAAATCTAGCAGCTGCTTTGTCTAACTCTGATGGCCTTATCTTCTGCTCCAATACTGATGTCTCCTCTTGTAAGCTGATGAACTTACTACAGGACTCATATTAAAATAAACTGAATTGGATAGGACTCAATTTAGAATAAAATGAAATGGATGGGACTCAAAATAAACTAAACTTTATTTTCCAACTCAAGACTTAAATCATAACTAATCAGATATCCACAGAGGGTTAAGAATCCTCTGCTTGATCCTGGTGCCCACACCATAGCCACAGGTGACAAATATGATGTCGATTGGGTATGACATGAAGCACATGAAGGTAGTATTTTATCAAGACAGGATTTGTCTTCCTTGATAGAAAGGGTTATATTCCACGGCCACTTGATGGATTAAATTGACTATTAAATCCTTGCAAGGTTGAGTTGGAATTTGAAATGGTTTCAAAGTTCTAATTCATATGAGTCAATTTTTTGAGATCAAGTAAATAAAGATTAATTACATTGTTGATACATTTTATACCACTGATTGATCTAGGATTTGTGATGAAGGGATTGAATCGTACATTAACCGTTCATGAACATGTGTTGATGACCACGTCAACCAAACCCTTAACACTTAGGTGGTCATGATGCTTTGCTAGAGGTTGCTCATGATCTATAATCATAGATTTTTTGACTTAATCAAAGAGTTGATTTGGTTAAAGAATTGACTTGGACAAGGTATTGATTAAGTCATCCCTAAGGTCAATATTACGGATATGATTATTACCAACGTGTCAAGGGACCTAATGGGTCACACGCATTAAGAGATTTTGGATGAAGTTAAAATGGAAATTAAGTTAGACTTAATTCAGATTAGATGACCAATTAATTATGATTGGGTTTGACTCAATCTTAATGAGAGAACATGAAATTGATGAATAGGATTCATCATAGAGAAAAGAATTTATGTTCAAGGGAGAGACCTTTTGTACATGTGATGTACATAAAATTTATTAATTGAATACTCAATTAGGCTTGATCCATATGATGGATGACTTAGATTAATTAAGATTAATAATGTGGTATCTAATTGGATCCATATGATGGCATGATTTGATTCGTGGAAGCCCATTTGAGCCGAGGGCTGAGATCGAGCCACATGAAGATAGATACATGCCCATGTGATGGACATGACATATCTTCACGTCATGGAGGAGGGAACACCCATATTTGGGGTGTTATCATGAAGCCAAATCCAAGGTTGCGATGTTGGTTTCATGGGATAACCAATTTCCTATTTTTAGGGATGTGGTTTGGTGGTTGTAATCCTAACATTATCATGATAACAAATATCCTAAATTTGTTAGGATAATTTGTTATAACAAATATCCTAAATTTGTTAGGATAATTTGTTATCAACTTGATATGGTTGAATGGTTAGATGGTTGAACAAAATCTCTTTTTTATAAAACCACACAACCTCCTTTTTTATATAAAAAGGAAGAGATACCCCCTTCGAGAGACACGCCTAACTCCTTTTTTCTCTCTCTTAGATGCCTAGCACTAACTTTCTCTCTAAAATATCCTTTCTCTCTTTAGGATGTCCCTCTTTCTCTTGATTGATTAAGATTTGATCTTGATCAAAAAAATTTTGTTGATTTGGAAAATCAATTAAAAAAGAAAAGAGGCGCTAGCACCCCTCACAAGAAGGTTATCATCCAATCCTGAGAGGACATCATCCAAAGATCTTTGCGTGGATCACCGTTAGAGGCCAGACGTGTGGACAGCAAGTGGTAAATCATTTACCAGCTTTATCAGGCTTCATCCCCAATAAAGAACACAGGTATAATCTATTATTTAATCATGTATTATTTATTATTAACTGAATCTATTCTCTGAGGATCTTGGGCTTTGGGAATTAAATTCGTATTTATTTTTATCTTTCGCTGCGTGATATATAAATTTGATTCATATAAAATATATATAATTTTCATTAGATTCTTTCTAGGCTAATAAGGACCAAGCCTGCACCAGAACCAGACACACTGGAGGACCCGTCCACATGCAATAACCATTAGGCTTCGGTCTTCTCTTGCTCGGGGTCTTCTATTATTGATCCATCCTCTAAAATTGTGCACTCAAGGAGGAAGTTCGCCAGAATTTGTGCCTTGATGGCGGGGCAAGGTTGATAGTGCACGTCGTGCTCGCTTAGCTCTACTGCCCACTTTGCCATCCTTTTTAATATTTCTGGGTAGTGAAGGATCATCTTGATCGGCTAGTTGGTGAGAACTGTTATAGAGTGCACTTGGAAATAAGGTCGCAACTTTCATACGGATGTCACCATGCTAGCACTATCTTTTCGATCTAGGTGTACCAGGTCTTAGTATCCTAAAGTAGCTTGTTAACGTAGTAGATCAGCTTCTGGACTTTGTTCTCCTTTCAAACCAATATGGAGCCAATGGCATTCTCCAAGATAGCCAGATACAAATATAGGGGTCCTCGAGCCTTGGGCTGCTAAGAAGTGGAGGCAAACCGAGATACCTTTTAAGATCCTCGAAGGACTTCTAAAAGTCGGGGGTCCATTGAAGTTCTTTACCGAACGAATTGCCTTCAAGAAGGGCAAGCACTTCTCAGCGGATCGAGCGATGAAATAGCTAAGGGCTGCTATTCGTCCTATAAGACGTTGAACTTCTTTGACCGACTTAGGAGGCGCTATCTCTTGAAGATCTCGGATCTTCTGAGGATTCGCCTCGATGCCCCTCTAAAAGACTATGAAGCCAAAAAAAATTTTGGAGCTTACCCCGAAGGCACACTTGATAGGGTTCAGCTTCATTTGATATCTCCTAAGAGTAGCAAAGCTTTCTATTAGGTTAGAGATGTGCTGGGATGCTTCTCTACTTTTCATTAGCATGTCATTGACATAGACTTTCATGTTTGGCCTATCTGATCTTTGAATACTTTGTTGACCAGCCTTTGGTAGGTTGCTCCGGCATTCTTCAGTTCGAATGGTATGACTTGGTAGTAGTAAGTACCCCTATCAATGATAAAGGCATTATTTTTCTTATCTTTGGGGGCCATCTGTATCTGGTTGTAGCCCGAGTAGGCATCCATGAAAGTCCACATTTGATGGCCGAAGGTGGAGTCCACCAGCTAGTCGATCCTCGGCAAAGGGAAGCTATCCTTCGCATAGGCCTTATTGAGGTCTATGAAGTTGATACAAATTTGCCACTTATTGTTTGCCTTTTTTACCATGACTACATTCACCAATCAGCTTGGATAATTTACCTTCCAGGTGAAGCCTGCTTTGAGGAGCTTATCGACTTCTTCCTCAATCGCCTTCTAGCGTTCAAGGGTGAAACTTCTCTTTTTCTACTTGATCGATTTGAACATTTCATCCACGTTGAGATGGTGGACAAGAACATCCAGACTAATCCTCAGCATGTCAGAGGTGGACTAGGTGAAGACTTTAGCGTTCTTTTGTAGGAAGTCAATCAGGTTTTGCTGGGGCTTTCTTTCCAGTTGTGACCCGATCCAAATGGTTGGTTCGAGCCGAACTTCATTGAGTAGGACTTCTTCAAGCTCCTCTAATAGGGGACGTAAAGAAAAAAATGAGGGAATGAAGGGATGATGATGTGTTCTAAGTGATTAACCACCTTTAATGAGCATTTGAACCAAAGCTATGGCTGAATTCAAGCATAGAAGGGATGAAGAACATCAAGCCGGAAGCAAAAATCTAAACACCCTTGGGCAAGTTTCATTCAAAGAAATAAAAATAAAACATGATCTAAAGAAATGAAAACCTTCAAACTAGGTCAAGCCACCTTTAAAGACCTCAGATCCAAAGGATCAAGAGGGTTTTTCTTTCCAACAATGAAGTAAGAGCTTGGAGTGGAAGGGATGCACTCAACACTCAAAGAACTGAGGGTTGGTTGACAAGATCTACACTCCTTATTTATGAACTCACCTTGGCACTTGATCTTGATGTAGAACCATCATCCTCAACTCCAAAATCCTCAAGAAAACCTACAAGTGATCAAAAGTAAGGCCGTGGAGGCAAAGAAATTGAAGAAAAAAATTCAAATAGGAAAGGAAGGGTTTTAAAAAATTTGCTGAAACTTGGGTAGCACTTGTCCTTCTTTCTAAAACTCTTATGGAACCTTAGCATAATGGATTAGAGTAGCAATTTGGGCCTCTCACCTCTCCCTCAAGGAGTGACCTAGCTCTAAGACTAGGGAAACAAGAGCCTCAACTGAAACCAAGGGCATCTCACCCTCTCCATACTCAAAGAGAAACAAGGCACATTGCAAAAAACCCAAATAAACTTGTTTTTGTTTCTCAAACTTCCTTTTTTTCATAAAAGCGGAAGCTTGGCCCTATTTATAGGCCAAAGACTTCCAAAAATTTAGCCAAAGGAAATCATAACTAATTGCAAAGAGCATAACTAATCCATGGATTAATTATGATATAGCTAACTAATTACAATCCCTAACAAATTCAGTTACACAAGCTTCTATGTGGCACCTCCTTGGTTTGCCATGTGTCATCACTAGATACCTCCATGTCCTTCAAGATTTGAATTCCAAGTAAACAAAGAGAAGACTTGATGGCTTGCCAGCAGTGTCGGCTCAAGGGCAAAAAGTATCGACACTTTGAAACTTGGCAGGCATTGATACTTTGGTATGAGTCGACACTTAAAATTTTGAAGCATGAGTTGCCACTTGAAAAATTGAAACTTTCATGAATTGGCTCAAGTAAGTGAACCCGTGGAAAGTGGACTAACTACAAAACCAAAGAGTGTCAGTCTGCAACCTTTTTTCTTCTTGATGTCCCCATCAATCCTCCCCGGGTGAAAAAAACTCGGCCCTGACGAGTATGGATCATTTTGGCTTTGGTAATATTCAAGCAGATCTGGATTGATCCTTTGCAGTTCTTCTTGAGTGATCCATGAATCTTCAGAATCAGGTCTACCTTGCCAATGGACCAAGTAGCGTTGATAGTCTTTATTTCGGGTAGTGACAATCTTGTCATCTAATATCGCTCAATTCTTTCTCGCTTTGTGGCTGGTGGACACTCTGGGATTGGTTCACTCTCAAAGGATGGATCAGGTCCTAAAAACTCACTGGGAGTCACTGTTGGTTCCTTGTATTCTACCAGATCTGAAATATTAAAGGTGGAACTAATACCAAAGTCAGAAGGTAGGTCCAATACATAAGCATTAGGTCAATTCTTTTTATTATTTTGAAAGGACTGCACCACGGGTGTATAGTTTCTTCATAGTTCCCTTTGGAAACTGTTCAGGTCTGAGCCTTATCATGACAAAGTCTCCTACATGAAATTCTTTGCTCTTCTATGGGAATTAGCCATATGCTTGTAACTCTCATTGCTATATGGATTTTCTTGCTAATTTCTTTGTGTAAATCCCTAATGTGTTGTGCATATGACTCAGCAGACTCTGATGTTCGTACATGCATGGGCAATGGAATGAGGTCTATTGGCTTTCTTGGTTTGTACCCATGAATAATCTCAAAAGGACTTTTTCCAGTGGATCTGTTAACTGAACTATTATAGGCAAACTCTATACGTAGTAAAAGGTCCCAATTTCTAGTATGTTTTTCCACTAAACATCTCAACATATTTCCAAGACTTCTATTTACAACTTCTGTTTGTCCATCAGTTTGGGGGTGATAAGTGGTGGAAAAGTTTAACTTGGTTCCTAACAGGTGCCATAGGGTTTTCCAAAAGTAACTGGTGAATTTAACATCCCTATCAGACACGATGGATTTAGGTAACCCGTGTAACCTAACCACTTCATCCAGAAATAACTTGGCCACTTTTGATGCATCGAAGGTCTGGGAACAAGGCAGAAAATGTGCCATTTTAGAAAAACTATCGACTACCACAAAGATGGAATCATGTCTCCTTAAGGTCTTTGGTAGTCCCAACACAAAGTCCATACTGATGTCTTGCCAAGGTCGATCAGGGATGGGTAAAGGGGTGTATAGTCCAGTGTTTTTTTTTGCATTTTAGCAACAGCACATGTCCTACACTGGGCTACAACTTGGGCAACATTTCGTTTCAAGCTGGGCCAAAAGAATTGTTCCTCCAAAGCTAGAATAGTTTTATTCCTTCGAAATGGCCGCTAAACTCCAGCATGGATTCCCAAATCAAGAATTCCCTAATTGAGGTTCGGGAATACACAACTTATCTCCTTTAAAAGGAACCCATCATGAAGAATAAAGTCTTTGTATTCTCTAGAGGCCTTAGACTGACAGATTCAAAAATCTCACTAAAGTCAGGGCAACTTTTATATTCTTCCTTCAACTTATCAAATCCTGTGACTTCAGTACTTACAGACGTCAAGAGCATAGAACGTCGACTTAAAGCATCGGCAACCTTATTGTCAGAACCGCACAGTATTTTAGAACAAAGGTGTAAGCTTGGATGTACTCTACCCATTTTTATGCCTAGGGTTTAACTTCTTTTGAGAGCTAAGGAATCGGAGGGCTTTATGATCGAAAAATAGAACAAACTCCTACGGTAACAAGTAATGTCTCCAATATTTCAAAGCCTGAACTACCGCATATAACTCCTTGTCATAGGTGGAATATCTCGACTTTGCTCCATTCAGTTTCTCGCTAAAAAAAGCTACCGATGGTTCTCCTAACTTAAAACTTCACCAATTCTAATCCCGAAGGCATCACAAGCAACCTCAAAAACTTTAGAGAAGTCAGGTAACCTTAAGATTGGTGCTTGTGTCATTCTTCTTTAATCTCAAGGAAGGCTTTATTGGCTTGTTTGGTCCATTCAAAATTTTCTTTCTTAAAACAATCCGTGATTGGAGCAACAATGGTGCTAAACCCTCGGATGAATCTCCTATAGAAGGTGGCAAAACCATGGAAGCTACGGACGTCATGTACATTCTTGGGTTCGGGCCACTCGACTATGGATTTAATTTTCTCGGGATCAGCAGAAACACCATCAGTAGTAACAATGAACCCTAGAAAGGTCACTCTATTAGTCATGAATTCGCACTTCTTCAGATTGGCATATAGATTTTCCTTTCTAAGGATGTAACAGACTTGTCTAAGGTGATCTAAATGGTCTTCCCTAGTCTTACTATAGATGAGGATGTCATCAAAATATATCACAACAAATGTTTCTATGAAAGGTCTCAAAACTTAAGTCAAGATTCTCATAAATGTACTATGAGCATTTGATAGACCAAAGGGCATAACCAACCATTCATAAAGACCATCCTTTGTTTTGAATGCAGTTTTCCACTCATCTTTAGGTTTGATCCTAATCTGGTGATAACCACTCTTAAGATCAATCTTGAAAAAATAGCGGCTCCGGTCATCATATCAAGCATATCATCAAGGCGAGGGATAAAAAATTGATATTTGACCATGATTTTGTTGATGGCATGACTATCGATGCATATTCTCTAAGTGCCATCCTTCTTAGGGATTAGTAGGGCAGGTACTGCACAAGGACTTAAACTCTCCCTAATAAACCCTTTCTAGAGGAGATCTCCAACTTGTCTTTGTAGCTCAGCATGATCATTCTATAGTGAGGTAGGTTAGGCAAGGTGGCTCCTAGGACTAGATCAATTGTATGCTGAATATCCCTAAGCAAGGGCAGGTGATCAGGTAGGTCTTCTGGAATACATCCTTAAAGTCTTCTAAGATCTTTGTGACTTCCTGAGGTGGTTCCTTAGGATCTTCTTCCTGACTTTCTCTAAGTGCCAAAATTCACATAGGTGATCCTTTATTGATTTCTTTCTCCATTTCTTGACACTGATCAAATTCAGATCTTGTTTCTTCTCTTTCAGATCACTAGACCCTTTCTTAATATTGTCTTTAGGTGGGTCGAGTTAATGACAAGCTTTTTTTCAAGATGATTGAAAGTACAAGAATTGGATTGATCATATAAAGTTGCATTGTGGTCATACAGTCAAGGCCTATCCAAAATGATACTACTTACCCCATGGGTAGTACAGACTTGTTCATGATAGGATTGGATTTGAATGGGAACTTGACATCTGGATTTAATGGGAATGAATGTTGAATCATCCTCAATGGGTTCTTCTCTTTGCTCAGCAAGGTCTTTCCAAGCATCGAGCCTATCAAGTTTTGGCCTTTGAGATTGAATGTCAGCAATGAAACAATATCTTGCAGTAGCTTGATTTTCTCAGACAGTCGTGACCCCATTCCGTGGGGAATTTCATAGCGAGGTGAGGGACTGAGATTATTGCTTCAAGGGACATCTATCTAGGTCTACCGAGGATAACATTGTATGATGACCAAAGTTTGATCACTAGGAAATATATGTAGATAGACGTCGTGCAAGGCCATTCGTCTGCCCAAACCATTAGAGTGATTACTCCTTTTGGTATGATGACATCGCTAGTGAACTCCATCAAGGTGGAGTCCACTGCCCGAAGGTCTTTCATTTTCAATCCTATTCTCGCAAAGGCATCGAAATAAGAATGTTGACAGAGCTTCTACTATCGACAAGATCTTGGTGTACATCATAATTTTTCATGTTTAAAGATACAATGAGTGCATCGTCATGGAGGAATTGTATCCCCTGGAGATCCTTATCTAAGAATGCGAGCTCTTCGTATGGATTTTCTTGGGGGGATTCTCTTCATCTGACCTACTCTTGGATGGGCCGATCATGGCAATCATGTTGATATTGCGCGCCACCGATGGGTTCGGCGAAGGTTGTTATCGAAGCTCAAGTGGGTGCTCTATTCAAACTTCTGCCTCTGGGAGTCCCTATATCGCTCAAGCCTCTCTCAGCGGATGAGTTGCTCGATCTTTTATCTGAGCTACCAATATTTCTTGGTATCATGATCATAGTTGCGATGATACTTGCAGTACTTGGTCATATCCTCCAAGCTAGGTGTTCTCGAGGGGCTTCGACCGAGGGAGTTGATATCCGATTTCCATCAGGATTTGAGCCCATGGCATGGTAAGAGGAGTAAACTAGTTGAATCTCCGCTCTAAATTTCAGGAATGCTGCCTTGATGGTGGAGCCTTTGATGCTGAGGCGGGCTCGCAGGGTGAACCGATCGACTCTTGTCCAAGCTCTTCTTTTCTTTTTTCTTTGATTGTTCGATCTTCTGGACTCTTTGACTCTGGATTATTTATCTGCCAAGGCCATCATGTTGGAGAGACCTCATGGGTAGTTCACTTCCATCTCCAGGTAAAAGTCTTATGGTTGAGGTGGTCAACTCCAGCATAGTTGTATTAAAATGGCCTAAAAACTCGTTAAAAACTCTCCCTCTCGCTGCTTTATCTCATAGAGGGAGTTTGATCTTCATCAATAATGGTGGCTGCTGACAAACTGGCTGGTGAAGGAGCAACCTATCTCATCGAAAGATTAATGGAGTTTGGCTTCAAGGTGTCGAACCATACTCTAGCTGGTCCCCGAAGGGTCAAGGGGAAGGCCCGGCATAGGATCGCATTGAGCTCTGTGGAATAGCATAATTGACCAAAAGCTGCTCAGGTGATCGTCTGGATCAGTGGTCCATATATGGCTCAATAGCGGGAGTTTGATGTGCGACGGGACTACCTCCTTCATGATTTTGTTAATAAAGGGTGGGCCTTGTTCACCCGTGGCTCCGAATGAATGCATACTTGACAGCATCAATTCTAGATGCATCTCCTAGATCTTTCGCTTAATAACCTTGTTTCAAATAGTCAGAAAGGCTAGGTGGGGAGATTGTGGTCTTGGTGTCAAATCATGATGAGAAGAAATTAGGGATAGGGAACGGGTCTGGCGAGGCTGAAGGAAACTCCTGCCTCTAACTTTTGGCAGAATGGGCTACGCTTCTTCCTCGCAGCTAGGCTATTATGCGAGGCTCGTAGCCTCAAAATGGTTGGGTGGAGGAGTTGTCTATAACATCCTGAGTTTCTAAACTTTGTGTTGTTTTGTATTAACCTATATATTGATTTTGATAATTAACAAAAATCATATGAGTATACTTCTTATGTTACTAGTAATTTTGATTAAGTGTTTTAGAGATTTAAGTTTAATCAGTCAAAATCATAAAAAATCAAGTCCAACTTGATTCTGCCTTTAAGTGTTTTGTTCTGCACTTAGAGTCGACTCTCACAGTGAGGAGTCAACTTGGCACGCTTTGGCATGATTTGGCACTTTTGGCATGCTTTTGAGCTGACTCCCACAGTGGGCAAACCGACTTGTTCAAAAAAATAATGAGACAGCAATTTTTGTAAAAGCTCGAGCTGACTTATGCATAGCAGGAGCTGACTCATGTAGAGCTTAAGTCGACCCCACAGAAAGTAAGGGTCGACCTCTCATCAAGCAGAAAATTTATTTTGGACATCTCGAGCTCGAGCTGACTCGTGATATGCTCGAGTCGACTTGACTCTGTTAGGAGCTGACTCCATAACCTACAATCGACTGTCTTAGGATTCATTGATAATTGGAGAAGTGGTTGGGTAATGATTAATGGTAACTATAGATTTGTGTACTATCTCGAGAGGGTTCTATGGACATCTTGTGTGTGATCTCAGGAACATTATTGTTTAGGATATTAGCAGATTTCTAAAAGTTAAGCATGCTCAGGTGAGAGTAATGGGTGACCCCTGGGAAGTCAACTAAAAATTTTTTAGGATAAAAATGGGAAACGACTACAAGGTCATTTGCAAATTTTGCTAAGGGCAAATTAGGAAAGATAATTGAAGGGTAAAATATCATGGTTAAGAGTGAGCTGCATGTATTCCAAAATGCATGCATTGATAGTTATCGAGGACAAAATGAAAATTTTACCGAGCCATTTAAAAACCCACTACCTATGCCTTAGCCCCTAAGTCATCGGAAAAGAAAGAAAGAAAGAGAGGAGTATCGGCCAGAAGAAAGAAAGAAAGCGAAAGAGGGTGAAGAAAGGAAGAAGAAAGGAAGAAAAAGAATAGAGAAGAAAAGAGAAGAAGAAGGATGGAAAGGGAAGCTTAGGGTTGTGCTTGGCTTCCAGATAAGTTATAGCTTCTCTAGACTTGCATGGTTTTATATTTCCTTAAATTCTTGTAGTATGAGATGATAGTAGAGGTAATCTTAAGTAAGAAAGAGGATAAAAGAAAATCATGTGATATCAAAGGTTAGAGCATGTGTGTATTTTTAAAGAAAACCTGCATGCAGGTGACCCTAATAGCTATTATGTTTGTATGATGCCATAGTCAAGAGAGTTGTTCTAGAGAGCAGGAACACAGAGTGAGTACCAATTGAAAGAGTAATCTACTTAGGTGAGCTATGAAAATTTTATTTTGAGCTAGTATGGTGATGTTTAATATCTAGCTGTGGTATGATACTAGAGTATTATATGTGTTTTAAACCTAAAAATGTGAACCTAGTATATGATATTTGATGCATAGGTTTTAATGCATGAGTCTTTGAGCATGGGTTTTATTATATGAGTTAAAGCATGAGTTTTGAGCAAAGAGCAAAGCATGAGTTTTGAGAATGAGTCTCAAGCAAAAAGAATAAAGCCATGAGTTTTGATGCATGAATTTCAGATGCATACATGGCATATTTGCATGGTGAATTATTAAAAAGAAAATGTTTTGGATACATGTATCATATAGATCATTCAGGCAGCTACAGGGCTAATCACCCTTTAGACTATGCTGTAGCATGAGCATTCATACTACTGATATAGCGGCACCTCCTTGTGATAGTATGATGATCCCATAGCCAGGAGTGAGTACAAACTAGACCAAGCCGGTGGGGTAGGTGGCTAGCAGCCCGTGGGGGAAAAGGATCATAGCTCGATGGAGTTAGTTATTATATAACCCATGGGGGCAAAAAATAAACCTGGAGATTCTAAGGTTAAGGAACAAGTCACTTGCCAAGTGAACTGCACTGATAAAGGGTACGATTTATGTGGGAATCTTGTTGCCAATTCATGCGCCCATCAAGTATACCTGTAAGAGGATGACTGTAGGGCCACACACAGTTCAGCATCATAAAGTTTTGAAAAAACTTGCATTGGTTTTTATAAAGGGCCAGTGGGCCAAATCCATATCCCGATGAGGATGAGTTTTCTATTAGATACTGGTGGGTAAAAGATATCCCGATGGGGATGAGTTTTGTATGAGATGCCGATGGGCAAAAGATATCCCAGTGGGGATGAGTTTTACATGAAAAACCAGTGGGCAAAAAAATCCCGATGGGAATGAGTTTTATATGAGATGCTAGTGGGCAACAGAGATCCCATTGGGATTAGGGAATTAAATAAAGGAAGTATGGGCAGTATGACAAGAATTTATATTTTTTTTAATGGAATGCATCATGTATGGATTTTCATATAAATGAGTTATTTTTTCAGTGAAAAAGTTATTCATAAATATTTTAGTACTGGTATATTATTGCAAGCATAAGCTAAATTATAAGTTATCTCTTATCATTTCAAAAAGGTGTATTTATCCATGTATGAAGATATTTTCCAGTAGGAAAGACACTTGTATGATGTTTCAGTTAAAGATGTTTATTATTCGAAGAATAAGCTATGTTTTATGTTTTCTGATATCATGTTCAAATGTGCATATTATATTTTGATATAGTAATGTAGTTCTCAATTTCCTCATAGTTAGATGATTATCCAGTCATTGGGACTTAAATCTCATCCCTCTATGGTTGATATTTTTACTTTCAGATTAGTGAGCCTTTTGGCAGGATCAAAAGATTAGCGGGACCAAACTCTTAGCTGGTGAAGCTTGCTTGGATGTAAAAGGTATAAATGATAGCTTTGTATAATGAGTTAGTATGGGGTGACTTTCATGTGTGTGTGTATATATATATATAGTGAGATTTGGTGATGTATCATAAACTTATATTGAAACGAAAGAAAACTTTGTATTTTGGAGGGAATTATGAGTATAATGTATGTATCGGTGAGTTTATTATCAATTGTGAATGTCATCGTATGAACTGCCTGAAGATGTTATAATAAAGACTATATCTGAGTAAAATGATGGTAAAAAGTTAAAATAATAATTGTGGTTATGTGTACGTATATGTGAGCAGAAAATAAAAAGTTTTTAACATGACGTATTTATGTGTATGTTGCTTGTGATAATCTGTTGGAGTTCCTAGGTCTTTATGGAGCACTACATAAAGGCTAGTAAAACTCTATCCAATTACCTTAGGTATACAAATTTGTTGTCGGTTGTCCCAGGAGGATGAGGGCACCAACACTATCGATTGAACCGATGCAGCTACTTCGCTAGGATGTTGTTGATTGGGCATAGCTGGGAGAAAAAGATTCCATGAAGGCCCTGTACCAACTACGTCAATGCTTGAATTTGTTGAACCAATGTGCCGAATTGGTCTTGCGTAATAGGGGCCGCAAGTGGCGATAGAACTTTAGGCTGGGGAAATTGTGAGGATGTTGTATTTGTGTGGGATCAAGTCTTTGTGAGGTACCCTGGTCTGGAGCATCTACGGTTGTCCTTTTGCAGTTCGCCATAGAGGATGTGTCCTCCTTGTTTGAACTTTTTCTCATAGGTTTTTAAGTTTTTAGAGACTTAGGGCCCTTCCTCTAGCACCAATCTATTACTGCAGATTTCTATTCTCCAACCTGGGAATAAAGGACGATGCACATCAAGATCTGAGTGGCATTCTCCAGTCCTTGAGGACCTGCAAAACATTCCTTGCACAGGAATTGAGATGGGTCCCCCTTCAACGCCCAAGTCAGTGAAAATCTTTTAGTCACAGATAAGGTGGAGAAGGTTGTTTAGAGGAGGATGCTTCAGAGAAGGTCTCTGAAGAGCGATGAAGTTGGTAAAAGTTTTTTGTCCTTACCTGAAAGGTCATGGGACCTAATATTTATACACTGCCGAGATGGTAAGTTATTACCTGATTCCTCGGGCACAATTGTGGAAGTTGGTGGCTGATAAGGCTGATGACATATACCTTATCGAAGGATTCAAGATCCTATTGATCATGGAGGGGGTGTCCGTATCCGGTCCCCATTTCCATTAGGGAGGCTTGTTCCGAGATTCTTGCGATCAGAGTGATATATTTTCTGAGATGTTTGATCCGACCTGGGCAAGGATGATATTGGTCAAGAGGAGCCAGAGTTTGGTCCTGCTGAAGTTCGGAGAGTGCTCGGCCCTACCAAGGTTCGAAGACTTGGCTCGGTCATGCCGAGGCTTGAAGAATGCTTGGCCCTGCCTAGGCTTGAAGAATGCTTGGCCCTGCCGAGACTCAGAGTTTGTAGTTGGTGCGGCTGTCCTTTTTTGCAACTGAGGGTGGACTTCTTCTGAGTCTCATAGTTGGCGGGCCATAGCCCAGAGGTGGGCCCCACTGCTGTTACATCCACCAATTGATGCGAGACAATTTTACCCCGCATCAATCATAAAGACTGAAACATTAGAGGGTCATAGAATTGAGCTTATAAATAGGCTCAAGCTAGAATCAATGAGTGCAGATATTCTGATCTCTCATCCTTATCAAAAGGCTGAGGCCCTGCTAAGAAAGAGCTTAAAGATCTGAGCTCCTGAACCCCCTGCTGAGAAGAGCTATTTTCTCTCTTTATATTATTTTTCTACTTTATTTCTTGTTGGCTTATGAGGGCCAGCATCTCCCTTAGGGATTTGCTATCATGTATGGGCTTATATGGGCCAGCACATGACATCGATGCTTGATAGCCCAACCAACCGGTACATGCCACGTGTTTGCACTACAAAGCCCCTCATGTTCGCCCGCTGCTTAGTGTGGGGCTTTGCTCTGCCGTTGTGAACTGCGAAGCCCCTCATGTCCACCTGCCATTTAGTGTGGGGCTCTGCTCTGCCGTTATGAATTATGGGGGGTGCTCTACAGGAATC